>CM077184.1:32860439-33367939 GCA_039654105.1 Coreius guichenoti
TCATACTAATTAGCACGCTAATTCTTTGAGGACTGTGCCAGCTTGATAAAGGATGCTAAAGCTTATTAAAATAAAAGCAGCGTTGTAAATTTTTTATTCTTTTTATGTCATTTTTTTCTGCACAGCTTTATTTTAATCCCGCTTTATGAAGTTTGCTGCATGTAGTGTGAGTGGGTGGGAAGAAAAAAGGAAGGGGGTTTGATTGTGTCGCTGTAAGGCAGCAGGGGTCTCAGAAACAGATGCATTAACACGCCACAGGCCTTTGTTGCCACCTAGGGTCCAGACCACGCTCTCGCTTTTCCTCCGTCTTTGCCCGCTTAAACTCTCCCCTACGCTGCCGCACATTTCTCTCCCTCTCTCACTATTTCAGATGAGTTAAGTATTTTTTTTTTCTTTTTTTTGCCCTTTTAAAATCTAAAATGCAATTAGAATGAAGAATGTGGCATTTCATTATCATACATGTATAAGCAGTAGCCAGAGGGCTGGCTGCCGCATGGAGAGTGAATGGCAGAATGAAGGCTCCAGCTTTCCCTGGAGGAGAGTGATGGAGATATCCCACAAAGCCACTGCCTGTCAGCGTGATCGGGCCCGCAGTGGGCCGGCGTCTCCACCATGTCTCTGCCTCACAAAGCAAATGTCACACTGTCAGCAAAATGAGCACCCTGTTTAAAAAAAAAAAAAGACAATTTTGAAATGGGAGCTTTATAGAGTGAAGAAGTGAACTTCACATATTGGAATTATTTTTATTTTGACATGTATATCGCAGTATTGAGCAAAGCGTTTTCTCTGGCTCGTTCACACTGCTCCGGGTGTGTGTCCACGGTTTGCAGTGTGTGTTCACTACTCACTACTCCTAATGTGTGTGCACTAACTTGAATGGGTTAAATGCAGAGGACAAATTCTGAGTATGGGTTACCATTCTTGGCCTTCACATGTCAATTCCACTTTTACTTTTAATGGGCGACGTGTGTGTGTGTCCTGTTCTCTTTTACCCTATAGCCGTGGTTCTCTAACTTTTCAGATAATTTGATCAAATCAGAACAGGAAGTACTGACAGTGTTTTTGAGCATATACTGTCTCTTTCTGTTTAAGCTTAAAGTGTGAGCAGGATAATGCCATGCTTGATTAATATCAATTTCGTTTTTGCAGAAATCGTGGTGGTTAGACCCCTCATTAGTCCCTTTTGCAGGTCTGTTAATCATCTAAAACCACCAAAAAAAAATAAAAAAATAAAAATAAATTCAATGGAATGGAATGATGCAAATTTTGTAGTCCAGTTCAAACACATCAATAAATATATTTTTACATTTGTGAAATCAGCAAGTGCAACTTGAAAACATTAGTCAACTTCTCACCTCTTAGTCGTAATAATGTACCTTATATATATATAACAATTTTAGGTCCCACTTTATATTAGGTGGCCTTAACTACTATGTACTTACATCAAAATATAAGTACAATTATTGTGTTCATATTGTATTGCAAAACACTTTTGCTGCTTTTGAGGTGGGATACGGGTAAGGTAAGGGACAGGTGTGGTGGGTAAGTTTAAGGGTAGGGTTAGGTGTAAGGGAAGTGTCAACAGTGTAATTATAAATGTAACTACAGAAATTAATTACAGATGTAATTACATGCAGGTATTTTTTAAAATGCAAGTACAATGTAAAAACATATGTACACAATAATTGCATTGTATCAAATTATTAATTTAAATGTAAGTACATAGTAGTTAAAGCCACTTAATATAAAGTGGGTCCCAATTTTATGTAGACTATACTTTTATTCAGCAAGAATGCAAATCAGCATATGAAAATGATTACTAAAGTTATTTTAAATTGTAATATTTCACAATATTGATACTTTTAATGGTCACTTTAGATTAGGGTCCAATTCTCACTATTAACTATTAATACTCTGTGACTTTTGCCTTAAGAAAATCCTAATTACTGTTTATTAATAGATAGTAAGGTCGTTGTTAAGTTTAGGTATTGGGTAGATTAAGGGATGTAGAATAAGGTCATGCAGAATGAAGCATTAATGTGTGCTTTATAAGTACTAATAAACAGCCAATATCCTAGTAATGTGCATGCTAATAAGCAACTAGTTAATAGTGAGAATTTGGTCCTATTGGACCAAATGTGTATAACTGAAACACAATAAATAATACAATGTTTTACAATAAATATAAAGGTTACACTTTTTATTGATGGTCCATTTTAGACATTCTACTAACTATAAGTAACTTTGCAACTACATGTGAACTAATTCGCATTGGAGTATTAGTAGACTGTTAGGTTACGGTTAGGTGTTAGAGTTCGGGTGAGTAGAATAAGTTGATGTAGTTGCAAAAGTGACTTAGTAGAATGTCTGTTGGGAGCATCAAAATAAAGTGTTGGTGGATATTGATTTGTTAGATTTTGTCTTTTTTTTTTTTTTTGCTTTGTTTGCAATGTGTTACTGGTGTCCCATGTCTAGCATACCAAGGAGTGTCCAAGAGCCCTGGTTTCACCCTGCCTGCAGGGATAACCACTAAATCACAAACGGGCCATAACGTGTGGGTTAACGAGTGAGCGTTTGTGTCCGTGTGTGTCCATGGGAGTGTGAAAAAGCTCAATCGAGGCACTCCATGAGATTGTTAAAACGAACCGGACCACCCTCCCCCTCTTGTATTCCTTTTAAGTGCTGACTGGCCTGATGATAACGTATGGCGCCAGAAGTAATTGGAAAATTGGCAGGCTTGTCAGAGAGATTTGGTGGATGGCACAGACTGATCCGGCAGCAAGGTTCATGAGGTGTCGTCCCACCGTGAGATTTATACCTCCGCACGGCCCGGCAACGGCAAAGTACCCAGAGTTCAGGAAAAAGTAACTAATTTTTCATAAGGCCTGGCTGCATATCAAAAGTCATCCACAGACAGAGACAAGACCCATATGGGAGAGACATTGCTGAATAAAGCAAAGCTGTCTGTCCAGATTAACTGCTGAGATGGCTCCTGAAGCCGCGTATTGGGCGTGTATCACAATTCCGATATTTGTATGTCTGAAAATGATAGTAGTTTTTCGTATACATATGAAACATATTTTATTACTAGGTTATTACTATGTTGTTACTATATTATTGGATTTATTTCTATACATGTAATAGCGCTAATGAACTATAGATGCTTTTAACGAGATGTCTGAAAACTATGACCTATAGTAGTTTCCCATATATTGTGGCCATTCTTTATTACAAGGTTATTACTATGTTGTTACTATATTCATTGGATTTGCTTCTATAAATGTATTAATAGCGCTAATGAACTATAGATGCTTTTAACGAGATGTCTGAAAACTATGACCTATAGTAGTTTCCCATATATTGTGGCCATTCTTTATTACAAGGTTATTACTATGTTGTTACTATATTCATTGGATTTGCTTCTATAAATGTATTAATAGCGCTAATGAACTATAGATGCTTTTAACGAGATGTCTGAAAACTATTACCTATAGTAGTTTCCCATATATTGTGGCCATACTTCATTATCAGGTTATTAGTAGCTCATTACTATGTATTTACTATATTCATTCATATTCATTGCTTCTATACATGTATTAATAGTTCTAAGGAACAACAGATGCTTTTAATGAGATGTGTGCTCTTGATTCTGTAAGTAAAGCCATGAATCATCATGTGCTTCTCAGCTGCTTTGAGTAGTGTGTGGTCAGGGCTCTGCCATCACACATGGCTGTGCATAGATGTGTTTATTAACCTTTGCAGGAGGGGATAATTGCATCTGTCAGACTCACTTAAAAGCTGAGATGGCCGTCATTTCCTGTTTGTCGTCTCTTCTAAATTTGCAGGTTGTGTAAGTGACTCTGGCATGACGTTTGCTCTTTGTTCACTGCCGTAGAGGTGCTAAAATTACCATTATTCAGAGTTAAGCATAGCATGATGAAATAGTTTAAAACTGGGATTTTGCTTGTGAATTTCTTGTAATATACATTCAAATTAGAAAAGAAAATGGACATGGCCTAGCTGTCTTTAAATTCATCCTGTTTTTTTGGTCACGCTTTATATTAGGTGTCCTAAACTACTATGTAGTAACATCAAAAAATATGTTGTATTCATGTTGTATTGCAAAACACTTTTTGCTGCTATTGAGGTGGGATACGGGTACGGTTAGGGACAGGTTTGGGTATGGGTAGGTAATTATAGATGTAATTACAGAAATTAATTACAGCTGTAATTACACGCAGGTATTTTTAAATATTAGTACAATGTAAAAACATGTATGTACACAACAAGTGCATTGTATCAAATAATTAATTTAAATGTTTGTACATAGCAGTTAAAGACACCTAATATAAAGCGGGACCCTTTGCTGTTTGCATAATTCTAACTAAAAGAACATTAGCTTCAATAAAGCGAACATTGACGTTTCAGAAAGTTCATAAAGAGATCGTAAAACTAATCCATATAAATTGAGCGGTTTAGTCCAAATTTTCTGAAGAGACACAATTGCTTTATATGATGAACAGATTGAATTTAGGCTTTGATTCACATATAAACATTGATCAGCGAACATAAACGTGTCATAAATGACGGAAAATCTCGACAATGGTTAATAAGAAAGAGGTTAATAAGGTACTTTTTTTATTTTTCAGGAGGAAGAACCACAAGAGTTTGAGGAAGAGTCTGTGAAAGAGGAAACGGCAGAGCAAGAAATCCCAGACTGAAAAACTCTTGTTACCTCACGTGAAGTAATCGTCTTGCTTACACAGTCAGCACCATCACATAATTCCCTGCTGAATAGTAGGATTCAAAATAACTTTCACAATTTAAATCAACAGTCGAGAACTGCCACTGCTTCACAAGACTTTCTTCCTTTGTTAACCAGGAATTGATCAAATGACCGCAATTGCCAGCTTAAAAAATTGTCAATGCTGTGATCTCTCTATATATGTTTTCAAATATATAGGGTATTGTACAGAGTCTATGTATGTTTAAGTCCACCGTCATGAATGAATTTCAGGTCAGAGCTCAACCCAGGGAATCTTTGGAGTGCTGGAAAAGAACAGCAGTATCTAATGCCAATGCAGCTGATAATGATCTTCATATGAGCCCGTTTCTACCTTGAATACTATATGTGCAGTCAAAGCCTGTTTTTTAAAGGTTATTTTTCATACACTAATTAACATTTCCCATGACTCATGGATGTGAATATCATACTGGTGTTGTGTCCAGAGTTTCCTCAAGCAATGTTTCTGTTATACAGCAATTGCACACTATTTGTTCCTGTCCCGTAAACACCCCTTTGTTTATCAGCCCTTTATTTGCTTTTGTTTTTATTTTATTTCATATTTTTAAACACCCAATGCATTATAGTGTAATAATGAACCTGCATTGACATTGCATTGAAACTGACAGTTAGTGGCTTGTGTTATATAAATAATTCATTACTTCCTGATGGTAAGAGCAAAGTCTATTTTATTATTTTTTACAAATCTCATTTTTTTACCTACAGTATATTCCAGAACATTCTTTATCATTGACAGTGTTATTGTCCATGAGGCAATTCTCAGTCTTAAATATTGTTTCAGTGTTTAAAAAAAAAAAAAAAAAGTGGAAAAATTCAACATGAGTTCCAAGTCTGTATTTGGGTAAAAAAGTAAATAAACATTACTTGTGATTTTTTTTTTTTTTTAATTATTATTATTATTTCTCTTATTGCAACAGGACCATAACTATTTAGATTCTATCAAGATAAAGGGCACTCAAAGAAAACGCCATTTTCAGAGACGGAAGTGCACAAAAAAAGTTTCCACAAAAAAGGGTACAAAATAGGACGTGGAACTCCTACAAGTATTTCTTTTTCTACATATGGTCAGTGAAAGGAGATGATTATTTCAGAAAATGTTGATGATCAGCCTTAGAAAATAAAACCACTTATGTAGTATTTAGTTTGATATCTTTTTATTAGTTGGTTTTTTTTTTGGGACATGTCTATACACCGATCAGGCATAACATTATAACCACTGACAGGTGAAGTGAATAACACTGATTATCTCTTCATCACGGCACCTGTTAGTGGGTGGGATATATTAGGCAGCAAGTGAACATTTTGTCCTCAAAGTTGATGTGTTAGAAGCAGGAAAAATGGGCAAGCGTTAGGATTTGACCGAGTTTGACAAGGGCCAAATTGTGATGGCTAGACGACTGGGTCAGAGCATCTCCAAAACTGCAGCTCTTGTGGGGTGTTCCCGGTCTGCAGTGGTCAGTATCTATCAAAAGTGGTCCAAGGAAGGAACAGTGGTGAACCGGCGACAGGGTCATGGGCGGCCAAGGCTCATTGATGCACATAGGGAGCGAAGGCTGGCCCGTGTGGTCCGATCAAACAGACGAGGTACTGTAGCTCAAATTGCTCTAGAAGTTAAAGCTGGTTCTGATAGAAAGGTGTCAGAATACACAGTGCATCGCAGTTTGTTGCGTATGGGAGCAGTCAGGGTGCCCATGCTGACCCCTGTCCACCGCCGAAAGCACCAACAGTGGGCACGTGAGCATCAGAACTGGACCACAGAGCAATGGAAGAAGGCGACCTGGTCTGATGAATCACGTTTTCTTTTACATCATGTGGATGGCCGGGTGCGTGTGTGTCGCTTACCTGGGGAACACATGGCACCAGGATGCACTTTGGCAAGAAGGCAAGCCGGCGTAAATGTTGCAGACCATGTACACCATTTCATGTAAACAGTATTCCCTGGTGGCTCAATCCAAATTCCCCAGATCTCAATCCAATTGAGCATCTGTGGGATGTGCTGAACAAACAAGTCTGATCTATGGAGGCCCCACCTCGCTACTTACAGGACTTAAAGGATCTGCTGCTAACATCTTGGTGCCAGATACCACAGCACACCTTCAGGGGTCTAGTGGAGTCCATGCTTTGACGGGTCAGGGCTGTTTTGGCAGCAAAGGGGACCAACACAATATTAGGTCATAATGTTATGCCTGATCGGTGTATATCATTTGTATTTCCGCCATGATGTAGAAATGCTTCAAATGGCATTATTGTGGGATACAGCCGAGAAGATTTGACTGATGAGACAGTGAGGCAGGCCAATAATTTTAAGCGGGATACAGATATTTCATGTATTTAATTCTGGCTATTTTAAATGCAAATTAATTTTATGTTAGGTATTAGTTTAACTAATTTATTGGTTCTCACAACAACAACAAAAACAAGGAATTGGTGTCTGAAATGCTTTAAAATAGGTAATAGGGCATCAAAGTGTACCATTTTCAGATCTTATGAAATATCACAGATCGTAATGCTTTGATAATGAAAGCATTACTTTTCTCACTTCAATGATATATGAGTTGAAAGATGTTTCTCAAGGGTTCAGTGATGCTTGCCGGTGGGCAAACCAACAGAAAATTGTCTTTATCCAGCTCTGTCGTGTCTTACTCACAGTGCACATGTCATTTAACCATTCCCTCACACCACAGGGGCGAAAGAAGACCGTAAATGCCATTTTATCTTAGCATCTCATTGCCTCGCGAAGCTTCTCCTCCCCTCACCCTGTCAGGGAATCTGGCTTGCATTCTGACATTAATGCATCGAGGGGTGTAATTCCAATTTGTTCCAAAGCAACTATTAATTTGCCCATTTCAGGGCTGTGCAGGAGGAACCCCTGTAAGGCCACTGAACCATGAAAGACATTATCTGAAAGGTTCTGTTTCTTTCTTTCTTTCCTTTTTTTTTTGAAGAGGAAGGATTTTGTGTTGCACTGCCGATTGATGCACATTGCTGACACGTCGCTGGTTCCTTCAGCCGTTTGCGATGGACCCCCTGAAGCTGAGCTCTCAGCATGCAGAGTGTGTCATTAGGGTTGTAATAATGGCAGCGGGTGTGCTTATGTCAGAGTGGTCTTCTCGTTCAAGACCCCCATGCCCCCTTCCACAATCTGATTACAGCCTCTGCATAATAAAGAGGCCTGTGATGGAAACTTCATGTTCAGTGAAGGAGAGCTTTGCTCAGCAAGCATACGTTTTATCCATGAGAACTCAAAAACTATCAAGAGTATGTGATGACTGCTAGATTACTCTACATTATGCAATGGTAATATGAATTCCAGCTGAAGACATTGTGGTCATCATGGTGATGATGATAGTCTGAAGCAAAGCAGTCTGTAATACCTGGAGAAAGCCAAGCGTTTCCAATCATTTCAATGGCAGCTGCTCAGTGAGTGCAGTACATCCCATAAATATGCAGTCACTGGTAAAACATTTATAATAAAATAAATATCGGTTAATATTGCATGCAAAAACGTTATTGTGTATTTATCTACCAACATGGTCTCTTGACCACTTGGATATACACTACCAGTCAAAAGTTTGGAAACTGTACTATTTTGATTGTTTTTGAAAGAAGTCTCTTCTGCTCACCAAGGCTGCATTTATTTGATCCAAAATACAGCAAAAACAGTATTATTGTGAAATATTTTTACAATTCAAAATAACTTTTTTCTATTTGAATATATTTTAAAATGCAATTTATTTCTGTGATTCAAAGCTGAATTTTCAGCATCATTACTCCAGTCTTTAGAGTCACATGATCCTTCAGAAATCATTCTAATATGCCTATTTGCTGCTCAAGAAACATTTATTATTATTATCAATGTTGAAAACAGTTGTGTACAATTTGTTTTACAATTTACAATCATGAATAGAAAGTTCAAAAGAACAGCATTTATCTAAAATATAAAGCTTTTGCAACATTATAAATATCTATACTGTCACTTGATCAATTTAATGCATCCTTGCTGAATAAATGTATTTATTTCTTTAAGTTCTTTCCCAAAAAATTTTTTAAAAAATTCTTACCGACCCAAAACTTTTGAACGGTAGTACAATGTTACAAAAGCTTTCTATTTCAAATAAATACTGTTCTTTTGAACTTTCTGTTCATCAAAGAATCCTAAAAAAAAATGTTTTACACAACTGCTTTCAACATTGATAATAATCATAAATGTTTCTTGAGCAGCAAATCAGCATATTAGAATGATGTCTGAAGGATCATGTGACACTGAAGACTGGAGTAGTGATGCTGAATATTCAGCTTTGCATCACAGGAATAAATGACATTTTAAAATATATTAAAATAGAAAACAGTTATTTTACATTTTAATAATATTTCACAATATTACAGCTTTTTTTGTATTTTTAATAACATAAATGCAGCCTTGGTGAGCAGAAGAGACTTCTTTCAAAAACAGTCAAAATAGTACAGTTTCCAAACTTTTGACTGGTAGTGTATATTTACTAGAACACACACACACGGTCAAAAGTGACAAAAGCAAACATTTTATATAATGTAACGTGTATATCTATATATGTCTGTGTGTGTGTGTGTGTATATACACTCACCTAAAGGATTATTAGGAACACCATACTAATACTGTGTTTGACCCCCTTTCGCCTTCAGAACTGCCTTAATTCTACGTGGCATTGATTCAACAAGGTGCTGAAAGCATTCTTTAGAAATGTTGGCCCATATTGATAGGATAGCATCTTGCAGTTGATGGAGATTTGTGGGATGCACATCCAGGGCACGAAGCTCCCGTTCCACCACATCCCAAAGATGCTCTATTGGGTTGAGATCTGGTGACTGTGGGGGCCATTTTAGTACAGTGAACTCATTGTCATGTTCAAGAAACCAATTTGAAATGATTCGAGCTTTGTGACATGGTGCCTTATCCTGCTGGAAGTAGCCATCAGAGGATGGGTACATGGTGGTCATAAAGGGATGGACATGGTCAGAAACAATGCTCAGGTAGACCGTGGCATTTAAATGATGCCCAATTGGCACTAAGGGGCCTAAAGTGTGCCAAGAAAACATCCCCCACACCATTACACCACCACCACCAGCCTGCACAGTGGTAACAAGGCATGATGGATCCATGTTCTCATTCTGTTTACGCCAAATTCTGACTCTACCATCTGAATGTCTCAACAGAAATCGAGACTCATCAGACCAGGCAACATTTTTCCAGTCTTCAACTGTCCAATTTTGGTGAGCTCGTGCAAATTGTAGCCTCTTTTTCCTATTTGTAGTGGAGATGAGTGGTACCCGGTGGGGTCTTCTGCTGTTGTAGCCCATCCGCCTCAAGGTTGTGCGTGTTGTGGCTTCACAAATGCTTTGCTGCATACCTCGGTTGTAACGAGTGGTTATTTCAGTCAAAGTTGCTCTTCTATCAGCTTGAATCAGTCGGCCCATATATGTGAAATACTCAGACCGGTCCGTCTGGCACCAACAACCATGCCACGCTCAAAATTGCTTAAATCACCTTTCTTTCCCATTCTGACATTCAGTTTGGAGTTCAGGAGATTGTCTTGACCAGGACCACACCCCTAAATGCATTGAAGCAACTGCCATGTGATTGGTTGATTAGATAATTGCATTAATGAGAAATTGAACAGGTGTTCCTAATAATCCTTTAGGTGAGTGTATATATATATATATATATATATATATATATATATATATATATAAATATGTGGGGAAAATTACCTACAAGTCGAGGAAAGCAACCAAATTTATGGCAATGGCAAATTCCCTAAATTACTTCTCAACATAAAACATCTTAACATTAAACATGCCATTTTTGTAAATAAATTACAATGAAAAACATAAATTAAACAGTGTATGTTAACAGTAAATGTTTTTCTTACCTCTACTTTACACCGTATTGTTTAAAAATATTTCTAAAAATCTTTCCATCAAGTTTTACACACGCAAGCATAAAGTTTCCGTATTCAAATGAGCCGTCATCTCCTAATCACGCCGATCTTTGCTCTGACAGCCTCCACTTCAGTTCTGTGCCACATCATTCTCAGTCTGTCTGCTTCTAATAATTCTGCTGTTTGCTGAGGGAATTAAGACGGTAAAGATTCACTTATGAGGCAGTGCGACATTTCGATCACAGCTCTGAATATCCACAGTTGCTCTCGCTCCTTGTCCCTGGGTTTTAATTGATCCGAATAAAGCTTTAAATAACATCACCTTGATATCTGAGCGCCGTGTGGATGACCTTTTCCAGACTCTGTAGTGCTGTGACATAGTCATTTTCCAGCCCTTAATGTACTCAGAGAGTACTCTGTTCGGAGGGAACGTTCACAGGGTGCTAATCTCTACCTCTCAACACCTCGTTCCACACGTAGTCATTAGGAGAGGGGGGTCTTAAAAGGGTTCCTGACACACTGCAGTTAGACATGTTAATAACTCTCATTTCAAACTGACTGGGGGAAATACTGTATCGAAGATGACAGTGTCAAATGTAATGTGATTTTCTGTTCTTTAAGGTTTATTGAGGTTCAGTTCCTTCAGTTGCCATGTAATATGTAAGAAAAACTTATTACATCTATGCTGAATTATCTTGTCTGGGAAGCTTGTGACTCCAAGTCAGGCATATCATGCATTCAAGTGCATAGATGTAAAGAATTATATTGTGAGCAATAAATCCAAACACACGCACATCTAAATTCAAAATGATGAAAAATATCCACTTCTATTTTTATATATATACCCAATATTTAGTTTTCATTAAGCAAAATCTCAAGTTGAGTGAATAACTTTACTTCCATACAGTACATCTCGTCTTTGAAAAGGTTGAAATACAGCATGTAAAATTAAAATAATTTGCTAAATTAAATTCCATTCACTACAGACTTGCTTTACGCTCACTGATGTCTATATGTAGACTATAGATATGTTATATTATCTATGTTATAGATCAGTGTTTCCATAATGTTTCACATCCACACACCCATTATGACATTGCAACTCTGGTATAGCAGTATTCTGAGATTCCCACTTGAAAACACAACTTTGTCATTTATGTGCTCGGAACTCATAGTTACATTTCTGACTTCAGTTTAACTCTTTCCCTCCCAGAGTTTTTTTTTTTTTTTTTAAGTTGCCAGCCACCACCAGCATTTTTGATCATTTTCACAAAAATGTCATGGCCCTCAGAATATTTTGTTGTATGAATATGTAAATGTAATATGTCAAAAGAAAGAACTAGCTACATGCATTTTTTTAATCAACATTTGAATGTAGGTAACTTTCTTCATAAAGCAACATTTTGAACAAAAAGCTGAGAAAATCACAGGTTTTTTTTTTTTGCTTTTTCCAAAGACTACAACATGCATAAGCTATGCTTTTATCGCTTGTTTCTGCTCCTTTTTCGCCTGTGTTTTGATCCAGAGATTCTGTACTCTTTCAGAAGATGTGTAATAGCGCCTCCTACTGTATAACAGTGAAAACACAGAAAGCCAGAAAATTGGGCTGCCTTTCTTGCGCATGCACTGTTGTATGCGGACCGTCCGCGCTGTCTCAAAAATTGGGCTGTTCGCGGACAGGGTGTGCGAACCCTCCTGATGACGAAAATTACATCACGCAGATGCTGCATGGACACAGACGGCCTAAGTATACTTTAGGCTTAAGGTTCTACTCTTTTAGTCAAGATACTTCACTTGACTCATTTATTTGATTGATTGATTGTGAAAATTCTTAGATATTTACTTTTATACTTATTTTCTAGTGCTGTCAATCGATTAAAAAAATTAATCGCACATTTTTCTGTAATTAATCACGATTAATCTTGATTAAAAACATCTGAGTTTTTAATATTTTTATATTGTAATAATTTCATAGTTACTCTCCAAATTAATGTAGAAACAAAGTCGACAGTATATTTTAAATATTTAATTGTCACATAGACAGCGCATTTGATAAGCTAAAGCATTTGCATGAATAAGAGCGTGATCATATAATGTAACGCTAGCCAAAAGATGACAGAAAAACTGATGCTGCGCTAAATATTTTTAACGCGTTAAACTGAAAAAAAAATGGAATGCGTTAACGCGCTAATTTTGACAGCACTATTATTTTCATATTTTTAATTCTTCAATTACTCTTCAAACACTTAAGGTGATGTAGTTACACAAGTTACATGTACTTCTATAGTACTTCTACATCACCCAATAACAGTAAGTTATGCATAATTAGAACCAACTAACCATAAACCAAACCTTAACCCTACAGTAAGTACAATGTAGTTAGTAAGTACTTTTTTTGTGTAATTACATTGTAACAACCAGTGTAACCCTATTTTTATTTTATTAGACATATTTGACTACATATTTTCTTTTCAAATTAATAATGTTGTTACATGGTTTAAAAAAGACATTTTTTCATCCCTTTTCACAGTTTACATCACCTCTTTTCACCGAGTAGCCCTGTCACCAGCACACTCATTAATAGTTTCATAGGCCAAAGAAAGTAAACTTTTCCTTCTTTCATCTTTGGCGGTGTGCCTGTTTACTGTGTAAATGAGTTTCCTGTGGGTGTTGGCTGCTGACCTGATGGGGAGGAAATGAATGAAAATGGTCCAGATCCTTTCATCTATGACACTTTATGCACCATCCAGTGGTCATTATGCTCAAAACTCATATCATATCTTATATATAAATAACATAAGAAATCTACAGTAAAATCTATCAACACTACCATTCAAAAGTGTTCTGTAAGATTTTTTCGTTTTTAAGTACAAATAGTAATATTGTGAAATATTATTACAATTTACAATAACCCTTTTTTAAATTTTAATGTTTTAAAATGTAATTTATTACTGTGATGGCAAAGCTGAATTTTCAGCATCACTACTCCAGTTTTCAGTGTCACATGATCATTCAGAAATCATTCTAATATGTTGATGCTTAAGAAATATTTCTTATTATTATTATCAATGTTGATTTTTGTGGAAATCGTAATACATGTTTCCAGGATTGTTTGATGAATAGAAAGTTCAAAATAACATTTATTTTAAATAGAAATGGTCTTTACTGTCAATTTTTATCTATTTAATGCATACTTGCTGAGTAAAACTATTAATTTCCTTTAAAAAAAAAAATCTCATTGACCCCAAACTTTTGAACGGTATAACTAGTGTAGATAAAATGAAATGTGTTTATGAAATAAACACATTTTTTTTTCTATATAAGAAAATAAATCTATAACATTGCATTTTTATCTTGATGTTGCTTGTTTTCTGTATGTGCATATTTGCATCAGCCAAATTAATTAATATAAAATATACTGAAGCTTTTAACTCGATGTGAATTAATCAATGAGGTCACTTCTAGGGTCATTTACAAATGCCTTTGAGATGGCAGTAATTTGTGTGGTCATTAATAAGGTAATTGATGATGTCATCACTACAAATTTCTCATGCTGATGCAAATGTGATTTCTAAAACCTTGATTTAATGACCACTGCTATCCATAAAATATTGCTAGCATGATGAGACCATGTAAGAATACTACCAATGACATATTGTCCTAACAGATGAGGCAATAAATGAATGAGGTCATCAAAGAAGGTCATCCATGAAGTGACCAATGAAGTTTTCTTTTATGACATATGGTTCTCTGGAATATTTGATTTTGAGTAACGCTAAACGCTATATTTGACCCGTTGTCCCTTTCAACCAGTGTTTTAATCTGCTAGTTCCATGTACTATCTTACATGTTCTGTATAATAAATGGGATGATGTACAGTTTGTCAGTCATTATCGTAAAATAATCCACTGAAAAATGATACATTCAGAGTTTATTTTGTGATAATGCACAGCAGACAGTCCATTGTCATTGTCATTGAGAACACATTTATCTCAAGCATGGCCTTCCTTTAAGTCCTGCGATAACGTTAACAGTTCAGACTGTGATTTTAACATGTATATGTACAAAAGGACATATGTAAAGTTGACATCAGTCAGATAACAACATTGTACCTCATTCGCTGTATATCCAGTCATGACCCTGGCTCTATTTCTGACTCACTTGCAAGGTCCGCAGTCAAGGTGGCAAGGTTTCCGCTGTCCTTGGTCCCTGTAAAATTTACGCCCATATAAAAAGGTAAATACCCTGCAAAGTCTTACTGATATAAGCTACTGATCGTCTCCCTATTACAGTTTTATGGACTGTGTAATTTAGATGGACCCAGCATGGCGTCCTATAACTCCCTTTGCCCCTCCCAGTCCTCTGCGCTGTCTTTACAGATTGCTGATCTCAAATGCATTATCTCTTATGACAGTACACACCGTTTACAGGATAACATGCGTGAAGTCCTTACTCCTTGATAAGCAAAACTGAATTTACTGTTCAATCTTAAATGAAAGAATTACATTTCCTAGAATGTCCAAGAGTACAGATTGGAGCTGTAGTGAGGTATGTGTTTTAACCAGATAATATTATGTATTTTAATAAGCATATTGTGCATAATGCCATACGGTCACATCAGAGTCCTGATAGGAGAGCTTTATACAGCTTCTTCCACAAATGCAGTACACTTCGGTATCCCATTAATTTTTAAAGCAATAGAGGCAAGTGTCGTTGTTGTGAGAGCTATTAGATATGCTATATAAACTATTATCTAAAATAAAATGAATGCATGAAAAGTAGCTAGTTTTAATGTCAGTCCCTTGTCCTATCTTGGAGGTCTTGAACTTGTTGACTTCTAATTATAAATAATTTAGTTTGATCTCCTCAGATCAACATTTCTGAAGTTTTTGTTGATCCAGGAACAACATTCCTGACCAAAAATGTAGTCCTAACCCTAAACCTAACCCTACCCATAACTTATCCCTAAAATCAGAGGGAAATGATAGGTGAATAACACTGATGTAGAAGCACCTAACCCTGGTTGTAAGCCTAAACTTGACATAAACTGTAAACTTGTCTCTCAAATCTGATTGGTTGATTGAAATGTTGTTCCAGGATCAACAAAGATGTTGATCCTGGAACATGTCGCACTTGGTGAAATCACGTTCACCATATTGTGCCCTATTTATGGAAAGCACCATACATAGACATAAGACATCCTGTGGAGGACTGATCGAAAAGTGAGTTTTTAATTGTGTGACTAGTCAATAATGATAGCCAGTCATTGGCTGTTACGCTGCCCATCGTCTCAGGCAGGAAACATTGTCTCCAAGTGACTCATAAAACTCTCAATACATGAGTCAATTTTTCTCCCAAAAGCAAGGACACTGTCTTCTCCCACTGTGTCACAGCACTATATAATTCCACACCTTAGCTTCCTTTAGGCAGTGCAACACATGTAAACAGCTCAAGGTGACAACTTCCTTCAAGAGAACAAATGGCATCCATCTATTATCCACCACTTATCCGGGACAGGGTCGCAGTGGCAACCGGCTAAGTAAGGACACTCATATGTCCTTTTCCCTGGCAACTTCCTCCAGCTCATCCTGGGGGATCCTAAGGTGTTCCCAGGCCAGCCAAGAGATACACCAATCAGACATAACATTATGACCACTGACAGGTGAAGTGAATAACACTGATTATCTCTTCATCACGGCACCTGTTGGTGAGTGGGATATATTAGGCAGCAAGTGAACATTTTGTCCTCAAAGTTGATGTGTTAGAAGCAGGAAAAATGGGCAAGCGTTAGGATTTGAGCGAGTTTGACAAGAGCCAAATTGTGATGGCTAGACAACTGGGTCAGAGCATCTCCAAATCTGCAGCTCTTGTGGGGTGTTCCCGGTCTGCAGTGGTCAGTATCTATCAAAAGTGGTCCAAGGAAGGAACAGTGGTGAACCGGTGACAGGGTCATGGGCGGCCAAGGCTCATTGATGCACGTGGGGAGCGAAGGCTGGCCCATGTGGTCCGATCAAAGAGACGAGCTACTGTAGCTCAAATTGCTCAAGAAGTTAATGCTGGTTCTGATAGAAAGGTGTCAGAATACACGGTGCATCGCAGTTTGTTGCGTATGGGGCTGCATAGCAGCAGACCAGTCAGGGTGCCCATGCTGACCCCTGTCCACCACCAGAAGTGCCAACAGTGGGCACGTGAGCATCAGAACTGGACCACGGAGCAATGGAAGAAGGTGGCCTGGTCTGATGAATCACATTTTCTTTGACATCACGTGGATGGCCGGGTGCGTGTGCGCCGCTTACCTGGGGAACACATGGCACCAGGATGCACTATGGGAAGAAGGCAAGCCTGCGGAGGCAGTGTGATGCTTTGGGCAATGTTCTGCTGGGAAACCTTGGGTCCTGCCATCCATGTGGATTTTACTTTGACACGTACCACTTACCTAAGCATTGTTGCAGACCATGTACAGCCTTTTATGGAAACGGTATTCCCTGGTGGCTGTGGCCTCTTTCAGCAGGATAATGCGCCCTGCCACAAAGCAAAAATGGTTCAGGAATGGTTTGAGAAGCACAACGAGTTTGAGGTGTTAACTTGGCCTCCAAATTCCCCAGATCTCAATCCAATCGAGTATCTGTGGGATGTGCTGAACAAACAAGTCTGATCCATGGAGGCCCCACCTCGCAACTTACAGGACTTAAAGGATCTGCTACTAACATCTTGGAGCCAGATACCAAAGCACACCTTCAGGGGTCTAGGGGAGTCCATGCCTTGACGGGTCAGGGCTGTTTTGGCAGAAAAATGGGGAACAACACAATATTAGGAAGGTCATAATGTTATGCCTGATCGGTGTATAATGTGCTGGGTTGCCCCGGAGTCTCTTCCCAGTTGGACATGCCTTGAACACCTCCACTGGAAGGCGTCCAGGAGGCATCCTGAGCAGATGCCCGAACCAGCTCAACTGGCTACTTTCAATGCAGAGGAGCAGCAGCTCTACTCTGAGTCTGTCCTCGATGTCCGAGCTATGCACCCTTGACTCTTGCATTGTCAATACAAGATCTTGACCAAAAATGTATGCACCTCTTGATGGAATTATTGCAATTATAGCAACTTGACAATGCAAGAGTCAAGCACTCTGTAAAGTCTCCTCCAGCACATCCCAAAGACTTTCAATGAATTTAAGGCCTGGACTCAGAGGTGCCAATTCATGTGTGAAAATGATTCTTCATGCTCCCTCACAAAAATTCTTTCATAATTTGAGCCTGATGAATCTTGACATTGTCATTCTGGAATATGGCCATGGTGTGTCTTCCTACATGGTTGTTTAAGAAATGAAAAGCTACACACTCCATCAGTTAGGGTTAGAAGAAGTGTTACCAAACATATAACATGCTAGAAACATAATAATCACTGCAATAATGATCCAATCATTGACTGTGAATCATTTGCCTATTTAAATCCAAACAGTGTCATAGTAGCATATTGTGTCACAATGATCAGATTTGTATTGTAAATAAGTTTGTAAAAGTTGAAATAAATTCTGGATGATATTTTAAGGATAGTTATTATTATGCATGTGTATCAGTAGCTTTAGATTTAGTTTTAGTCAGATTTTTTTTAGTCTGGTTTTAAAACTTGATTTGAATTGCTAATTTATTTTATGCAAAAATACAGTGTTAGTCAATCGAAACAAGCAAATCATTGAGTAACAAACTGAGGCTGTATGCCGCTGCTTATCTTTAAGCTGAGAGGCACTCGCTTTATGCAGAGATGCTATCCTGCTGAGCTCACAATGTGTTGCAAATGCCAGATCTAATGCATTCTGCATCTGTGTCGCATACAACGTAACATTAGGCTTCTTGCCTCTCATGCTCTCCCTCCTCATCATCCATTAAGCTGTGGGGAGAGCATCACTACTTGGGGAAGCATGTAGTGAAGATATCATAACTGTCAATAGCCTACATTCATGATTTCAAGAGTTTAAGAACTGGATAGTAGTGTTCAGGTGTCATGCTCATTGTTTGTGTGTGTGTGGCAGAAATGCCTTTAAGATGTGGGGGGGGGCTGCGCACTTTTTAACATAGTAGATGGGTTTTTGATTGGCGTTTAGGGACGGAAAAATGGTTTTAGGGTGTTTATGTAAAATTTGAGAGAAAAAAATATTTTTAGGGCTGTCAAAGTTAACTATATACCTGCTTTGCAATAAATATTTAGTTTGAAAAGTACTCAACAGAAACATTTTATATGTTTATTTTTTAGATGCATCTAACAGTACTATAAATTTATCAGCATATTAGATTTCAAGGATCATGTGACACTTAAGACTGGAGTAATTATGCTGAAAAAGTTTTTACTGTATTTTTTGATCAAATTCAGTCTTGGTGAGCATAACAAGCAAAAACATTAAAGTCAGAATGAAACAGAAGTTGTAGTTGTAGAAGCGATAGTCTTTTCTTCCATATTGTGTCATATATCCAAGTGAAACGGCTTCTCAAACAAGAAAAACATTTAGGGCAGGTCTTATTTTTGCCCAAATGTGGATGGATGTGTTGGATGGCTGGATGGTTGTCTTTTGCTTTTGGTCGATCTCATATGAGTGACAGGTTGTCCCGCGGAGAGGAGAGGAGAGGAGAGGAGAGGAGAGGAGAGGAGAGGAGAGGAGAGGAGAGGAGAAGAGAAGAGAAGAGAAGAGAAGAGAAGAGAAGAGAAGAGAAGAGAAGAGAAGAGAAGAGAAGAGAAGAGAAGAGAAGAGAAGAGAAGAGAAGAGAAGAGAGGAGAGGAGAGGAGAGGAGAGGAGAGGAGAGGAGAGGAGAGGAGAGGAGAGGAGAGGAGAGGAGAGGAGAGGAGAGGAGAGGAGAGGAGAGGAGAGGAGAGGAGAGTTGCTGCTAGAGGGAGGGGACATAATTTTGATTTAAGATTACGAGGACACAATTAAAAAAAAAAAAAAAAAAAAAAGATGTGCACGGATAAATAATTTATAATAAATACTGCAATATTCCATAAAATAACAACAGTCACACTTTAGATAAGGGTCCAATTCTCACTATTAACAAACTATTAACTATGACTTTTGCCTCAATAAACTCCTAATTACTGCTTATTAATAGTTAGTAAGGTAGTTGTTAAGTTTAGGTATTGGGTACGATTAAGGGATGTAGAATATGGTATGCAAAATAAGGTATTAATATGTGCTTTATAAATACTAATAAACAGCCAATATCCTAGTAACATGCATGCTAATAAGCAACTAGTTAATAGTGAGAATTGGACCCTAAACAAAAGTGTAACCAAAACAACAATTGGCAATTTTGATGTCATGGTTACTTTAAAAAAAATCTTACACACCCAAACCTTTTGAATGGTAGCATATAGTTAAAGTTGCAGCCAGTGATCAACATGCACTTACAAATAACTTTGAAAGTTGCAATTAAAAAACACTCAGCTTAAAAATTTAAGGGGGGGAGGGGGAATGCTTATGGCAGCATTTGTTGCTAACTGGCTCATTGGCGAACATGTTCCACCTACACGAAAATGCATTACACTTACAATTGCTGATAATACGAATGGTGAGATGTTAAAATGTTTCCCAAGACTCCTCAGGCCTATATTTGCAGGATTGCTCCAGTATTAAATGGCCGTGGTGTTCTAGCGCTCCCCATGACCTGCCAAGGATAAAGAATCTGTTTACTGTAAATTGCACCCCACTCCCCCCCCAAATACCATCTGCCACTTAGAAGGCCGCTGTGTTAGTGCTGGCTAAAAATAGACCTTCTGATTGGCTCCTAAAGGGAAAAGGGCCCACATCACCCAAAAAGCCTCTGGATTTGATGGATAACCCGAAAGAACATTGGCACGGGGTCGCCGTCATTGAAGCCGCCTCCATCCAAATCATTTAGCTAATTTTGTTATCCGGAATGTTTTCAAGCGAACTGAAAAAGACAGATAAGAGAATGACAGAAAGAGCATTTTGAAAAGGAAAGCAACTTTTCTTTTTAATCTCCACAGCGCTCTCTAGGGTGGGTTTGCCGGCCCAGCCACCTGTAATTGGTTTATCCTGCTTTCTCTCCAACTCTGTCACTGTGATTTGCCAGTTTGGTGATATGAGGAGACAGAAGTGCTGCTTCTGTGTCTCTTTGTGTTTGACTTTATGGGCTCTGGTAAAGTGTAACAGAGAGCAGAAATGCTGAGGGTGATTCAAACCTCCTGCTATGCAGTAAAGGCACAAAGCACACTGGCGTTTATGGATGAAGAGAGAGCGCTGCAGTCTTCTGCTCATTTCCTAGGAGACTGACTCCCCAATAACACTTGTCATTCTGACTATTTCAATAAACACCCAAAGAAAGTCTATAGATGCAGCCATTTTAGCCACTGAGTAGAGGAACTTAAAACTGGAGAAGGCAATAAGGATAGTATGAGTGAAAACAAAAATACAGTGATCTGTGCTGCCATACCTCATCCAATCCCCAAGAAATTATGGATAAAACCAAATGCCTCATCCTCAATGTCCGAGGTAATATATTTTCCCTTTATCATATCACACAGTCACATTCACCTCTCTCCAAAACAGCAGAACTTAAGTAAAACCAGCACAAAGCAGACTCCTGTCACATCTATAATGATCGTCTGAAGATGGAGGCCGTGTCTTTGGCATGGATATGTTTTTTAAAGGTCACCAGTGGTTTTACAAGAGCCGTTAATGGTGCCGCTGCGTTTGAGCGAATTGGCTGATCTGTCAGAGAGAGGCTTGTTTATGAGTGGTTGGTCGCCCCCTCCTGTCCTGCTCGTGCACAGAGCTCATTCCAGCGGCCGTAAAAGTCCACAATTGCTCCGATTCATCAAAGAATTAGCAGGAGTGTGACGGCTCTACTGAGGTGCTCTTAACTGATCCAGCTGCAGACAGCAAGAGGGGGCAAGTAAGGTGTTCAAATTAGCAGGACCTTCAACATGACAGAAAATAGTAGCAGTGGATAATGAAAACTACAAAATCAAAAATACAGTATAATATAGTACATATTTTAAATTGCAATAATATTTCACAATATTACCGTTTTTATTTTAATATATTTTAAAATGTAATTTATTCCTGTGATGGCAAAGCTGAATTTTCAGAAACCATCCAGTCTTCGGTGTCACATGATCATTCTGAAATCATTCTAATATGCTGAACTGGTGCGTAAGAACATTTCTTATTATTATAAATTATAAAAACACTTAGGCAGCTTAATATTTTTATGGAAACTTTGATACATTTTTCAGGATTCTTTGCTGATCAGAAAGTTCAAAAGAACAGCATTGATTCTTTTGAAATCTTTTGTAACATTTTAAATGTTTTACTGTCACTTTTGATCAATTTAATACATCATGATTTATATCAGAGTCGGTCATATCACTGGTCTATGAAACTTAACTAGGCGCAAACTGAAAAGCTAGAGTTAAAGGGGAATTTGTTTGGAATACAGGAACATTCTGGGACTCTTTTAAACTCCATTTAACGTAATCACTTTAGATAAAATCACAGCATGTAGTTCTTTAGTTGTCGCCTCAGAAAGTCATGGTAAGCATTTTACTAAAAAGCACATTCACTTGTGCCTCGAATAGGTTATTAAAGTTTCCTAAATGGGTATTCTCAAAGGATTTGCATTATGTACTAGCACAAATCACTTAATTTAACAAAGTATCCATAGCCTGCCAACCAATTAAAGTTTGGAGCTCTTATTTAATCTTAATCAACCATTTGCATTGATATCCATCATGGAAACAGCAAATATGTGGGACAATAGCGCCCTCTCTCACCAAGCAGCTTGATACTTAAAGGGATAGTTCACCCAAAAAATCTGTTATCATTTACTCACCCTCGTGTCGCTCCAAACCTGTATGAGTTTCTTTCATCTGCAGAACACAAAAGAAGATATTTTTTAAGAATGTTGGTAACCAAACAGTTTTGGTGACCATTGACTTCCACTCTATGGGTGTTCAAATTAGGGACAAACACTGAGACATTTCTCATAATATAGAAATAAGAAGAAAGTCATACAGGTTTGTAGAAGCTTGAGGGTGAGTAAATGATGACAGAAATATTCCTGACAAGTGAGAGTGTTGTGCCTACATACCAAGAGCAAGATTGCGATATTGCTTTTATAAAACTGTTCGATAAACAAGCTTCTGAGAACTTGTGAACTTGACCACTTACATTTTAGACACAATATTGCCAGTTACTTTGACTATTTTCCAAACAAAACCAGAGCAGAACAGTTGCGCTATAGCACTATCAGGGTTTCCATCAGCTTTGATAGTGAAATGTAATTGGCTTTCGTGTGTCTCGTGACTGATTGCATCATGCTAAAGAGTCGGGTGTATCTTTTGAATGAGATATGACTGCATGTGTTCACGGAGCAGCGGGATTTCAGCGATTAAAACATTAAGACCAACTCTGTTCCTCACATAAAGATATCGTATGACTTCAGAAGACTTGGAATGCAGCATGAGTTAATACTTTTATACTGTTTTTGGTCAGTTTTTGCAATAAATACCTGTGACTGTACTTTTATTAGCCTGTTACATGTTTTATATTATTGAGAAGTAGGTAGGTTTAGGGTAGGAGTGGAGTTAGTTGCTCCAAAATATAAAAGTAGCCTATAAATATTTATAAAAAAAGTCTACTTTTACAAATCAACAGAATTATGCATCTTGATCTGATGCATAAGGTAAACAACTGAAAGAAATGGTGTACCCTGTGCATCAAAAAAATGACGCTATGGGGTACCATGTGTGTTAAAAAGTGATGCAGAGGGGTCCTGACCAAGCCTCAATATGTGATGAGTTGGGTGTGAAAACGTGTTGGATCGGTCTGTACAGCGCCGCTTCAAGTGGAACACACCTAGTAACTTGTTTCACTCGTGAACGAATCAGCAGTTTTGAACGAGTCAGGTGAATGAATGATTCAACAGCTCACGCAGTCACATCACGTGTCGCCCCCTACTGACAAAATAATGTAACTGGCAGAAAGAGTCACTAAAAAATCCCCTAACTAATGAACAGACTGACATCCTGTTTGAAACAAACACAGACAAGCGGAGTGATACAGGACTGTAATATTAGCACTCTTGGAGATTTGAGGACCAGGGCTAACTGTTTAACTGTATGATATACTATATTGTCAATAATGAGCTAATGGTCCTATATGACTAAGCCAATGTTTCTAAATTAAAGCAGTGATGTTCGGAGAAAGGGAGGCGTATTCTGGGGCGTTTGAAGCATTTGGACCCTCTGGAGCTCAGACAATTGGCTGTCAGCACCTCATTGCAATAGTGGGGAGTGTGTTGGATGATTCTGCTTGACTGGCACGCAAAGACCATCACTCTCACATCTGAATTGCCCACGATAAGGCTTCATTACCATAAGTTTATTTTCTCCTATTGAGGTGGGGTGTCTAAAACAAAGGCCAGTTGATTATTTTGCTTGATCATTGTACCATTCAATGCGACCGATTGCAAACGGAAGGGAAACAATGGGCTTTCCCAGAGGATCCCGGAGGCTGACATGCATACAGTAACAGGACTGGTGACACTGACGCGAGATCAGGTCTGAGCCAGGCCTGACAGTACACCCATGGGACACATGAGAGCTCAGAGACGTTGAATCTGAGACTGTCAAGGCTGTCCATGAGTTTGAATGGCTGCAGTCCACCGAGGATTTTGCATTTCAGCGGTCCGTCACTGTCAGACAAAAGCAACGTATTTGTTCGCTGGAAAACAATACTCTTGCATATGTGTTTTATGTAATATTATATGCTACCTACTAATACATTTACATGTATTGACAAGAAATGGGGTTTTTATTGTCATACTGTATGCATCTAATAAAACAAAGTATGAACATTAAATTGCCTGAAAATATTATAAACACCCTTCTGAATATAAACACCCAGTATTAAATGCTGGTGCTTCCAATAGGTGCCTTATCCTCTAAATAAGGCCTCTAAATTATTAACATGATCAAAACTTTGCTGAAAAACCTGTTGCACACTCTTCTGCCCTATGATTGATTGATAGTTCATTCTTTTTTAGTTGTAAAAAATGTCCACCTACAGGTCATGGTACACGTGTTTTTGCTGTGAAAACTTTAATGATTTTTATAAAGTAAGAATAACTTTTATATTGCTAGTAATATTTCAAGTTGATCATTTACTGGACTGCATATACTGTAAATACATTTATCCATACGTCATTTTTTTTAGAGAACTTCAATGTTTGTTCAAATGTATCAAATATGATACAACAGGCCTTTGAGGAACGTTTATCTCTCAATCATCAATGTATTGCATTGAATTATGCTTTGCACCCCACAATACAGAGCTTTGTTCATAAAACTAAGCATTTAAATATTTTAATAAGACATTATTGGGAGATATAGAGTGAGAACTGATATTCATATTTTTTTTTATGCAAGTAGTCTGCTGTACTGTTATAAATATCTCATTGATTTATATTTACATTACAATCATAATTTCATCTTACTTTTTAGCCATATATAATATAAGCAACTGCACCAAATTGCATATTTTTGCTTAGTTTGGGCCTCTGAATAAAATATTTTTGTCGAGTGTGAGCTCCATATTCTACCTATATCATACTATATGGGCCATAAAAGCCTGATGTATCAAATATGATACAAATCATAACGCTTTTCGGTAACTTTATTTTACAGTGTTCTTGTTCCATGTTACATGTAGGCTACTTACCTTAGTAATAAAGTAAATTATGCATAATTACATGCAGCTAACCCTAAACCAAACCCTAATCCTACCCTAACTCTATTGTAAGTACATGTAGTTAATCAATATTACTCAGTACTTAAATATATAATTACACTGTAACAATGACACCTTAAAGTGTAACCAACTTTTCTTGTATATTGTCAGTCTCAATTACAGGCTTGAAATTAAAAAAAAAAAAGATTTGGTCACACTTTAGATTAGGGTTGAATAAACTCCTAATGACTGCTTATTAATAGTTAGTAAGGTAGTTTTTAAGTTTAGGTATGGGGTAGGATTAAGGGATGTAGAATAAGGTAATGCAGAATAAGGCATTAATATGTGCTTTATAAGTACTAATAAACAGCCAATATGCATGCTAATAAGCAGCTAGTTAATAGTGAGAACTGGACCCTAAGGTGTTTCAATGTAACTTTTATAGGGTTAAGGCAGGGTATAGGCAATGTTTTTCAGAAACACTTTTTGTTATACTGGTTGAAGCTCTCTGATAGCAATCAATAATAGAAGCAGTCTAAAAAAAATCTTCTGTGGAAGTCTCAGGACCAAAAAAATGTTTGTCCAATCGTTGCATTCGGCCTGTCAACGTATGTATTTCCATACCTCCGCACACCCTGCTCACGCAGATTCACAAGTCATCAGCACGTTTCATGAAGCTATGCAGCGTTGTAGAACCAAAACAGCGAGCTTATGCTGTGTTCACACGTTCATGTATCATTATGTGCTGAGACATGAGGTAATGCAGTCTCTTGTGATGCTTTGCAGACTTGCGTTCATGTGTTTTGGAGGAGGCATGGCTTTAGAGAGCTCTGTGAAGGGAAGGTGGGATCTTGCTTTCAAAGCTAGCCTTTAACTATCTTAACCAGCAAAGTTCACTTTGCAAAGCAGCTTCAGCCTAGTTAATCAGCACTAGCATAAACTAGTCTAGTAGTTTGGTCTTGGCTGGCCTTTTTAAAGCTCGAAAGGGTGGACTGAGGATGTAATACAAATGATTAATACAAACACTTCTAAGCACTGATTTCATGGTGGTATGCTGGACCAGAGGTGTTTGTATAGAGGATTATGGTACATGAAAATGGCATTGAATGGTACAATAGCAACACAACTAAGAAGGAGAGAAAACATGGGATTACATGTGGTTTTCTGCTCCTTAATGTGATTTTCTTAATGACAGTTTTACCTTTTTATGCACTTCAGTGAGGACAGTGGCGAGGTTGAGATTAGAGAGAATGTATTTTGCCTCAAAAGCCGATTAGCCTGATTTGAAACAGAGCCAAATTGAGTCTATTCTGTTCTCATTCACAAAGACTGGGCAACAAAACGTGAAATAATCAGAGCAAGGCTTTGAGTTACCAAACGTTCTCTCTGTTTTCATATTACAGCTGAGAAACCCTCAAATAGGCTACATTCAACACTTTTAAAGGAAAATCATTAAAAGATGTACAGTGTGGATAGCAGATTTACATTTGCATTAACAAAACTTTCCAAACGTTTAGCCTCAGTTAGGTTATGTGAAAGCAAAGACTGCAAAAATTAAAAAAACATTTAATTCTCTTAAACATTGAATGAATTCTTCCATGCCTCCCCGGTCAATTCCGCTGTTCTTGACTGCCATCTGGTGGTTTTACAGGGACACTTCACTCACATTCTAGGTACTGCTAAGCTAGTGACATCTCCATGTACTTTGCATTTAAAGTAGTTTGATGTAGTTTGAAAACATCCCAATTATATTTAATTAACCCTAATAATTGTTTGTTATTATTATTAATCATAAAACAACTAAAAATAAAATTATAAACATTATAGCTTAGTGGTAGCAGCAGCAGCAGCAGTAGTACATTTTATAATTATTATTATATTATTATGTTCTCTAAAACTGGGTGAGATCACATTTATCTTTGACTACCACCAGACGGAATTAGTGCAAGAAAAAAAAAAAAAAATACCGGAAATTATACTTTTTCAATTTTCCAGAAAAATGGCACAACTGGAAAGCAAATTTGAGAAAATGAAGAGATAGCCTAACAGGCAGCTGAACCTAAATGACACTATTACAAAGAGCTCTGCCTCTGTCCCAAACAGTATCTCCTAACTTCTCATCAGGACTAGGACACAGGAAAAGTGATTACAAAGTCTAAATTTGAAACATAAATGAACGATAAACACCCACCTTTACACATTTCCAACCAGATTTTGTGACCTGCCCCCTAGTGGTTGTTGTGGAAGTGGCGGCAACTACTTAGTAGTAGCCTTTTGATAGGCTACTACAACGTTGGGCGATATGGCCAAAAATTTACACAATACATTTTTTCACATCAGTTGATAACGATACACGATAAAAGTTAAATCTGTATTTCTTTCAAGTTTAATGCTCCTGAGTGAAAGTTGTAGAAACCAGACAGCTAATGTGGTTTTATCATCAGAACATGACAAACACCAAACAGGTGAACATTTCACAAATTAATATTACATGTTAGGTCTCTTAGAAATACACATTTGACAGTAGCTTTAGTTGGGCTGCAGATCTACATTTATGATCATTACATTTTTTCTCAATCGATTTGACACATATTTCTCCAAATGAATGTAGTTGCTCTCAAAACAATTAACACAGCAAACTAAACACTCTTATGGTGGCAAAACAGTTCAATATTCACTGTGTGGCAGTACCCCCAAAAGGGTACCTTTCTATGTAGATGTGGTAATCTATCGAGACCCAAATGTTTGGGAGTGTTTGTTTTTAATGGACTCTTGTTTATTATTTTAATAAGAGATCTGCATTAATGATGCATCCATTTGCGTGTATACAGTGTCATGATAGGGCCAGACCGCTAGGGGGAGCTCTCGCAAAGATCTCCTCGAACGCGTTTGATACTATAGTTCGTGCAGAAATGACCAGAGAAACACAAAAATTGAGACACTCCATTTGTAATTTACTTTGTATCTTTTATTCTTCTTTGCAGGTAAGATAAATCTTCTATATTACAAGTTAAAGGGTCCATGAATACTTTTCAGTGACCTTCTGGTGTGTTGAGTGGTTCTTGAGTATTAAAACGGTGTTTTGACTACCCGTGATTGTAACGTTAGTGTGATTAGCAGTGGTTAAATTGGGATTTATTATGTGGGGGGGCTCTCCCTAGGGGGGTCCGGGGGTATTTTTTTGAAAAATAAATCATTAAATGGCACTTTCTGGAGAGTTTTGTGCAAAGAAATGGACAAATTGAGTCTTACATGATATGTGAATAACTGCAAGGTTAAGAGCATATACTTTGCATTGTTGTAGTATCAACAGGTATTAGTACATTTAGCATTTACATTACTGTTAATCAGTCATTACTTGATTACACATTGTATTACCTTGTTATGATATAGTGACCCATACAATGTGCCAAACATAATGTTGTGCCACATGAAGAGACCCATCACCGCCCGCCCACACACACAGACAGACAGACAGACAGACAGCCTACTCTGCGTCATTTCACATCAAGTCACAAAAATAAAATCAATCTATCCTTGTGGAAAGGTTGCTTGGTAGCTAAAAGTAGGTCTAGCAAGTCTTATATTTCTGTAATTCACACAGATCAAACACAAATATGCTGACTGAATAGATTGCTAGTTTATTTTGAGTAGCCAGCTAGCAGTTCTCTTGGCAGTTTGCTGATAATCCGGTGTCTGAAGTAAAATGCTCAAAACATCTCCTGAGAAAAATCACATGGTCAACCTAGTCTTGGTTATTTAATTTTGATTTAGTCTTATTTTCCTTACCTTGTCATTCAAGGCCAGGGCACTTTTTGTACATTTCTGGAACTTTTGCTTCCACATCCCGCGCAACTATGGATCTCCCAGGAACATTCATTATATATTGCTGAGTATATTTATCCGTGTCACCTAGATGCGCATGCACGATCATGGTCGACTGACAACGAGATTAAGCAGCTGAACAAGAATACGGCCGTGTTCCGATTGTTCTCATCTCAGCTCCGCCGAGACAAAATAGACGTGCCATTTCAAAAATCTTTCATTTATTGTCAGAAATATGTTTTCAAAAGCATCACTTTCATCAAATTTTATGTGACATAATTTCCAGTAGGCAACTGACTGCAAACAGGCACATCAGAACACAAACGAGCAGGCTTATGTGCCGGGGCTGAGCCCCGGAGAGCCCCGGCCCAATTTAACCACTGGTGATTAGAGATGACTGTCCTGAGAGTCCGTGCAGAGAACTGAGATCGGTATACTGTGTACTGTTTGTACTGTGAATTGAGAGGAGAATTTTGTAAAGAGTAATTATTTTGTTGCCTGTATAATGGTTAAACGAATCAGTGGAGAGTAATGTGAGTTCAGTGAAGCACGTGGAGTTCACTAATGTCCGCCATTTTGTGTGAATTGTGTGTAATGTCGTAATAGAGTTTACGAAAACGCAAATGAGTTACTATTCTTGTGTATAAGACAATAAGAGTCACGAAATGCGACACGTGAGAACATTATAATTATCAAGGCTGATCCAGAGCATGTAATCTATGCTTTAACTGAAAATGTACATACTCTAAAAGGGTTTAATAGGCAAAGGATTATTTAAGAGTTCAAATTAAGTTACATTTAGTTTCTTTTTGTTTTAATTGAGCAAGTTATGTTTATGTGCTTGATTAGAAAATGCAAGTGAAAGGTTATCGTGACACTGAGTTTAAGACGTGTTTAATACTATAGTTCGTGCAGAAATGACCAGAGAAACTTCTTTGCAGATTCCCATACAAAAAAAGCAAATCATTCTTCTATTAAATGGAAAGACGCTTCTTTGCAGACCTGTAACAACTGCATAATGAAGCACTGCAATTTATTCTATTAATGCATTTATCAAACATAAATACTAACATCAAAACTACAAGTGTGTTCACTGTTGATTTGATAACAAATTAAGCTGTAGATACACAAATACATGAATGAAAATGCACGTTTTTTGTGTTCTTTAAATGTTTAGTTTAGTTTTAAAAGTTTAGTTGTATAACAAGTTTTTGCCTAAAAAAAGAAAGAAAGGAACTGCAATCATTAAATCAACTTTATTGATCATGTCTCTCAATTACATCTGGCCAGAAAATTTCATCTACATCACAACATATATTCTCAGGAGCCATGCATCATGGGAAAAAAAACGTGAATGTTGAATCCATCTTTGACAAGCTTCTGCCTCAACATCTCCACAGGGCTCTTCCATTGCTTGAAGACTTACTTGGTTATAAGGGTTGCGATCATACACTTTCCATCTCCAAGGAGAACTCCTCAATTGGATTCAGGAAAGGAGAATATGGTGGAAGGAACACCATTATGAAAAGTGGGTGATCTTCAAACCACTCTCGTACCAGTGCTGAATGGTGAAATTGGACATTGTCCTGAACAACTACAAAATGTAATTCCATTTGCTCCTGATCGACCTGCGGAAAGAGGATTTCACTGAGGGAGTATAAAAAAAAAGTAGGAGCCTTTCAGTGTTGTATGGGCCAGCATTGTGTGCCACAACACCAGTGGTTGAAATTGCGGCACACATGGTTAGTTTTTTTTACAGTAATGGCTAGGGCTGGTCCGAATACCATTTTTTGAGCTTCAAAGCTTCGGTAGTAATCAACACCGAATATTCGAAGCTTCGGAGGGAGGGGGCTGAACATATTCTTCTCTCTAATAAAGGCAGGAATCTCGAGAAGCGGCACGCCTCACACGGGCAGGGCTTATATGCTCCGAGAACGGACACTGCACTAGTGATACAAAACACACAGGTCTGTTACGTCCCAGTAACAAGCTCCTATATTTCGCAGTAGATTCATTTAGATTGATAATAACGGGTAATAGGCTTGCTGCGATAGTCGGTGGTACCGGTGTTCAGGCCCCCACCATCGTTTTGATATTTTATTAGTAAAAATCATTTAGTTCAGTTAGAGAACATATTAACTACAATTAAAAAACTGAATGTGCAGCGTGAGCCGAATGTGATTTACAGCACAGACCAGCAGCAAGAGTCAAGCTGAATGACAAGATGATCACGGAAGATTTGATTTCAACAACGCGAAATGTAAAAGCACCTATTTAAGGGAGTTTGTCATTGTACTGTTTTGTTGTTGTGTTTCTCATTAAGAATAGGCTAATGAACCCACCATTCAAGCAACCCGCCCCCGAATTGGCGCTAATTCTGAACCGTAACTAAAATGCGCACGGCCGCACAAGCACTGTAATGTGAGGGCAAATTTTCTCACCGTCACATCCCTAACGGGTAAAAAGGCTAATACATTTTGATTCTATTATTCTATTTTCCAGAATGTCAGACCAACGCAGCTTAACCCAAAATGCAAGCTCAGGAATGCGCTTCTTCCATATAAGCTCATGCAGTTGTGCGCTCTAGACAGAGAATACTTTGTTGCAGGGAACGCTAAGAAGAAGCAAATATATTTAAGTATAACGAGGTTGGGTTCCTATTTAACTGTAAATGGCTAAGATATAAGATAATTGTAAAAAAAAAAAAAAAGAAGTATTGTATTTCGCCAGATTTTATAGTGTAAACATATTCAAGCGCGAATGAGAACCATTTAGAGGGTAATGCCGGGTTTGCGAGAAAAAAAAACTAATATTCGAATCCCAAAATTGAAAATCGAATACCAACCCACTGAACGAATATTCGAATATTCTGGTCCAGCCCTAGTAATGGCATTGATTGTAAACTTGACACTAACTGTGGCCGAACTTTAAATTTCCACTTTGACACAGCACTAGACATAGAGATGCCTGGATTTTTCCAGATTGTTACAGTATATGCACATATAATGTCCTGGAAATGTATATCCTTGTATTTTCAGTATAAGTACAGTAATTGTGTAGCTTTCACGTACCTGAAAAAACTAAAATCGCAACTCCTTCACTCTATCAGAGTTCCTCTCAAAGGGCACTTTGTATACTTGCTTCATCCGGATGGCATTTCTTCTTAGAACACGATCAACTGTGGCAAGACTACATTGGAGAATATTAAGAAATAGTTGATTGTCCTGTATTATTTTTTGCTAAATTTATGGACCACCATTTCAACAATGACATGTTCTTCATTTGAAAATAGTCTTATTCATCCACCTGAATGTTCTCGAATTTCAATTCTGAAAAATTGAAGTAGGAACATTTCCACTAGAGATTTAGAACTAGAAACAGACAAAACTCTAGACTAGACACATAAAACCAGAATGATATAGTTACTTACCGTTTTCCCTCTGAAATGTGCGGATAATTCAAGCCACTGTGGGTCAGTTTATGTTTGGCTGAACTCTCTGGCCAGCTTCTCTCAAGGAGAGACCATGATTTATAACATGGTCAATCAGGATGGCTCTGATTTCATTTGAAACCCGTCTGTACCCTCTACCTCTCCTCCCTCCTCTTACACCATGCTGTCCCCTTCCTCTTTGTACACCCTCAATTCTTCTTTCTCCTTCTCTTCCTACACCCTCAACTCTTCTAGCTCCTCCTCTTCCTACACCCTCAACTCTTCTAGCTCCTCCTCATCTTCTTACACCCTCAACTCTTCTTGCTCCTCCTCATCTTCTTACACCCTCAACTCTTCTTGCTCCTCCTCATCTTCTTACACCCTCAACTCTTCTTGCTCCTCCTCTTGCTACACCCTCAACTCTTCTAGCTCCTCCTCATCTTCTTACACCCTCAACTCTTCTTGCTCCTCCTCTTGCTACACCCTCAACTCTTCTAGCTCCTTCTCATCTTCTTACACCCTCAACTCTTCTTGCTCCTCCTCATCTTATTACACCCTCAACTCTTCTTGCTCCTCCTCTTGCTACACCCTCAACTCTTCTAGCTCCTTCTCATCTTCTTACACCCTCAACTCTTCTTGCTCCTTCTCATCTTCTTACACCCTCAACTCTTCTTGCTCCTTCTCATCTTCTTACACCCTCAACTCTTCTTGCTCCTTCTCATCTTCTTACACCCTCAACTCTTCTTGCTCACTGTCACTGAGAACCATTGAACAAGTGTCTGTGGGTTTTACCTGATCTCTGATCAGTTTTATACAGTTTTAGATGTTTTAATTAGACATTAGTATAATTAAAAGGAATAATAGTTAATACTCTCATATTGGTTTATCTGAGCCATCCATGGAACAAACAAAACAAGCCCCGACAATTGATAAAAGAACATATAGACACTAAATATTTAATTTTATTAGATGATTAGTTAATTGCATTTGAAAGATTTTTTTTCAATAAAACATTTGCAATACATTTGTAAAAGGTGTTTTTATGCATGTTTGGCCTGAGTTATGCATGTTTGCATTTACACTGTTCTGACCAGCAGGGGTCGTGGTGGAGACGGGTGTCGGATTCTTTCGAAGGTTCGACACAATACAGCACATTTGCTTCAGCTGTTTAAGTGTTTCACAAAGCCTCCTTCTGCCCATCACTACCTACACCCTCAACTTTTATTGCTCCTTACACCCCTTTCTCTACCCACTCCACCACCTCTCACTCTTACACCTCTTCCTTTTACCCTTCTCATTCTTGCTCTTGTTCTTATTTTTTGCCATTTTCTTTTCTCTTTTTATAATTGTTGTAATTGAGAAAAATGTGTAAACAATTAGGAAATCTGCATTTCCTGTGTTGTTTGTATTACTAACTCAGCAGTTATCAATTTGGGGATAATTGAGAACATACCAAGTGCAACTGAGAATTTAACAAATAAAGGAGTTTTGTTTGTCGTGTTTTGAAAAATTGTACATATATTTTTGTGATTTGTGTAAAACCAATGCATAAAGTTGCAATTGTATTTTCTTGATATATTAAAGTTTTGATTGGCTGTATGAACCATTGTGAAAACATTTGAGAATTTTGTGCAGTGTTTTGAGAAAATTATGGATGTGATTTGTAATTTGTATAAAATGATTGAAAATTTATAATCTATTTAGGACAATTACAAAGTGTTAACTGTTTTGAGAGCAGTGACCTGAGTTTGGAGAAATGTGTAAATCGATTGAGAAAAACTGAAAAACATCAACATCTGAAAAAAATTCTACCTAATTTCTATAGCATACTGACTGTTTGAGTTTTATTAAAATTAACAATTGGTCTTCCATAGTATTTTTATTCAATAAAATACATTTAACCTAGGTGGCTACAAAATTAATCTATTGATCTTAAAACACTTTATTGTAGCTACATAGGTCTATTGTGGACAAGATTAAATTTATTTTGGCATTTTATATATAAATCACAACACTCAATTGCAGTTTATTTGTTTATTTCTCATCCTATTTCACATTCAAGCCTTTGCAATACATTTTAGATATCCTGAAAAGGAAGCAAACAAGATCGAGCAACTTGAATACAAACTTTGCAAGTAACCCACACAAGTACACATTCACTGTGAGCCACAAAATGATGTGATCCATTCATCATAACAGACACTTACATGACGTCATCGTCTCACGTGTGAAAGTTCACAGGAAGAATGTTCAACGTAATGTGGGGCAGATGATGTTGTAGCACCGTTTCACCACAGGGGGCGATGAAAACCATTACACACAGCTGTCGGGAGTCATACTCGCATTCGCTTCCTTTAAACAAGCCCTCCATTTTCCATCAAGGAAAATAATTTATGCATACTGAGAAAACACCAATAGAGGTTTTGACATTTACTGCTAGCACAAAAGCATTTATTTTACGTGTGCTATGAAATGTGCACCGTATAGGTAGCAGTTGCATTTAGTTTTAGACCTCTACAGATTACAGAATGATTACTTCTCTACGGATTAATATTTGCCAAAGTATTATTGTAAATTAAATTTTTTAACAGGACCCGTATTGCTTAACATAGTGGGTAATTCTGCCACAGGTCATTTAAAGAAAAATGTGGTAGTGCTCTAAGTAAAGTTTGTATGGAAGCTTGTTTGCGCCAAGGAATAAAAATCACAATCCTGAGGGGGAAAAACTGTGGGTTTTACACTTGAAATTGAGAGAAAAAAAGTTTGACTTCCGAGTTTATATAATTGGACATTTTTCTCAGAATTTTCATTATGAACTTGCAATTCTGAAGGGGGAAAAAAAGGCAATTCCGAGTCTGGGGAGGGGAAAAAAAAATCAGAATAGCAAGTTATAAACTTGCACTTGTAAGTTATAAAGTCCAAATTGTTAGATATAAACTCGCAATTCTGAGAAAATGTCAGTATTGTGAGATATAAACACGCAATTATAATCGGAAACAAGCTTCCACAGAAGCCACAGTCTTATTTTTTCGCATTCAAATTAGACCTATCTATGTTTTATGTAACATTTATGACCAGTCTTAGAAAAAAAAAAAAAAAAGATTAACTTGTAAGTCTGGACACTAAGCATTTATGCAACCGGCTACTGATCCAAATTACTGTAACAAACAAATCGGACCGATACATCCAAGTGCAAGTTTAAAAGCAGATCCATCTGGTGAGATGAATCAAATCAGCAGCAACATTTTTCAGCCCACTGATTTGACATCAGTTTGAACATCCAATGATTGCCGTTTTGGAATGTCTAGCATGCTTGTGGGGCTGTCACATATGGAATTAAATGTTGACTAATCAAACTTTCTCAATGAATGAGTCATGCATACAAGCTTATACTGTAAAGTGCTATTATAACAGTTTTAAATTAAAGATAAAACCTTGGACCTTACATAGAGGGTTATAAGTCTCAAATCACAAACATTGTATTTACAGGTTCACATGTGCCTAATTGTGAGGAAATAATGGTCCCATTTAATCAGAATAAAGCAAACACACATACAAAACCTAAAAAATGCAGTGCAGATTAAAATGAAATGTTTTGCACAATAAAAAAAAAGACATTCAGCAACAAATTATGTGATGAAATCACTGATTGGCCAATAGAGAGCAGTGATGTGCAAGACCATTTCAGGCATAAAAAGCGTAAGTAATAATATTAGCAAACAATTCTTCACATTCAGGGCTACAACAATAAACACAGCAGCCAAATATTATAAAATGCAGAGAAGTCTAACACAATGAACCCTTTTAAAAGCCATTGTCATACACTGAGCAAAAAATCAGTTTCCTGGGCTGAACATTTTCAGTCTCTATGGCTATGAAAGATAAAAACATAACCTGAAAATAAACACAAAAGCACATGCATTTAATGCATGTACAACTGCTTAACCCTGAACAAAAAAAAAATAAAACAACACAAACCAGTTTAAGCTGGTTTAGCTTGTTTAAGATGGTCTTTTTGGTATTCCAGCCAGACCAAGCTGGTGTTGGCTAGTTGGTCTCCCAGCCTGACCAGCTGACAAGTGCCTAAAACCTGTCTGAAACCAGTAAACCAGCTTAGGCTGTTTGTTCACCAACAAAGTCGTCGTTTTAAAGGGGTCCTAGTTATCAAGAGTGAGCCTAATCGCATTTGGTTACTTTAAAAGTAGATGTCAGGCTCAAACAAACAGTGAGCAAAGTCAATAAAACCCCAAGCTGACTGCTTTGAATGAACTTCACACAGTGGCCATGGCAAATTCTGCTCTTCTGGGAGCAGTCAGAGTGAAACATTCATTTGGTCTCGGTCCAAACTGCAGCCTGAGTGTCCCAAAATTTCATTCTCTCTGCCAGAGTTGACCCTGCACTCAGTAATGAGGGAAAAAAAAGCAGTGCACAATACAATCAATGGTGCCATTAAACTCTTGAGGTCAAACCGCAATGCTCTGAAACAATGCACGGCAGCATGGATCCATCTAGAACGTGTCATTCCAAAGATCTGTGCCGACTACTAAGCGTTAATAAATCTTTGGCTGAATGTAAATGTCCTGCTATGAGATGGATGTGAGAACCCTCATCCTCCCAAGCCTTTATTTCTCCTGAGTTGAGAGCGAGTGAGACAGAAAGCTAAGTCAAAGTGGCTTAGTTGTACCCTGTGCGTTAGAAAGATGACAGTACAAGAGTATCATTCGTAGGTTTGAAGAACCTGATAGCAGAGACATAAAACAGACATTTTCCTCAGTAATAATGTTCAAGACCCTTCAGTTTAAGACCCTTACTAACAAAAATGGCCACTAAATTGGCTTCCAGCTAATCATTTATGACTGCAAACATGCTTATATTGATATACATAGCCTGCGTTACACATATCTACATGATCAGGTGTCTGAAATGAAACAATCGTTGTTAATTAAAACAAATTAATGAAATTTCTGCTTATTTTCACGGGCAAAAAATGTCCATTGCAGATTTCTGTTGGTAAATGTGGCAAATTCACTTAGCTAACTTGAAACCACTGCGAAATCTGCATGGGGAAAACTTTCGCCCTCGTGCAAAATCCAAGATCACATGGATTCCTACTGAATTAAATAGATTTTTGCCCGCAAAAATCTGCTGAAAAATGGTAAATATGACTGCAACTTAACACTGATAAATCAGGGTGAACGTGATTTTATCAAATGCAACATCTTTGTTGATCCTGGAACAGTATTCTAATTAACCAATCAGATTTGAGGGACAAGTTTATAGTTTGTGTCAAGTTTAAGCTTACAACCAGGGTTAGGTGCTTTACATCTGTGTTATTCATTATCATTTCCCTCTGATTTTAGGGATAAGTTATGGGTAGGGTTAGGTTTAGGGGTAGGGATAGGGCTAGGACTAAGGGTGTGTTCACACTTGGCATGTTTGGTGTGATTAAAACGAACCCTGGTGCAATTACTCTGTTAATGCAGTTCATTTAAATAAGTGTGAACGCTGCCATCCGAACCTGGTGCGCACCAAACAAGTGAACCGAGACTGCTGAAAAGATGGGTCTCGCTCCGCTTCCAAACAAACTCTTGTGCGGTAACTGAAATATGTACGCAACAGACACAGAACATGTAAATTAATCAAAAACTGGATATGATGTCACAAGATGCGATCCTAAAAAGGACAGAACGCTCAAGCATACCTGTTTTTTTCTCATCATAGTCGTGATGTTGCCCATCACAGTTCGGTACAGGCATCAGAACCGCGTCTCCTCGCAGACTTCTTGGAAAAAACTGATTTTGCGATATTTAGTTTTTCTGCGATATATATTGCGATATGTAAACAATTTCACCAGATGATTTTAATAGCGCATTTGTAAAGAATTAATCATTCTAGGATGATTGGGCTGATTTTGTAGGGGACTGCATCTGCATAGAAAATAATAAACAAGCATAGATTAATTCAATAAATCAAAGATACAAATGAAATAAGCAGTGTTTTTCAGGTAAATCTAACAGTATTCAGGTACAGAAATTAAACAATCAAATGTAAAATAACACTGCATAGTCTTCACTGAATAAATGAAATATAATTAATTAATACAATTTATCTTTGTTAAAGCTACACAAGTGATTTTTTCTTTCTCTTTTGTTGTTTGATTAACATTTGTGACACAAACAGCTGTGGGAATATTAGGCTGCTGCCACTTTAAGACGAATGCACGGATCCAATATGATGATGTGCATCAGTTTTCTTTCTCAGTTGTTTACAAAACATAACTGACTGTTTACGAGGATACTCGCCGAGATGGGCATTTTGACAATTTTTGCGTGCAAGTGTCCGTTCAAGCACAAACAGACGAGAAAGAAAACGTAATTCGCTGTTCATGTGCTGTCTGCACGGCTCTGTGCACACACAGAAAACAGTGCACGAGTTAGTCTTCTTGCGCTTGATGTTGCAATTAATCCAGGAATCACATGCGATCCCTATACTAGACATCGCACATCCTGCGATGTGACTATCGCGGATACAGACATTGCGATAACGATGCTAAAACCATATATCGTGCAGTCCTATTTGTGTGTTGCTCATCCTGCTGCTGTTTTGACTCTTTTACAGATTTTATAAGCTCTTCACGAGTTGTCAGCTCCATCATATGTACGCATATACAGCAAGCGCATTTAGCACAGCAAACAGCATTGTTTTGGAAGTTCGACAAGTTCCGTTGTTTTGTATATTTAGGTTCGGTGTTAAAAATGACAGTGTGAACGCTAAACAGACCAGGGGTCCGTTCTTCGTACCTCGCTTAATACATCTGAGATGATTTGACAGATCCCAGATCTTCTAATCATGATAACTGATCTCTGGCTAATTTGGTTCTTCAAACGAATTTGCGGATTGGATTAAAATATCTGGATTAAGTCTGAGATTACTGGGCTTTCCTGTGTTCCCTGAAGAGGGCAGATGCATCGATACTCGAAACCACGATCAGCAATGCAGCGATTGGCTGGCGGCAAGACAGCAGTGTAATGACATCATATAATTAAAAAAGACACCTGGCGAAAAACTTGACAAAAGTGACCAAAACAACATAAAAGTTATAATAGATAAATGAAATGTGCACTGTTTTTATTAAACATGATTCCCAATTATTTTATAGTATATGTACACCCTTTACATTTTTATTTCAATGTTGTAATTAGCAATTAATTTAATTTTTAATTCAATTTGAAGCAGATTTGTTATGTGACAGTATTGGTTAAGGTTTCTTAAGGGTCAAGATTAAGTTATCTTAATTAAGCATCTCCTGCGCTGCATCAAGCCACTCCCATAATATCTGTCACCACTCAAATTAATGCACGGCTCAGATTAACGTTACAGCATGTGTGTAAGACTCCAATAAAATTATAAAGTAATTATTCCATCACAAATAAATCTCTCAGTCAAGTGGCTGTGTCTATAGTATTATACACAACATTATAATATTATTTTCAAATACATTTTTATATTATTATTATTTTTTTAAATTATTATTGCCCCTGGTTCAGTAAGAAACTCTTGTAATAAAGTAGCAGTGGTTGGGACAAATTTTAACTATCAACACCGCTTAAAAAGATGCAATCTTATCCTGTTTACATGAAATAAGCCTGCTCCCCGAGCAGGTTTAAGTTTACGGACCTGTTGCTATGACAGCAACTCCAGGATGAGCGTCGAAGAACCAAACAATCCAAGATCATGTCAAATCGTCAACAATCAAATCCAGCTAACTGAGTTAGCGACGTACGAAGAACGGACCCCAGAACTAAATGTATTGTTTTCTTTTTTTGGTCTGAACCAAAAGAACCAAGAGAACCGAACTACAAGTGTGAACACACCCTAAATTTTTGAACAGGAATGTTGTTCCAGGATCAACAAAATATGTTGATCCAGGAATATGTCATGCTTGGCAAAATTACGTTGATCAATAAAAGAGAGAATAGAAAACCAAATCATCAAGTGGATGTAACAAAAATCACATCATTTAGGAACGTCAAAGCTGTGAATCGTGTAACATTCTGCTGAGAGGAGCATACGCAACATACCTTGCGAAGGAAACCTCTATTCTCTCTCTGCGTATGTGACTGTTTGAAGGCAAGCATGAAAATCTGGCTCTGAGAATGAGGGAGGTAGAGACTTTGCTTCGATTGCGATCATCTAATCGACTCCTACAATCTGTTCCCCTTCTGCTGTCAGTCAGTCGTGGCGCCAACCCAGCCCACCCAATTCAGACACGCTGTCCCACTCTCTCTCTTTATGACATCATCACTTCCACACGTGTGACCCAAGCATTTGATTTGAACCTGGAGCAGCCGCCCCGCCCATGGACTGACCGTATCCCATCACGTTACTGGCACTGTAGAAATTCATTCCTGCCATGTGTTGAGTCATCTGTGAGAGAGACAGCAGAAACGGTTATTACAGGCAATTAAAAGAAAGTAATGATGACACTTACATTTGTTGATTTCATTTGTTCTCCCTCATGTCGTTCCAAACCTGTGGGCTTTTTTTTCAGTGGAAGACAAAAGGAGAAACTTTCTACTGGTTATTTTTGTCAATACAGTTGCAATTAATGGGGACTGAAGCTTTCAAGCTTCAGAAAGACTGCAAAAAAGTATCATACAGTGGTGGCCAAAAATTATTAAAACACTTGGCATCTGGGAGTCGTCTTGTTGGGCCTGGATTTATTTTCCAAGAGGACAATGACCCGAAACATTCTTCCAACTATTGCCGGAACTACCTGTGACAGAAGGAATCTGCTGGAACACTGAAAATGATGGACTGGCCCCCTCAAAGTCCAGACCTCAACCCCATCGAGCACATTTGGGGCGAGTTGGAAAATAAACTGGACAGATCTACTGTACATTCAAAGGAAAGCCTTTGGCTTCAGTTGCAGAAGGCATGGGATAACATTAGTGTTGAAGTTCTCAGAAGAAATATATTGACACTATGCCAGAGAGATGTGCTGCTGTAATTGCTGCAAAAGGTGGACATACCAAATATTCAAGTTAAAAGTGGATAAAAACAGTACGACTCACTTCATCTGATATTTGATGGTCAGAGCAACCATCTGCATGTTTCATGAACATTATGAAATGAAATCATGTTTTGGAGGCAAAAAAAGTTCAATATTTTCAGATCTGTCAGGTGTTCTAATAATTTTGGCCACCACTGTAAATGTAGTGTATACAAGTCGTGTGCATCTTCAGAAGCCACAAGACAACTTTGTGTGTGGAACAGATGAAATTTAGGTAATTATTAACTGAAATCTTAACATCCACCCTAGATCTCTTTGGCACATTCATGAGAGAAGGACACTACTCTTTAAAAGTTCAGGGTTCATGATCATTTTCCAAGACATTTTTCATTTTACTACGCCAGGAATAAAAGACAAAGACAATATACATATAGAGTAATATATTGCTTTCTCCATAAGTATATAAAAGACGTACAGTTTATGGCCATGGCTTAACTATAAAATCAGTTGAGCTCTTAATTATACATTATGACAAATGGTTCTCGTACCAAAACAAATACTGGAACTATTTTAATGTTTTGTTTAACTATTTGAAAAAAAAAAATATTAGTCAAAGTCAATGAGCAACAAAGAAACCCATAACACGTAATAGAACAAGTGGTAGTTCTGTTAGTCTGCATTAGTCGGTCTTCAATTTTCCAGGTTTTCAAGGTTTTCCAGGATGCGTGGGAAGCCTGAAAGTTTGGGGACAGTAAGATTTTATAAATGTTTTTGAAAGAAGTATCTTATGCTCATCAAAGCAGCATTTATTTAATCAGAAATACAGCAAAAACAGTAATATTGTGAAATATCACAATTTAAAATAACTTTTCTATTTTAATATTTTTTAAAATGTAATTTATTCCTGTGATGGCAAAGCTGAATTTCTCATTACTCCAGTCTTCAGTATCACATGATTCTTCAGAAATCATCCTAATATGCTGATTTGCTGCTCAAGAAACATTTCTCATTATTATTAATGTTGATAATACATGGTACATTTTTTTCAGAATTCTTTGATGAATAGAAAGTAAAAAAAACAATAACATTTATTTGAAATAGAAATCTTTTGTAACATTATAAATGTCTTTACTGTCACGTTTGATCACTTTAAATGCCCGTTCACACCAACGACGTTAACTATAAAGATAACTATAAAGATAACAAGTTCACACCACAGCTATAACGATAACGGCACAGAGAAACAATATCGTTGGAATCACTTTCAGAACAATTTTATCCAGCTGATGAACGATAAAAACATGCAGCCAATCAGGATCCATCCTGCTGTAGTGAGCTCAAGCATTTAAAGTGACAGACAAGCACGCGCTTAGAATGTTATATTGTTTGCTGGTGTGGACGCTAATACAGTTATCTTTATAGTTATCGTTCTTGGTGTGAACGGGCCTTAAGGCATCCTTGCTGAATAAAAGTATTAATTTATTTAAAAAAAGCCAGTGTTGCTATACCCGATTAGTGAATAAATCGTTCTTTTGATTCAGATATTTTCAATGAATATTTGATCTGCTAGGCTTAAAATATAGCATATGAGTCATTTGGATATTTTTATTGTGCTTCAGCTGTTTTTTTTGAAGCATGAAAGCTCCAGTCTAATCATATCTGCATGGAAAAAACAATCAGTACATTCTTAAAAATATTGTCTTTTGTGTTCCACAGAAGAAATAAAGTCATACAGGTTTGGAACATCATGAGGGCGAGTAAATGATGACAGACTGTTCATTTTTGGGTGAACTATCCCTTTAATGTGTGTTCTTGAAGTATCAAACCCAAAACAAACTCAAAAATGGATTTAAGATTGTACCTAAAATGTAGGGCTGGCCTCTAATAGTCGACTAACTGTTAGTCAACTAGAAGAGGCTTGGTCAACCAGAATTTTATTAGTCTGTTAGTCACAGAAAAAAACTACACAGAAAGTGGCGAAATCACGCAACCTGTGACGGACAGATTGTTAATGGCTGGAAATCCAAACATTCGCTCATTCATCGACCTCAAATATTGCACACCACACAAGTAGTAGCAACTTTACAAGTCCGCTCGCTCTAACTTTAACCTACATAAGTGTGCGCTATTATTAGGCGCATATCCATGTGTTTGTGTGGAGAGCGCTCTTACTGCATGACATACAGGCGCCGGCGCGATCACTTGCATTTAACTTTAAATACTCAGTCATTTTCGGTCATACAGGAGTAATGCAAACTGTAAAAGGCCTACTTTCATTTCTGTAAACTCACAATAACAAAACGTTGTGCTTTTGTAAAATATTGAAAACAATCAGGATGCGCTTGATCTGCCGTCTCGGTCTCCGTGAACTTGAGCATGTAACAAAAATGAACCGAAACTCAGTGTATACTTGCCTCACAGACGTGAGAAATGTAACCTATCTATAGAAAGATTGAAACTTTTTTTTATCTACTTTTAAATGAACCAATTCAAGTGGAAAACAAATATTCTCAAATTATGTCATCCGTATGAAACGTGCATATAGACACGTCCACTGCGGAGATGACGAGTCAGCATCGTCGACTTCATCTCTGCACCCGAAAATACAGAAAACAATATCAATAAATTATTAAAATGTTCAAACAGTCTCCTTGCTGTTTTTTCACGTCACATTCATAATCATTTTGTTTGCCGGCACGCTGTGGCAAGCTTTATGCGTGCGTTTGAGCGCTGATTAGGCTATGTATTATATATAGGCAATTAAAGGCTCATTATTATGATTTAAGGCTTAGTAATATAAATGCGTGATTAGTCGACTAATGGCTTAAATGAACGACTACTAGTCGACTAGAAAAATCTTTAGTCGAGGGCAGCCCTACTAATGTGTTGGGCTATCAGTGTGAGCAAAGCCTAAACCATTTGCTCTGTTTCAAATCACCATGGTAATCGTGATTCCAGCGCTTGTTACCTGGCTGATGTTCCACTGCATCTGTTGGGCCTGCTGTGCTCCATATGCCTGCTGAGGAACTGCTGCCATGCTTCCCATCATCCCATTCTGCATTCCTATTACGCCCCCCTGCACCCCTGCCATGTACGGAGGAGCAGCTGCCACTCCGGTCTGCGGCATGACACCTGCCTGCCCCAGTATGTTCATCTGTGGAGCCATCATAGGTCCCATCATAGGTCCCATCATGCCCTGCTGGGCAGCCAGGGCCTGGTATTGGCTGTAGCCTGCAGCAGGGACATAGCCCATCTGGGTTGCTCCCATGTACATGCCAGCTAAAACAGAAACAGATAAACATGCATAAACAGTACAAAGCAACAGAAAAAAGCCATATTTATCCTGAAACTAATCTCACCATGAGCGGCCATGTTTGTTTGTGGCGCTGTACTGCTGTACAAGGACAAGATTGAGTCCTTTGACATCTTCTTTCCGATGTCCTCGCTTTTAGTGGGGGGATCCAGGAACAGGCTGAGGTTTTCGGGCACTGATGCTGCTACCCTTCCGGTGGGCATGGACCCTGAGCTAGGCTACAGTGGGGAAAAAAAACACCAACTATTTGGTTTACATGCATTAATCACTCTAAAGATGGATTCAAGATAGTCAAACAAAGTTACGACCGAAGTGAAAACTCAGCATGAACATCTTTACCGTGCTCCTGGCGGAGTTTGAGCTGCTGACGGCAGCAGGCAGAGAGGTGAAGAGGTCAAGGGCGGGACTAATTTCAGTGCTCGGTTTGCCATTGGACACGGGAGCTTGAGGAGCTAGGGCATCTGGAAAAGAGAATTTCAACATCAAAAGTCTATATTGTGGTTGTACAACCACAGTTTCAAATGCATGATGTGTATTTTAGCACGTTACCTAGCCCTAGTAAGTCATTAACAGACTGTGACTGCTTCTTTGGACTGTTTTTGAATTGCTGTGGCTCGTCTTTTTTCTGCAAGACAAACAAACATAGTCTTACTCATGCGTTAATGATAAAAACACCATTTTGTTATTTTAAAAGGAGTCCTATTATGCTTTTTTAGTGTGTAATGTTGCCATTTAAGTATAAAAAAGGTCTGCAAAGTTACAAAGCACAAAGTCACTCCAAAGGGAGGTATTCTCTATATCAGTGCGCACTGCACTTTCAAACTCCCTGAAAGTTTTCTTCTAGGAACGTACACATCACAATATTCCTCACTTCCCACCCAAGGTATATGCAAAAAAGGGAGTGAGGCCTGGTTAAGTTGCATTAGTAGTGTGTTGAAACTTGCAGTTATGGGAGGCGTGACATTTCCGAAACACGCTCAAAGTACTTGACCAATCACAACACACTGGTCCAGCTGACCAATCAGAGCACACTGCGCATTTCAGAAGGGGATTCATAGAGACTGCAACTAAACAGAGTGTAACTGACAGACTGGGAAGCAAGTGCTGCAATAAAATATGTGAAAAAATATTGTTTTTTGAATAATCAAGCATGAATACCTATTCTAGTAGACCCTGAAAAACAAAATCCCTATGGAAAAGGGCATAATAGGCCCCTTTTAACAGAGTTGTTCGGTCATGCCATCAATTTGAAAGTCAACCCAGAAGGCACCATCAGGAATTTCTAATGTCTTTATAATGAAAAAGTTTTGTGAATGTTTTGAGCACGGGTTCAATATAAGGTTAGAACAAGACGTAGAGTCTCTTCAAGTAATATTACACAGATCCAATTTTACTCGTAAAATCAAAACCTGCTGTTCTAAAAACCCATTAGAAATTCCTGAGGGAATGCATGGCTCACAAATGCTAACTCTATTCTGAGTTTTACATCTATAAACTAGTGGTTCTCTACCAGAGGGTCAGGACCCACTGCGGGGCCCCAGGAAACTTCCAAGAAAACCTCAAGATGAGTACTTAAATTAATAAACTATTATTAATATATTAATATAATAAAACTCATCTAAATTAAAATGCTAAAAAACACATAAAATCAATATATACACTTTATTTCTTATTTAATATTATAATAAAATGTATAAATAATTAAATACAAATAATAAAATAACTGTAAAAACATACAGGAACATACAGTTCTTGAAACTTCTTAAATCACATTTAAATTCATCAATACTTCCTGTTTCCATTAATAAAAAAAGTTTGAAAGCAGCTTTGTCATAACTACAGCAGAAATACCCAATATCGGGGAGCCTTTGTTGGACAGCTGGAGGCCTTCAGGTCAAAAAGGTTGAGAACCACCGTTTTAAACTGAACAGCTCAATTGTACAAATGCAGAAACCCACCAGCTTCATCTTTTCAAACACAACAGGAGCCTCTTTCGTTATTGTCTCACTCTTTTCTTTCTGAAAATGGAAAGGAAAATTAACTTTATTCTTTTACAAAAATCAAAGTAACCATAAAATTAAAATGAGAACGTTTAATTCCAAAATCTTTGGACTTACCCTAAAGGACTGGATGTCAATGCATTTATCCATATATTTCTTCTTATCATATTTGTCACGGATAAAAATCTCAGCAGCTCTGTATTGCGGTGCTTAAGGAAACCTTTAACATGCGGGGAGAATAATCTTAACAATACATGCACAGTTTTGCACACACATATATACGTGCTAAAGGATACTGGTCTGTCTCTGGGCGCTGGAAGCACTCTGGTAAAAAGGCCTCGTATAGTCGCCGAGCTTTGGTGTTCCCCATCTCCTGAACAGACTGAGCACATACAGAACATACGCATAAACACATCTATATCATACATAGATCACGATAAACATTTCTACTGGAAACCTTGATCCAAAAAGCTTACCTGTATCTGCTCATGAGTCCACTGGTCCAGGTTTACAGATTTAACTCGTGATATGTGCACGCCAAGATTCCGGTGGATTCCCGCACAGCGGATACAAATGAAGATTCCAAGATTCCAGGATGCCCATCTGGGACCTGATGGGCAAAAAATGAAGACATTGGAGAAATTAGATAATTAAATAATGCAGATGAAGCTAATTAAATATCTAAATTATATTAATTAAAACTTAAAAGGCAACATATATTTAATTTATATATATTTTTAAAAACTTAAGCTTCATTTCATCAACCATGGTGGAAGAGCAAATCATTTCCCAGAGAATGCTCTAATTTATTCAAAATATTATATAATTACAAATTTTAGCTTTTTTTGAAAAGAAATTTATACTTTTATTCAGCAATAGTGATTTAAATTGATCAAAAGCGAGAGTAAAGGCATTTATAATGTTACAAAAGATTAAACAAATGCATTTTTTGAACCTTCTATTAAAAAAAATCCTGAAAAAAACGTATCAGTTTCCACAAAAAATATTAAGCAGCACAGCTGTTTTTAACATTGATAATAATAAGAAGAAGGAAAACAATTAATTGAGCAGCGAATCAGCGTATTAGAATGATTTCTGAAGGATCATGTGACTTAAGACTGGAGTAATGATGCTGGAAATTCAGATTTGCCATCCATCACAGGAATTCATTACATTTTAAAATATATAAAAATAGAATTTTATAATGTTTCACAATAATACTGTTTTTACTGATCAAATAAATGCAGCCTTGGTGAGCAGAGCACAAAAACTTTCAAAAACTTTATCAACAGGAAACTTTTGTGAATATATTTTTTTGATACCAATAATCACATTTTTATATATATAATCAATTATTGTAGAAATGGACTGAAATTTAGACGCTAATATTCACTTTTATAAAAGAACTACAGATTTCATTATTATGTTTTAAAATGCTGCAAATTCCTCTTCCTGACATTACAATTCAACTTCCTGTGGGGTGTGGACAATTCAATTCAAATTCCTCTCTGAAATGGAGCCAATTCTTAAAATCTGAATTCAGCCCAACCCTGGCTGAAGCAATTTAATGAGTCAGTGAAGGAGAGAATGGACAGGAAAACACAGACGGAAGGGAGCGAGAGATACAGGGCGCCTGCTGAGAAGTAATATTTACATTCTCTTGCTTGGCATTAGAAGAGAAAATAACAAGCTTCACACACTGCAATCACTAATCCAGTTTGGGCAGTCATGTGGACACGCTGGCACAAGGCTGATAACGCACACCCACCAGCCCCTGCAGCATCTGTAGTCCTTCCCACTGCTCTTAAATCACACGTGTATGAATACACACAGGCGCTCAGTCATGATAAAGCCCACACTACCTGCAACAAAGCCATCTGAATCAGAACCATGCCTGAAGGTGCATATGTGTTATTATCACCGTTTTTCTTTTTTTTTTCCTACTTCAAATGTATCCATACTCTGCTTAGACATGAGCAAGCTTCAAAGACAATGCCAAAGACTGTCAAGTATTGAGCTTTTCTGCTCTTATGAAGCAATATCAGCTTTGGCCAAGAGGTGGCAGCACTACATTAAGTTATTGCTCTGGCTGGTCTCCTGATGTGATGTCACAGGGGATTGTTGTGGCAACATTTCCTCTTAATTGCTTAGGGTTCTCTGGAACAAGTGCACAGCATTCTGGGACGGTCATACCTGCTGTTTACACAGCGCACCTGCTGTGGTTATATTCATCTGAGTGGATCTAATTAGACGCAAAATAGACTCTTTGCCTCTAACCTTGAGTAAGCATCAGATGGCACGCCCATGGGCCGCCCACAGGCCGTTCGCTGACTGTCTCATGTGTACTGCACACAAAACTGAAAAGCACTTATGAAAATAACAAGCTCCAGTGAATCAGATGGTGAAGCTTGTGAGGTAACTGGATTTGACAAAGTTTGCCTTGCATTAAATCTTTAAAAAAAGAATCAGTTTTGTTTGAAAGACTTAGCAGCAAGTAGGAAAGAGAATTAATTTCCTTGACAATTCCATTTAGAAAAAGGAAATGCAATTCCATTGCCAAAGGATGACATCATTTCAATAATATACATTTCTGAATGAATACAATTTATATTTTAATTCAGCAAGGATGCATTAAAGTGCAAATAAATTGTTCATTTGAACTTTCAAAGAATCCTGGAAAAAAAAAAAAAACTATCACAGTTTCCACAAAAAAATATTTTCAACATTGATAATAATAAGAAACGTTATTGATCACTAAATCAGCATATTAGAATGATTTCTAAAGGATCATGTGACACTGAAGACTGGAGTAATGATGCTGAAAATTCAGCTTTGCATCACAGGAATACATTATTTTAAAATGCAGGTGAGCATTACAGACATCTTTCAAAAACGTAAAAAACTATCTTATAGGGCCAAAACTTTGGTAACACTTTAAATCAATTAATATTTGTAAAATACTAACAATAACAAAATGCATAATGTGTATTTTATCTACACATTGTCATAGTTATGTTCATGTGGTCATAACTATGTTACACTATGTAGTAGGGGTGTAACGATACCCTCATGTCACGATACGATACATATCACGATACTGGACTCACGGTACGATATTTTTTGCGATAATCCAAGACATATGGTAAAAGGTTAACAAAAAATGTACTGTTGATTAAAATGCTAAATTTTGTATTACATTGGAGGTGGAAATGAATAGTTTTGTACTTGGTGCTGGTAACCCAATGCACAGGACAATGGTGACACCAGAATAAAAATATTCATGATTCTGAAGTTGAAAATATAGAATTATTTTAGATGAATATGCTTGCACTCTGTCACTGACTAGATATATTTAAAATAATGTTGGCTACTTTTTACTGGTAACATAAGACATATACAAATATTCCCCCATTGCATTATTATACATTATATTCAACGTTATACTGAATAATGTTTAATGTAGTACTGACACTAAAACTCTGTAAACTTCTCTCACACAGTAATTTTTATTTTGGGTGAACTATACACAACAATACAGATTGTCACCATCCACGATACATACTGTTGCATTTTTGTATTGTGATATATTGTTACACCTCTACTATGTAGTCATAGTAAGCAATATGAGCTCGATTCACTAAAAAGAATTGACTCATTAGAATCATTCATTCAGGAACTACACTGGTTGTGCTGTATGGTTTTGATTCACTCAAAAGAATCTTGGTACCAAGTAAACTTATTCACACAACAGAACTGTATATTTTACTTCAGATAAGTTAAATCTGTGAAATAATTAGTACTTAATCTAGACTTCTGGTTGAGCCATATTTTATTTTATGTATTTATTGCACTGGTCAATTGTTGTGCTATTATTATCTGAGCAATTTCAGATTCACTCACCCCTAAACAGCACATAAAACAAATAAACTGTGGTTGGGTGCTTCAAATGTCGGTCAGACGGTCTTTTCCTTTGTAAGTTGGCGAAATGGAACAGACTGCATTCTGGAAATCAATGGACAGGCTAGACAAGACCATCTAACCTTGTTTGTTTGTACCAAAAAAGCGCAGAAAGCCAAAATTCAATCATGAAATCTGAGATCTAATATTTATTCTGCTATAAATGTGTTGATTTGGCCCTTAATGGAGCGCCAGGGCTTTGGTTTACATCTGCACTATGCACACGGTCACACTCACATCTGAGATTTGGCATGGACTCTAATGTGAGATGGCCCTGTGCCAGAGGAAAGGGATATTCCCAACGGGATGCACATTGGTTCGCTGCAGCTGCATAAAATTCACTTTTCATGAGCTCTTCTGTGCCGCAGGCCTCTCTAGATTACCTATTCATCCCCCACCTACATATCCCTTCTCTCTCTCTCTCTCTCTCTCTCTCCTCTCTCTCTCTCTCCTCTCTCCCTCTCTCTCTCTCTCTCTCTCTCTCTCTCTCTCTCTCTCTCTCTCTCTCTCTCTCTCTTCTCTCTCTCTTCTCTCTCCTCCTCTCCCTCTCTTCTCTCTCTCTCTCTCTCTCTCTCTCTCTCCTCTCTCTCCTCTCTCTCCTCTCTCTCTCCTCTCTCTCTCTCTCTCTCTCTCTCTCTCTCAACCCGCCTGCATGGCTAAGGGGTAATCAGCTTGTGCGGTATTACTGGAGGACGTCAGTTCAAGCACAAGGAGAGAGAGGGTGTTTGTGTGTGGGATGGAGGACGGACTGAAGAACATGTGAGGCTGTAATAAATGGAGTCATGTGCCATGTGGAGTCAGGCAGGTTTAAAGGTGAATCACAAAAGAGATGCATAACAGAACAGGATGGAGAGATTCACACATGCAGTTCACACTTATTAGCCTATTAGAGAGAAGCATCAGTAAGAGGACACATGCCAAGCCACCTGTTTATTAGTGGTACTTGCTAAGCCAAACATCACCATGCTCATACTTAGGGTTTGGCATTTGAACCCGGTGGGAAAATCCTGCACGGTTTTTGCTCAGAAATGAAACCTTGAATAGGCAGCTTATAGATGAGGTGCCCTATGATATACCCGGCACCTGGTCTGAAAACGAGGTGTGTTGAAGCGCATTGTTGCCACGTTGCTATTTTGAGGCAACTGAAAACGACTGCGCCATTGACCAACAGAAACCTGGCGTAAAGTCAATAGCGCAGTATTTTTTGTGTTAAAGGGCACGCTAGTAATATGCGCCTATCGCTGGGTGCACAACGCGTGTACACTTTGCTTATTACACACACAGGGACGCGCAGCAGCACACAAACATTTTTAAATATTAAAAATAAAAGGATTCCTCTCTGGAGAAACGTTCAGCCTTTCCGCCATGTAAATAGCGAAGCAAATCCGCCATGGTGCAAGCACAACTGGCTTTTAAAGGGAATGGGAGATGAGACTCTGATTGGTTTATTGCACGTTACACCCAAAACACACCCATGACTCATTAAGAAACTAGGCACAACCCTTTTGGACCAGGAGAGTTTTGGGCCAGTTGACAGAAACATCACATTGCTGTGTTGTTGTTGATCACGTACATGTGGTTTTATGCTTTGCAAATGAAAACTTCATGTATTTTTTTATTGGCAGACAACAGTCAACAGGATTTGAGCATCACAACTCAATATTTACTCGCACTGACCACCGTAACAACTAGGGATGCACCGATATGAGAATTTTGGTCGATACGATAACCGATAATTCTGTATATCTGAATATATTGGCTGATAAATCTATATCATATATGAGATAAATTACACAAAATAAAGATAATAAAACAACTTTCAATTGCACAAAACAATAGGCTGCGAATGCACAAGCGAACTTGACTGTGCTAGTCATGAAGGTGTTACGTTGTGGATGTGCCCTTCCCATAACAAAACGTGATAAACACAGCCATAGAAAGAATTCACAACATTCTTTTACAGTGTTCTCATTATAATTTTATGTTATGTAGCCTATATGACACAACTGCGCTGCACATTTTGCACTTCACCATATTTTCCTTTTCAAAGTGATTCCAAATATATTTTACGCAATTCAAAACCATCTTGGTGAACAGTGCGCATCTGAAGGAAATAATCCATTATTCATGGGTTTTAATTGGCCAAATTTTCTTATCAGGTCGATAACAATAACATTAAAAATTAACATTAAAAATTAACAACCGATATGGTGGCTGATATATCGTGCATCATAACAACATTGTATTTTTGTGTTTTATTCAACAATGTTGTTGTCCAATAACTGGCTAACATAGATTTTATCCCTAACATATTTTTATAAGTATAAATACATAAAGTAAATATATACAAGTATAAATAATGTTATAAATATAATGATATTAAATGTTAATGAGTGAAAATATAAAAATATATTATAAATACATTAAATATTTTTATATACATTTATACTTGTATACATTTATAAATATAAAAGCATTTTATACTATTTATGGGGATAAATATAACTATGCATTATAAATGCATTAAAGTATAAAATATATATTTTATATTTATATGTTTAATAACAATTTTATACAGTTATTACAAATAATAATATTATTTATTTATTACTAATGAAAACTTTGGGGTTAGTAATGTTTTAATGTAAACTTTCTTATGCTTACTAAGGCTGCATTTATTTGATAATAATAAATATATTTTTATCAAATAATATTTTAAATTATTTATTCCTGTGAAGCATTTTCAGCATCATAACTCCAGTCTTCAGTGTCACATGATCCTTCAGAAATCATTCAAATATGATGATTTGCTGCTCAAGAAACATCTCTTATTATTATCATCAAGGTTGAAGACAGTTGTGCTGCTTAATATTTTTGTGGAAACCATGAAACTTTTCATCATCATCCTTTGATGAATACAAGTTCAAAAGAACAGCATTTATTTGAAACAAATATTTTGCAACAATGTGAATGTTTTTACTATCACTTCTGATCAATTTGATGCATCCTTGCTGAATATAAGTATTAATTTCTTTAAAAAACAATACTGAACCTATTCAACTTTTGAAAGTTAGTGTATAGTGTAAAGATATACAATCACCTAAAGGATTATTAGGAACACCTGTTCAATTTCTCATTAATGCAATTATCTATTCAACCAATCACATGGCAGTTGCTTCAATGCATTTAGGGGTGTGGTCCTGGTCAAGACAATCTCCTGAACTCCAAACTGAATGTCAGAATGGGAAAGAAAGGTGATTTAAGCAATTTTGAGCGTGGCATGGTTGTTGGTGCCAGACGGGCCGGTCTGAGTATTTCACAATCTGCTCAGTTACTGGGATTTTCACGCACAACCATTTCTAGAGTTTACAAAGAATGGTGTGAAAAGGGAAAAACATCCAGTATGCGGCAGTCCTGTGGGCGAAAATGCCTTGTTGATGCTAGAGGTCAGAGGAGAATGGGCCGACTGATTCAAGCTGATAGAAGAGCAACTTTGACTGAAATAACCACTCGTTACAACCGAGGTATGCAGCAAAGCATTTGTGAAGCCACAACACGCACAACCTTGAGGCGGATGGGCTACAACAGCAGAAGACCCCACCGGGTACCACTCATCTCCACTACAAATAGGAAAAAGAGGCTACAATTTGCACGAGCTCACCAAAATTGGACAGTTGAAGACTGGAAAAATGTTGCCTGGTCTGATGAGTCTCGATTTCTGTTGAGACATTCAGATGGTAGAGTCAGAATTTGGCGTAAACAGAATGAGAACATGGATCCATCATGCCTTGTTACCACTGTGCAGGCTGGTGGTGGTGGTGTAATGGTGTGGGGGATGTTTTCTTGGCACACTTTAGGCCCCTTAGTGCCAATTGGGCATCGTTTAAATGCCACGGCCTACCTGAGCATTGTTTCTGACCATGTCCATCCCTTTATGACCACCATGTACCCATCCTCTGATGGCTACTTCCAGCAGGATAATGCACCATGTCACAAAGCTCGAATCATTTCAAATTGGTTTCTTGAACATGACAATGAGTTCACTGTACTAAAATGGCCCCCACAGTCACCAGATCTCAACCCAATAGAGCATCTTTGGGATGTGGTGGAACGGGAGCTTCGTGCCCTGGATGTGCATCCCACAAATCTCCATCAACTGCAAGATGCTATCCTATCAATATGGGCCAACATTTCTAAAAGAATGCTTTCAGCACCTTGTTGAATCAATGCCACGTAGAATTAAGGCAGTTCTGAAGGCGAAAGGGGGTCAAACACAGTATTAGTATGGTGTTCCTAATAATCCTTTAGGTGAGTGTATTGTGGTGGGCCCATGTGACTATAGGCATATAAAAATCTGAGCTACTGTTAGAGAAAAGCCCTGCATTTCCTTGACACACTCCAGGCAACTGTTGATCTATACAAAAGAGCGAACAGCTTCCCCTCCAGCTTGACAGGAGCCTTGTTTACTGTCTCTGTGTGGAAATTTACAGGGCAGCAAAGCTGTCGTAATGTTGCTGTTAAAGTTACATTAACATGCTGTGATCTACAATGTGTTCCTCTGACAGACAGCATTCCAGTCTGCCAAAAGAGTGTACCTGAATCAAACAACAAGAAAGACCATCTCAGAAGAGAAACACAGACTTTGGTGGGACCTGCTGAGAGGATGTGTACTGAACTAACACTGGGCCTCACACACACAAACACAGATGCACACACACTCTTTAAGTACACAGAAACTGAAAAAGTGTGGTTGTTCAGTAGAGACCTGATTTCAAATTCCCTTCTCAACAGTATCCAAACATACAGACAAACCAGGACGTATTAAGCCACATGGATCAACGCATCACATGTCTAAGAATCCCAAGTTCTAAATGGATCACTGAGTAAAGCATTATGGGAGAAATCACAAACTGGGCTATGAACTAAAGTCCATGCTGAGTCCAAAATCGCATACTGTCTGATTAGGTACTACATCTGAATGACTTACTTTGTGACCATTAAAAAGTATGTTTATATAAATATTGGTGTATACTACTACATGTTATTATTGTCACATACCCTATCATTTGCATCGCTTCACTGCCAAATCCTCACCTGTGGCCTCATGGGATAGTAAAGTGTCCATCGAATGTGCACTTCAGAATATTGCCGCAAGTAGTATAGGTCATCCGGGTACTTTTCTCCTACTATTTTTTGAATACTATGCATTCAGACTAGGGCTGTCAAGCTCAAGCGATAAAATGTTTTAATCTAATTAATTACACAATGTGGCGATTAATTAGTCTAATTTATCGCACATCAAATTTGGCTGAGAAATTACCCACAAAAGATGAAGTAAATGGCTGTCTTTATGAATGAGCCATTGAATCATTGGTTCACCTGATTGATTTGCTCAAAACGCGGATTCATTCAGAAATAAAACATTGCTGTGTTGCTCGAGACGCACAACAGTTCTGCTCTGACTTTATAGGTAATGTTTTTGTTGGCAAAATTGAGCAAAAGCAGACAATATTGTGTCTAAAATATATCACAATATTAACTTCTTATTTATTGAACTGTTGTATAAAATCTATCACATTTGCACTCGTGCTATTCGGGACGGGACAAAAACAGCACTTTTATGATATTGCGCTCGTTACTCGTGTGATATTTCATATGATATAATTATGAGACAAAACCTCATACAAGGGCATTTTTGCACTGATATCTTCATAGAGATGTTCATGTTCGTCACCAATCAACTGTATGAAATGTAAGATGAACTACGTAGGTCGGGGGCGAGGCGGGTGCGTTAAATGCATTAATCATCTTAACACATAATTTATTTCCATAACTAATTAATTAAATTAACGTGTTAAATTGTCAGCCCTAATTCAGACATACTACACTGCAGTATTCGATTACGGACGCAGTGACAGTTTCTCCAACTAGGTTGAGGGATTCTTGGCCTGCCAAGGCTACCAGTTTTTTCTGGAAACTACAGGGCTTCTCCCACCCCAAAATATCCAGAGGACATGAACAGACTGGCACCCCTCAGAGCAGATGGACTTTTTTTTTTGTATATTTCAGGATTAAAATTCATAAAGGCAGGCCTTGTACTTAATTATGCAGACATGAACTCTCTGTTGTCCTGCCATTATCACGTGTCTGTGAGCGGCAGTATTAGGACTGCAGTTTGACTTTCATGCTAATCTCCAAAGCCGCCACGACACCTGGAGAACCGGGATGGTTGCAGCTCTGTTTTGATGTCTGCACGTCTACAATGTCTTGCACTACATTACTAACAGCATGATCTTTAGTAGCCTTTTAAATCTAGTTAATTCAATATAAGACAGCCGTTTTGCAACTTTGCCAAAGTAGTACCCACACAGGTCAGACCCTGGGAATGTGTAACATTCAAATTTCCAGACATTACAATAGTGTTTCATAAACACTGAAAAATCCCCTGAACAAAAATGGCCTAAAGAATTGCAAAAATACTACAGATAAAGTACACTCTAAAAAAAATCTGTAAAAATAGGGCACAATGTACTGTATTAATTTTTACAGGTGTTTTACCAGGTATTGCACTAACTTAGCATAACAATGGCTTCAAACAGTTCATGAGTAGTTGAAAAATGTCTCCCAGTTCATTTGAGTTTAATGTAAGACAAAATATTCACTATAGGGTTCAAACCTGGACCAAAACATGAGCCTGAAGGCACTTCTTGGTTGTCTTTGCAATTTGGGCAGTCACATTGTCTTGTTGAAAAATAACATCTGATCATTCCTCTTTAGATAAGTTTTCATTTGTGGGAAGCAAGCCATTCTGCAATATTCCAAAGCATTAAATGACTTTTCACAGTGAAGCAGCTCACCAATACCAGCAGCTAACAATAGCTGGGTTTCCATCCAAACGTAAAGCAAATCTTTTCAAAGTTCGCAAAAAAGAAAAAACAAACAAATGCGAAATAGGTTTGTTCCATCAAGTTCTTCGAGCAGATGATGGCGGTATTTATAAACTAGTAACCAACAGTAAATAAAACTCCCTCAGCTTAACCTTAACGTGAAAACGCTTAACGTGGATTGATAAAGTGGTATTAAAAGACTAAACTCGGTAAACACCAAACTAATAATGCATATATGTACAGAAAAGCAGACGAGCCCAGAATATGAACGCAACGCGTTTAATTACACGTTAAATGTTTTCCTCCCATAGAAAACGCTTATAATGAGGCTTAATGGACCAGCAGTTATAAAAAAATATATATATATATTTTATACATTATTAATAAAAAACAGGCAGGTTTAGTGATTTGCAAAAAAATAAATCTATACTCACACTTAGATTGTCATAAGCGCAGAGGGAGAACTATTCCAACAAGGTCTCTCACCCTGAACACAAATTTGCGTTCTTTCGTCATAATCTGGGCTCATCTGCTTTTCTGCACATAGTATGCTTTATTAGTATTGTGTTTACTGAGTTTGGTCTTTTAATATCATTAATATCATAATATCATATCACATTAAGCGTTTTAGAATTTCTCCATCAGGGGAAACTGTCAGTCACGTGGGTTTAATGTTTGCTACGTCACAATTTATTCAGCAAATGCGTTTCAATCTCCCATTATTCGCATTAACTCTTTTTCGCAAAAGTCAAAAACCACCTCAAGAGAGTGTAAAAACGTTTTTTGCAAATTAAGGAATTTTTTTGCAAAATTTGGCGTTTCCATCACTCGTTTCTGATGCGATATTTCAAAATGCACATTAAAAACAGGGTGATGGAAACATAGCTAATGACACCTCTTCCTCCATGCTTCACTGTGGAAGAGATTTTTTTTAAATTATATTTCTCAGCAGATTTTGGAGCATCACCATGCATGCATCTAGTGTTTCATTGTGATTCATCACTCCACACACAACTTCCATATTCAGCCAAAAACTTCATTCTGTTTTTGATGTTTTTCTGAGACAGCAATGGCTTTTTAAGCAGTGCACTTAAATTTGATTAATTTCTTGACCAATAACTTGTGGTTAAGACAACTAAAAGCTTAGTGTTTAGCCATTTTTAGCTTGGCCCATTTTTTTCCCAGGAGCGTACATAATCATTATAAAACAGCATCTAAAATTGAATGAAGCGCATCATGTGGCAACCATGTGAATAAAATCCTTAACTACTAAATGTTCTAGAAATAACTACTGTGTAACACAAACAATTACAATGGGAAAGAGATGCTTCCAGCACATAACCCTGTACAGCAGGATCAACATCTGATACAGCCTAGCCTCACAGAAGGGTCTTTGTAAATATATTCAACTGGTGTCTTTGTTTTTAATTAGGCATATGATTTTGTTTATTAGATTCATATTACAACCATTATTCACCCTTTTGCCATTTCTCATCCACACAGAAACTATGTAATGTTTTTACTTCATCTATTCGGGGTTATGAGTTGCTGAGGAGCACAGCACAGTTGAGAACAGAACAATATAGGCTCATTGGAACAATGTTCCTTTTTCCAAAACTCCAAAAACGTTCCTAATTCTCTGCAGTTTCCAGCTCAAAGTTGATGTGTTAGAAGCAGGAAAAATGGGTAGGCGTAAGGATTTGAGCGAGTTTGACAAGGGCCAAATTGTGATGGCTAGACAACTGGGTCAGAGCATCTCCAAAACTGCAGCTCTTGTGAGGTGTTCCCGGTCTGCAGTGGTCAGTATCTATCAAAAGTGTTTCAAGGAAGGAACAGTGGTGAACCGGCGACAGGGTCATGGATGGCCAGGCTCATTGATGCACGTGGGGAGTAAAGGCTGGCCCGCGTAGTCCGATCAAACAGACGAGCTACTGTAGCTCGAATTGCTCAAGAAATTAATGCTGGTTCTGACAGAAAGGTGTCAGAATACACAGTGCATCTCAGTTTGTTGTGTATGGGGCTGCATAGCTGCAGACCAGTCAGGGTGCCCATGCTGACCCCTGTCCACCGCCGAAAGCACCAACAGTGGAGATGGGTCGTGGCTGGGTCTTCCAGCATGACAACGACCCGAAACACACAGCCAGGGCAACTAAGGAGTGGCTCCGTAAGAAGCATCTCAAGGTCCTGGAGTGGCCTAGCCAGTCTCCAGACCTGAACCCAATAGAAAATCTTTGGAGGGAGCTGAAAGTCTATATTGCCCAGCGACAGCCCCGAAACCTGAAGGATCTGGAGAAGGTCTGTATGGAGGAGTGGGCCAAAATCCCTGCTGCAGTGTGTGCAAACCTGGTCAAGAACTACAGGAAACATATGATCTCTGTAATTGCAAACAAAGGTTTCTGTACCAAATATTAAGTTCTGCTTTTCTGATGTATCAAATACTTATGTCATGCAATAAAATGCAAATTAATTACTTAAAAATCATACAATGTGATTTTCTGGATTTTTGTTTTATATTCCGTCACTCACAGTTGAAGAGTACCTATGATAAAAATTACAGACTTCTACATGCTTTGTAAGTGGGCAAACCTGCAAAATCGGCAGTGTATCAAATACTTGTTCTCCCCACTGTAGAAGGGGGGAATCTCCTCAACCACCACCAATGTGCAGCATCCACCTGGATGATGCAACGGCAGCCATATTGCACCAGAACACCCACCACACACCAGTTTATTGGTGGAGAGGAGACAGAGTGATGAAGCCAATCAGTATATGGGGATGATTAGGAGGCCATGATAGACAGGGGCCAATGGGCAAATTTGGCCAGGATGCCGGGGATTTTTAATGACCACAGAGAGTCAGGACCTCGGTTTAACGTCTCATCCGAAGGACGAGTGTCCCCATCACTATACTGGGGTGTTAGGACCTACACAGACCACAGGGTGAGCACCCCCTGCTGGCCTCACTAACACCTCTACCAGCAGCTACCTAGTTTTCCCAGTTGGTCTCCCATCCAGGTACTGACCAGGCTCAACCCTGCTTAGCTTTAGTGGGAAACCAGTCTTGGGCTACAGGGTGATATGGCTGCTGAGTGTAAATGCAGGCACGCTAAACATGGTTCTGTGTTTGATATGGCCACTGTAATAAATCCATGATTAGTCTTCGTAATGGTCTCATCGTTCTGGCGACAGATATTTGGCTACACACGTTGTATAAAGACAAAACTAACGGTGCTATACAGTCAGTAGCGATCACTATAGATCCAGTCTGTAATCAAATAATCCCTTCGAGAACTGTAGTATCATTTGTTAGAACGATTATATGAAAAAAAGGCTACAAGGCAATCGTATTCTGCTGTACTAAAGCTTTAATAAGGCTAAAACCGTATATCAAAAGCTAACATTAGTAGCATTTACAAATAACAGTGTATCTACAAAGTATGAGACAACTACAAATAAAAAAAACATACCATTCTGAAACGTCCTGTAACAGCTGTTCTTGCACAGGTTCTGATCAATCCTCTTCACTAATATTCTCTGGGTCTGATTTGGCCTCAAATTGATAAGGCAATATTGACGCCATTGTTTATTACAGTACACCTGAGCATATGCAACTACCCTTAATGGTAAGGGGCGTGATGTTTCCAGACAACGTGCACTAGGCGGTTAGCGAATCACAACTCACGGGGCCAGCTAACCAATCTAAGCCCATTGCGTATTTCTGAGGACGGGGCTTCATAGAACCAGGAAGCTATCTGGCTGTTTTTACAAGAAGGGACACAGTGGTGTAGAATAAAGGTAAAATATGTGAAAAAACGAAGCATGAACCCATGTTACAGTGCACCCCATAAACACAATCAAGCCTTCGAAAAAAGCTGATCAACCACCCCTTTAAATAATTAATTCGGATTCATTAATTCAGCATTAACCTTTTAGTGCCTCTACCAGACACTTAGGCCAATTTTCCGAACTGCCACAATATGTACAACAAGCAATGAAAGCGTTTTTTGGCAACATTCACTGGACATTTCACAAGAAGCAACGTAATATTTTGTAGAAATGCCGCCACACATGTGTTTTTCCCAATAAACCTGGATTGGAACAGAAGTACATGGCTCGTTGGTGAGAGACCGTGAGGGTCTATAAGGGACAGTCATCGTGTCCTCCCGCATCACATCCTCAATTCACTCCAGCCTCCACGGTGATATCTCCATGACAACCACAGAACAAGAGAATGCAAATGAGCCTCATACCAAGGTGTTCTGGGAGAAAAGGTCACAAGTAAAACCACTTCCGTTCTCGATTTCCATTTCCAACACAACCTGTCCCTCAAATACAATCAAACTGCAACTAGTAAAAAATGAATAAAGGAACCAAAATGACGACACACAATGAGAAACCGATAAGTGTGAGCAACGACAGACATAAAGATATGAAATAGCCTTTTAATGGGGCATGCACAGTTCCAGCAGCTTAATGAATGGATAGTTAAAAGACGGCATCAGTTGAACTCCAGAGATTATTATAGCTCCTTGTATTACTCCATTGATTGCAGCTCAACTCTAAATTACAGACTACTGAAAGTGAACCTCAGCCAAAACAGGAAGAAACAGGTAGTTACCATCATGCAAAGTTGCTAAGGTGACACGCTTAAAGGAAACCATCAAAGGAAATCTATATTTTACTAAAACTGTTTCTAGATGAGTTCTTGTGGCTTCCTATCACAACAACACAATATCTGGGCCTATTTCTTAGTGTGCTTGTCAATCTCTAAAGTCTGATCAATGCATTTAGCAAACACATTCAACCAGGAGCCAAAATTATCACTTAACAAAAGCCAAATAAGTAAAGCTGGAAAAACTTACTAGAAATGACAACATTTCCAACAACTTTTACCTCAGTGCACTGAAAATCCTGACTAAAGCCCTATTCGGACGGTAATTGTTTCTCATGGGGTCGTAAGGTATTTTCAACATTTACAAGGGGCTAGTCTGTGATTTTATTGCTATCCGATTCTAGAATGTCTGTTTTTCTCCCACCACCCATGTAAAAATCCCGGGCAAAATGACCTACTGTTTTTTGAAAAACACCAAGGTTGTGTGGTAATTTAATTGTCATCCAAATCCACATCTCTGAGTTTACCAGAAGAGATCCCTTCAAACTGTTCACTTCACTGTTTAAAATCCTTGTTGACCAACGGATCACCGTACAATGACTGTGCATGCAAATTACAGCGAAGCGGAATTCTAAAGATGTACACTTTTATTACTGAAATGCTGGAAAGTATTTAAAAGAACAATACTTCATCACCGCTTCACCTCAGCGAGTGGGAGCTGTTAAAAACAAAAAGGAGAAAGAGGGAAAAAAAGCAAGTAAACATTTGAAATGGGCCGTTATTGTGGCAGCAATATGCAATACAATTTTAAAATATGTATTATATACAATTATATACATTAAAAATATAAACCAAGCAGCTTTATGTTTACCTCATGTAAATAAGAGGCTGCATTAACTTATTTCAGCTAATTTTCATATTTTTAAAATGACATCCATCATTTTGAGATAAAATAAAATGCAAGACAGAAAACCATTTTAAATATAGCGTGTCTAGCTTCCTATTTTAAACAGGAGATTTAAATAATTAAATAATAAATATTACATTATTTTCCTATTATTAAATTAAATAGCCTATGAATTTATTCTTATTATTCCAAGCATATGGCATTTTATTTACAGCAGGCAATCATGCGACTGAACATGCGAGCAGCGCGTTCCCGGGTTCGTAGGATCACAAAAATTCCTCCCTGTGAATAAATCGTCACCCGAATGCATGAGTTTTATCACTGAGGTGACATGCAAATTTATTTTTACAGACGTCCACAAGAGAAACAATTACCATCAGAATAGGGCTTATGTTGACTGTACTCAATTGATCAGTAAACTCGTTCCCCCGAGTTGATTGAGTAATAAGGTCTCTCAAAACTTGTAAGTTTAGGTTCACTTACTAAACTGAAATAAAACATACTGAACAGTATATTAAATGTCTTTATTGACATTCATTTTAATTTTGACTTTATTTCACCATATTAATGAACTGTTAATGGTCACTGTTGACTCAAAGTCTGCAACGACCTAATCATATTTTGACTGGTGGTGTGTGTGGAACTGTTCTTGCATTACGCCACCTAAAACAAAATCATTAGAAACTAAATCACAAGGTGCAGTTTCATTGAGAGACTGGCTCATCTCGATCGTATAATGCTGCAAGTGATACAATGGGCCCTATTTTAACGATCTAAGCACATGGTCTGAAGCACATGGCGCAGGTGCACTTAGGGAGTGTCTGAATCCTCTTTTGCTAGTTTAACAACGGAAAAAACGGTCGGCACACCGGGCGCATGGTCCAAACGGGTTGTACCTAGTCTCTTAATGAGTCATGGGTGTGTTTTGGCCATAACGTGCAATAAACCAATCTCATCTCTCATTCCCTTTAAAAACCAGTTGCGCTTGCTCCATGAAGGATTTGCTATTTACATGGTGGAATTTGCGAGCGGATAGACTGAACGCTTCTCCAGAGAGGAATCCTTTTATTTTTAATATTTAAAAATATTTGTGTGCTGCTGTGCATCCCTGTGTGTTTAATAAGCAGAGTGTACACGCGTTGTGCACCCACCTATAGGTGCATGTTACTAACACGCTCTTTAAAAAACACAAAAAATACTGCGCTATTGACTTTAGACCAGGTTTTTGTTGGTCAATGGCGCAGTTGTTACCTCAAAATAGCAACGCGCCAACAATGCACCTGAACACACCTCGTTTTCAGACCAGCACGCCCATGGGCGCACAGATGGGCGTGAGTGCATTTGCTATTTAAACAACGTGGCGCTGGACGTGAAAATGATAACTGCGTTGAGCTGAAACGAGCAAAAAACACTTGTGTCGCATTGCGCCGGGTGTATGATAGGGCCAATGATGAAATGTTTGTCTCACAGCTAAATAACCCAATTGTCATGGACCAAAAATGCATTTAAATAAAAGAAAAGAATGCAAACAATACACTGTCATGACCAACAAGAACTATTTAGGGTCAGTAAAGTTTCTCAATTCATCTTTCACTGGCAGGTGTGGCAAAAAGAAAGTTGGACCCTGGGTTCAAAACACATGGCAGGAAATTACACAATGTAATCACATGACATTCTTTAACAATAAGAAGACTCTTCCCTGTTATGCCAGAAAACAGCCAGAAAGCAAACAATCTCACATGCTAGTGAAAGCTGTGTTCTTCTAGCCTGTAAAGAGAAACAGGCTAGTGTATAATATGAATAATATGAATACTGTAACCCTTTGTAATGACTAACTTTCACACAATGTTTCAACACAAAACAAAGTTTGTTGTTTTTTTTTCAGTGTGAGCAAAGTACACACTTGTACACATTTATGTGGAAACGTCTCGTCAGATGAATAAACCTGTTAGCCTTGCTTGACCACTGCGAGCTACTGTTTACCTCATTGCTCTGCAAATATATCTAGGCCTTGTCTTGATTTTGATACAGAGCTGTAACTGAATTCAGCTTCTGCAAGCATATGCCTGCTGTGAATTTCACTGCTTGTGAGATCATTTCCTTTTCCAAAGCAGGGAAATCCTGTGGCTGTACTACACAAGCTTCTTCTCTCCCATCTACATATTGTGCAATAGAAAAGGGAACAAATGTATGTTACACAATACACAAACACACTGACACATTCAAAGCAAGTATAGTGAAGCGTTCAAATAGGGCAGAGTACATCTGGAATATGGTTGAGAGAGGACATGAGAGGTTTTGGGTGTCCTCTCAAGCTCAGTACAAGAGACAGGGAGGGCTGGGAACAGATTACCTCCGACCAATAGCAGTCTGCCTCTCAGAATAAAGAGAAGGGCAGAACTGTGTCCCTTATGGGCTGGAGGTCAAATAGGGAAGTCAGCCAGCATAAAGGGATTGGCAAGCAGAATCACAGAAGCAGCACAATTTGGCCAGTGTTTGTGTGAACTGTCATTTCTGCAATGTTGTGCAACACAAGTTCATGTGAAATGTAACCACAACAGCAGAAGTATCTTCAGTTTCATCTCAAATTGAAAAACAAAATGTCATTATCATTGTTAATTGAACTCTTCATCCCACGGCCAAATCAATACTGTGGTTATTTAGAAAAACAAAATAAAATTAAAATTGACAATTCTTATTTTTCATGGAAAATTGCAGTATTTATAATCCATGCATATTGCACATCAATTTTTTTTCTTATTTGTGTGCACTCCTGATCTTTAATCAAAATAACTTCTCTCATTTGCAACGACATCTCTTCTCTGATGATGTGTTTAATGGCACGAGGGCATTTTTTTCTAGTTCGAGAAGCTGTTTCACGCAGATATACAGTACGTCACAATAGGTAAAAAAAAGACTATCACAATTTCCTTTTCATGAAGACTTTGGCTGTGTTTAAGTCCATGTTTAAGGCTTTTTATGGCCTTCCCTTGCTAACTTCCTGTCTTGTTCACCCAGATGTACGTCATTGCTTATGTTGCACGAGTGCCCACTACTGGAGGAACCCTTGCAATATGTTTAAATGGAATACCCTAAGCCCTTGATCACTAGAATCTGCTATGGGAGTTGCTGTTGTGATGTCACAAACTTGTTACATTGTGGTCTATGAATCTACCTGAGGTGTACAAGCAGACTCACTCCCTCAGTCAAAATCAAGGGGTAGAGGGTCTGTCCAAACGAACTTTCCTCGTCCACTTGACGAAGTTGAACGCACTTCAAAATGGCGTTGAATTCATTCTCAAATTCGTAAGTTTGGTTTTAGTTAGTTATTTGATGCTATAAAACGGGGTGTGATACCGCGGCTCCATCCCAGGATCACTATTGCACAGCGGGCTCCGAATGACAATCGTCAACGACCATTTCTGGGATATTTCAGCTTCATTTTTTCTAGAATGGAAAAAAGCAGAGATGTCCCTCTTTTTTACAGTCCCTCTTTTTTTAAATGCAGCCTCTAAGAATTGAAAATACAAAAAAAAAAAAAAAAAAAAAAAACTTAAGTTGCAAAATCTGTTATTCAGCTCTCAGTGTGTTATGCTAATGTTTTGCTCATGAGTTTTCTATAGCTTCAGCTTGATAAAAGCCCAGTAGTTCACAAAATTAGAGGATAACCTGCTTTGTTGTTTTTGTGGTAAAAACAACAGAATGCTTTCTGTTTTCTCTTAATAGATTTGTAGACACACAAAATTTAACAAAGAATAATAACTAACTTTTTGTCCAGTTGTTTATGCACCTGCACAGATACTTACAGTGTGTGTGCACAGATATATCACACCAACCAAATGGTAAAGGAAGTTCGATTCATTAACGCGAATCGGTTCTTTTAAACAAGTCCTTTCAAAGAACTAGTTTAAAAACGATTCAGCAATTATTTTCTGTCTGTACGTGATTACGCCATCACATGGTCCTTATTACGCTATAAAACATTTTAATAAGGCCTGTATGTTTAATAAAGACATATTGCTGGTTATGATTATCAATTAAGTTTTGTTAATAAATAAGTCTGTTGCAGCCAATCAAGTCATTTAATTAGACCTTAAATGTATTTGCATTTACGTACTAAAATTCACTTACTGTAACAGTTACATCTAGGGTGACAAGAAAAGTTATTTTAGAAAAGTACGTTTTAATAAAATGCTAACCCAACCCGTTTCGTCGTATGCTTGTTGATAAATACAATCGAGTCATACTCATGTTTACTGTACATTTTGTACAGTCTGTGTTTCCTAAACTGGTTCCAATGGTTTCCACGATATACTGGGTTACTAATCATTTTGACAAACGCAGACCGGTTCAACTGATTCATCAAACAGATCCGATTCAAAATGATGATTCGCTCACGAATCGGACATCAACACACACCAAACTGATGTAAAACACACAGGGCCTAATCCAAAACACTCATACACAAACACTGAACATACCTTACGAATATAAACTCGATTTGTAACTGGAGAAATAGGAAACCGTAGTAAGAACTGTTCAATACAAAGCTCTTGTGAAATATGAACCTTACCTTTGGCGTGACAATCAGCGCAAAACTTGTTTTCCTCTGACGCGAGAAGAGATGTGAGAACAGCCTGATAGCGGTCAATGTCTTTGACTGATTTACCCGTCATCTTCACAAATCAGTATCTCACTGACTACCTGGTCTGTAACAGTCCAAAGCGGCTCAGAAGATGTTCAGATGTTTGTCCGTTAATGAAACACCGGGAAGCGGATCGCTGACAGTCACAACCGGCTGCTGCAGATGAAGATTAAACACTACTGTACTGCTGGCTTCCGCTAATCTTACCAGGAAGAGGAAAAAGCTGTGAACCACGGATCATATAAAAACAGCACCATATTCCTCTCTACATTCGCTGGTCCTTGACACCCAACTTTCCACCCGCAGTATCAGAGACACACCGAGCACGCGAGCGCTACACTTCAGTATTAACGTTACTCATCTCAGTTCTCCTCACCGGTGGTCACGTGTGCTGTTTAAAACATTCAGTATCTAAAAGATCAAGACTAAAATCCAGCATCAGATGGACAATTGCTGTCGTGATGTTCGCTGTTCAATGATGTGAATTACAACCCCTTTGTGTAATTTCTAGAAAAGGGGAAATTGCGCCCCCCTGCGGGGAAAAGCGACACTGCGCACATCCGATCAACATTCATTCATGTTCCTCTTGTCGCCCTTTTTTTTAGTCTATGCTTGTCACACAGGAAAGATGTTTTAAAGGGATAGTTCACCCAAAAATGAAAATTACCCCATGATTTACCAGACCTCAAGCATCCTAGGTGTATATGACTTCTTTCAACCGGAGTTATATTAAAATATGTCCTGGCTAATCCAAGCATTATAATGGCAGTGAACGGCAGCCCAACATTTGACGATGACGTCGGACGTAGCGTAAGCATTTTGAACTACAAGAGGCATTACTCTTTCTTCGGAAATTGTATACGGAAGGCGGTCCGCCGGAAGCTAGATATTTTACTTTATAACGTGTTAAATATGGATATTTTTCATACACAAACCCATCGATTCGCTATTATATTTTTCGGTGAACTATCCCTTTAAGGACTGTCTTAGTAGTAACTATTAGGTTTTGATTCAAAACTACAATTATACAAAGATATGTTTTCCCTAGCAGTGGTTTTGTATTGGTTGTATTGGTTTTAAATATCAAATTAGTTATAGCCTAGCTGTGAGCACAATAAAACCACTCCAACATACAGGCAACTATGATAAAGGTAGATTTTAACAAAAAGGTTGAAATGTGTTCTCAGGAGGACAATTGTTTTAATTACAATAATTAAACTATACTAATTAGAAAAGTTGATGATGAAATAAAACAAATAAGTTTAAGTTGATGTACTAAAATTATTAAAAAACTAAAACTGAAATGATAAATTATTAATTATAATATATATATATATACATATATAGACTGTATGTGTATATATATATATATATATATATATAAAACTAATAAAATGACAAAAACAACTTAAAAATATAAAAATAAAAACTAATTCAAATTATTAATAAATACTATAATAATATATTAATAATACTAAAATAACACTGCCCCATATAGTGTCACAACATGCCCCACTATTGTCACAAACATGCGTTTGAACTGTAACATAAAATTACTTTGAGTAAGCCCATACAGAAAAGCATTTATTACAAAAATAAATCCACACTGAGAAATATTCACTATATTAAAAAAGTGTGACTACTGGGTCTGCTCTAATGTTTACAAATTACAAAATGATGATGTTTTTGGACACTTTCTGGTCATTTTAGACTTTGTGGAACATGTCCATAGTTGATGAACTACCTGTGCTTAATGGTTGCCAGTATACCAGTGTGAACTTAAGGAGACCTTCTTCACACATCCTTTAAAAATCATCTTGAGACCAGTTGGCTAAATTTTCATTGCAAAAATTCCCAAGAAAAGTTGCTGGTGTTGACCTTTTTGGGGCTACAGTACATGTCCAAGCCTCCTATAATGCAGACATGAGTGTTTGTTTATTTAGCCTCAAAAACAAACATCCCTGTGTCCAGAAGCTCCACAGACCGTCCACTAAATCAACATCATGATGTCCAGCGTACATATTCAACAATCTATTGAGGTATTCAGTAATGGGGGCGTGAGAAACATGCAAATGTAGCTGTGTCCAGTCAGCTTTCTAGAGCTCTGTTGGATGCATGGACAATCAGCAGAAGTCTCCGCCTCCTGCGCGGGTGATGGCTTCTCAGGTCTGTCTGGTCCTCAGTGTGTTGGGTTCTCTGAGCTCCCTGAGTTCTCAGGGGCTGGCTGTAGGGCTGGGTTACACCTCTCTCATTCCTCCCCTCAGGTCCCTGCCACTGTGTTTTTCTTCCCTGTCCTGGGCAGCGCACACACTCACATACACACACCTTTCTTTTCCCTGGATCCACCATCCTGGGCTGAGAAGCCAGGAGAGAGGGTGGCAAGGTTTGGAGGAACCGCTGGAACGATAGCGATTCTTCACCATGGCTAGATTCTTCATGATCTTCAGAAGCTTGGTCCTGTTGCAGGCGCTCTGCTTGGCCTTATCGCAAGTGGTGAGTTTGGCTGATGTTATCTACTTTTTTTTGGTGCTGGATGATCTTGATTTTGCTGCCAAGGATGAGATCTTGCATCTTGGAGAACATTGAGATACTGTATGATTTACTGTGGATTGTCAGTTAAAACGCCAATAGATAAAGTTCTTTTAGATAAATTTCATACAATAGTTGACTAGTTTGGTAGGTGACCTGTTTACATGAAACTTTTGGTCCTCAAAATTGCAAGATTTTAGATTTTTGAGTTGTTTTGATCTTCTAAAAGTGGATTATATTGCTTTCTACAGCATGCAGGCCTGGTATTGAGCAAAATACTGTCCTCAGTCAGTTTTATCTTTTGATTTTGAAAGCTTAAACAATTCGGTTTTAGTAACTGAAATGAATAAATGGAGACCTGCTGAATAAAATATGAAGCAGAAAGTGAGCATCAGACAAATAAACAGAGAGAGGAGAAGTTAGAAAGGGAGAGATTACAAAGAGCCCATTGAAAATACACTGAAGCTGCTATTCAAACAGACAGAACCTGAAACTGCTCTCAGCAGAATAACACATACTTGTTACATTTAGATGGACCACCTCAGAAAAATGCATGCATACAGCTCATATGCATAAAATGCAATGGATACAGTTGTGCTACTCATTTTGAGACCATCTTATAAACGAATGCATTGAAAAATAGATCTATCTTTGATGCTGAATGGGGGAGGGTCTGAGTAAACATTCCCAGCCTCTCTTTTCCCACCCCGGATACCCTGATCGCCCAGCCTCAGCCTTTAATTTGGTTTTCATCACAAACCTTGTTCTGCCTATCAAATGTAAGTGCATAAACACATCTGAGGCAGTGTTTGTAGTGTTAACTAAGACAAAAAAATAAAATAAAAAATCATTTTCAAGACTAAAGCTGGAATACATATGCTTAAAAAAATTAAAATACAAATAAATTAAAGATAAATAGAACTATTTAAAAAAAATCACATGATGAAATTGCTAAAGCATTTGAAAACTGAAAATATAAAAATTAGATAATTATAAATATTAATAAATGCTATAAATAATACTTGTCTGAGGGCACATGGGCTTTATTTGTTTGTTTATTGTCCAAAACTAGATTTGCATACAAGAGAGATTCAACTAATTTCATAAATTAGGTGTTTAATTTTTTTTCAATAATTTTTGAAAGCCAGAAATACAGAAACTTGTCATTTAATTGTTGTTAACATAACATTTTATAAAAAAATTGCATAAATTGTGGAAGTTAAATATCGAACGCTGCTTATATTTAAAGCGACTGTCAGTGCACATCAGTGTAGAGGCTTCAGTATTTCAGTAATGATGAAATTTAAATTGTGTGTTTAATTTTAGACTGGTCCACCCGGACCCCAGGGCCCTCCTGGTCTCCCTGGTCCCGCTGGAACGCCCGGTGCCGACGGCATTGATGTGAGTATTGGAGCCGCTTAACTGCACCACAGGTCGAGCTGGTACAAAGACAGTCATTGTGCACCTTGTTTCATGGGCCCCATGTTCATCTGCACTACCAAAATCTTGCCAATAGAGGGCGCACAAAATAAAACATAATCACACAAAAGGGTTCTGTTAGACTAGAGGGTTGCTGCTTTCCTATATTGAGAGAGAGAGAGAGAGAGAGAGAGAGAGAGAGTGTGCTAGATGTTGGTTATTTGATACAGTTGTGGCCTAGACGGGGGTTCAGTAGAAAGAGACCCAGCGAGCTTGACTGATATAGCATAGGAAAAACAGAAACAGGATCCCAACATTCTTCCATGAGCTTCTAACACTTTAGGATATTTACATTTTATAGACATAAATAGTGATAAATGCATTAGGGCAGGGGTTTTCAAACTTTATGATGCCAAGGACCTTTCATGAGGGACCCCCTTCATAAAATCCATCTATATATTTTTATGTATGAAAAAACATTTAAACTGTTAGATAAATAGTAAGTGTGACAGTGTAAATACAACATATTGTTTCTAAACTTAAATTGGCTATACTTAATGTTGGATGTATAAACCTGAAGAAGAACATTTTCAATAAAAAATTATTTGTATAAGCAACTTTCACAATAAATGTATGTAAGCAGCTTACGTACTGCGTTAAGAATACCGCCTTACAACCCCAGTGAGCAAGACAAAGGGGACTATAGTGAGAAAAACTCACTAAAGATACAAAGCAAACATATACAATTCTGGAAAGTATGTATACGGCAAGAAAGGAGAGAAACATTTAGAATGTTCAGTAGACTTTATCCATTTTTGCTTTGTCTTTTTATCCTCTGAAATTTTCTGGGGACCCCTTGGAACCTTCTGGAGGACCCCTGGGGGTCCCTGGACCCCAGTTTGAAAACCCCTGATTTATGGAAATATAAACTCTGATATCCATCAACACATTCTTATAGTGGTTATTGTATACAGAACCCTACACCCAACACTCTCAGAAAATAGGTACAGTGGAGGTACAATTTTGTTCCTTGGGGAACAAAATGATAACTGTACCTTTAAAGGTACACAGTTGGTCCTTAGGGTACAATTATACCATTGTTTTCATCTACTTAGAGGTACAAAAATGTACCCTTAAGGGTACCACCCCAGTGACGACCACTTGTACCTTAAAAGGTACAATTTCGTACTCTTTTTTTTTGTGAAGGCAAAATACTGTAAATCTGACCTTAAGAGGTCAGGATGGAGGAGGAACTTGTTTGTAGGTAGAGTTACATGTACATTTATTTATTTACATTTTTTTTTTATAGATTTCTTTGACATTTTAATAAAGGCCAATGCTAACATGCTAGCTTTTGCAGAGGCTGTGAGAATTGAGGTTGAACTTTTCAGATCAAGTTATGTTTAGTAAGTTTTTTAAGTGTGTAAGTCTTTTCAAAAAGCATTATTATTAATGCCATGAAATTTTGCTATAGAAGAAACTGGGTGATTTTTTTTTTTTCTAGTGATTTGTTCCTCACTTTATACTGTCACATTCTCCCAGTCCATAATGTTTTATTTCCCTTTTACAGGGTGAGAAGGGTCCTCCTGGACCTCCTGGACCTCTAGTAAGTAGCTACCACAGTTGATCATAAATGTGCATTTTATATATTTACACAACCATTTAAAGGTAAAATAAAATACCTGTTTTCTCTTTTAATATATATAATAAAATGTCATTTATTCCTGTGATGGCAAAGCTGAATTTTCAGCATCATTACTCCAGTCTTTAGAGTCACACGATCCTTCAGAAATCAATGATTTTCTGCTTAAGAAACATTTATTATTATTATCAATATTGAAAACAGTTGTGCTGCTTAATATCTTTTGATGAACAGAAAGTTCCAAAGAACAGCATTTAGATCAAAGTAAAAGTTATTTTTGATTAATTTGATGCATATTTGCTCAATAAAAGTATTCATTTCTTTTAGAAAAAAAAAAAAAAAAAAAGAAATCTTACTGATCCCAAACTTTTGAACAGTAGTATTTATAGTATTAGACCTTTTTCACCTGTGAATCACTTTACAGGGTCAGAAGGGAGAGGCAGGTGAACCTGGTCCTGATGGATCTCCAGGGGAGGATGGCATTGATGTGAGTGACACCTAAAATTTAGAAATTACGTATTTATAGCTCAGTCATAATTCAGTCGGGAATAAAAAAAAGGCAGTTAAGTTTGTAGTTTGGAGCTAAATCTCGTTTTCAATCAATACATTTGATTCATAATGAATAATGTCATTTGAAATCATGTTCTGGTGAAGGTTATTCACACATACACTCTGAAATGTTGGCATGAGACATGAGATGTTGGTCCTAATGAGCGAGACTTTCTCAGTCACATGCTAAGAAGCAAACATTCCTTATTGGATTTACCACTTGATCTGTTCTGGAATGCCAGTCCCTTTTCCTCTCATTGGTTTGTCTATGTATAAAAGTATCTTTTATATATATATATGTGTGTGTGTGTGTGTACTGAACTAAACTGAACTGTACTGAATGAGAATATGCACATGTATCTTTACATATTATTGTAAATGTTTTTCTGCTTATGAAACAAGTCAAGTCACCTTTATTTACATAGTGATTTATACAATACAGATTGTTTCAAAGCAGCTTTACAGCGACAAATAAGAAAATAATAATCAATAGTGCAAACAGGATTCAATTCTGCTGTAAAGCAGCTCAAAAAGACAATAGTAAAAAGTCATCATTCAGCTGAAGTCAGTTCAGTGTTCATTCAGTTTGGTTCAAAAGCTGTGTAAAGTTCACCAGTTGTGGAATTAGTTCAATTAAGCTATAAAGCAGTGATGTCCTCATCCAGCTCAGTTCAGTCCTCGTCTGATGTATCAGTGCATATTGCTGAATATTAAGTGTCCCCATATAAATCACCTGCTTAACCCTTCGAATCATCTTAGAGGTGTTAACATGACTCAGTGAATGAGTCTATATAAATAATTACTGCCTGATTATTATTCTGAAGGCTTGTTTTCCTCTGTTATCTCTCCAGGGTTTGATTGGCGCTAAGGGTGATAGGGGCCCTCGTGGTAATCCTGGACCAAAGGTGAGGAAAAATGTTTCTTCATAGATGCAGCATACACAATGTACTCTATTCTAGCGGGCAATCATTTGGCCAACCAACACACAATACAAACACACACACACACAATATATCTTTAAATGTCAAAAAGGTGATAATAGAGGATCATGTATGCATACTGAGGGTATTATGAATAACATAATCGTTTCAGTCATTGTTAGTCTAAGAGTGTATAAAGAATGGAACGCATCTAATTCCACATAATGATTTATTGATTTTCACAGGGTCAGCCAGGGCCTGGTGGACCACCAGGACGAACTGTAAGTAGGCTATAAAAAATATGTAGCCTAATTCATTTGTTGAACAAAAATATTGATGCGAGATGACCACTTGTAGTTCCTCCAATTATTCAACAGGTGATGCTGTAGTACACAAAACAGTGAAATTTCCGACCTGATTTTTGATGTTTGAGTATTTCTACTGACACAATGTGCTGTATTTCAATGCTAATGTACTACAAGCTCTGTTGCTAATCATTTTTTTTTTCTATTTACCTTCAGGGACCCGGACTGTCTGGACTTCCTGTAAGTAACCCAGTTCATAACCCATTTTACTTCCTTATTTTTACGTTTCTGACAGTCAATGTGAATAAAAAGTAGGGAGAGTTGACGGGGTTGAAACGTAAGGATTTGTGATGTCAGCCAAAAAATCGCTAGCTATAAATTAGAAGATTAAAAATAAATAAAATAAAATTGGCTACCCCTAACGAAAATTAACCATGGTTTTACTACAAAAAAATAAATAAATAAATAAAATAAACATGATTATTGTAGTAAACCATGGTAACCACAAATTGGTCTCACTGGATTGTTTATCTGAGTAAGATGTCTATGCATGGAAGTATCTTTAAAGTTAGCAATATAAACAGCATATATCTGTACATATATTTATGTACTGAACTGTACTGAATGAGAATATGCACATGGATCTTTACATATTATGTTAAATGTTCTGCCTATGAAACAAGTCAACTCACCTTTATTTATATAGCGCTTTATGCAATACAGTTTATTTCAAAGCAGCTTTACAGTGATAAATAGGAAAATATAATATTAATAATCAAAATAGGCTACCCCTTACGACAATTTACCATGGTTTTACTACGAAAAAAAAAAAAAATCACAAATTAACCATGGTTTTGCTACACTAACCATAGTTTAACCATGGTATTTGTAGTAAAACTGTGGTTATACAAATGGTAATCAATCGGCCAAAAACCATGGTTACACACTTTTACTATAATAAAACCTTAAGAGATCTTAGCCCACAGAGGTTTCTTCTGTTCTTAGATTTGACAGATTAGATTAATAAACCAGGGTCTAATTTCACTGCCCATTCACTCATTACAGGGAGCACCAGGCCCCATTGGACTTCCTGGACAAATTGGATCTACTGGGCCAAAGGTGGGTCTCATTCAAATACATCTTCATAATAACATGACAGTACACAAATCTTTCCTGGTTAAGAATGCTGTTCACACTTAACCTTTGTTACTAGCAAACTGTTTTTGTTGTAGCTAAAATAGTTTTAGTGGTAAAACATCAAAATTTCCACTCTGTAAACCCATTTAATTAAACGGATCACTGAACTGATGCCTACTCTCATCACAGGGTGTCATGGGAAGTCTTGGACCTCCAGGATTACCCGGACCTCCAGGCAAGCCTGTAAGTCACAGTAATGTTTCATTTACTTCACTTTGAAATGTAGTCTTCTCAAGTGAAACCACAAAATCTAATTCTGTGTATAAAGCTGTAGGGCTGATAATAAATCAGTGTCAGAGCAGTGTAAAATGACATCCCATCTCATACTGCATTTCTGGGCGTACGGTTTATTTCATTTTCTACTCTATTTCATTTCATTTCTTGAAGGCATCCATTTGGGATCTGCTTCAGAACCTTTTCACTTCATGATAAATAAACTCTCCAAACATATTTCTTTCTTTCAAGCCACCTGCATTTTTATACGTTTTCTCAATTTCTTTATGTCATTGTCTTTTTCAGGGTCCACCAGGAAAGTTTTTGGGTATAGAGGAAGGCAGCGCTGACTTTCAGGTAAGGTTGTGTCTGCATGATAGTCTTACTGCAAACTATGATGTGCCACAACTTTTCCAGCAGCCTGAATCTCATTCATTATTTCCATAGACATAAAAAAAACACAGCAATTAAAGAGATTTAAGCCTCAAACAAAACCAGTCAGCTCCAAAAGAAATGATAGCATCACAACATTTGACTCAATGCAAAAAAAGGTATTTGAAAAATCAGAGATTCAAGGTTATAAGGGAATAAATGAACAACCAATCATATAATCAAATAGCAACAATGATACTGTACAATAAAAAAACTATTGACTACACGTGGTACAAAATTAACTCCTTAATGCAGTCTTTTTGACTTGTTTTTCCAGTAAAAATTTCTAAAAATCCTCAAAATCTTCTTGACTTGTTTTCCAGTAAAAATATCTAAAAAGCCTTTAAATAATACAATTAATTAAAGGTCAATTTATTTATGAAGATGATAATATTTGTATATATTGTTGTTAATATTTATAGCATTTTTTTAGTTTTTCTGGAAAATTAGACAAAAATACTTAAGAAAGCTTTTTATGCATAAAGTATAAAATACAATATATAATACGTTACAGTACAAAAGCTATTATTGAGAATGTGATTGCAGAGTTGATTGATTTCATTTAATTTTGTGGTCCATGGTTAAAAAAAGCTTGAGAAACTCTTCCCTAGATTTATATTATAGTGTAAAAGTAAAGCTGTTTTACTTATATATTTGTTTGAAAATCTTTAAACAACAATTTGATACTGTCTTATCATGTCTTACATTGAAAGGCTGTCAAATCAATTAACCGCATCCAAAATAAAAGTTTGTTTACATAATATATGTGTGTGTCCTTTGTATAATTATTATGTATATTTGAATACACACACATACATATTTATACGTATATATTTAAGAAATATTTGAATGTATATACTGTATATATATTTATATCATTTATATTACATATAAATATTTTGTATATTTTTATATATTTTTTAAATATAAAAAAAATTCTTAAATAATATACATGCATGTGTGTGTATTTATATATACATACTAATTATACACAGTATATAAATATATAAATAAGTATATAAATAATCCTTCACTATTCAGTCCTACGCTATTCATACTTATCTTCCAAACCTTAAATGCACCTTTCTTTTTGGATTTCTTATTTTTGCACACCCCTTATTGATCTCAGTGTTCATAGATTTTCCTAATGAGCTTCATTAAATGGGTGCCATCAAAGGCTTCTGCCCATTAGAACCTATCTGGATCAAGAAGCCGAGCGGGTCCCAGGGCTGTGATCTGCAGCCAGCCTGCCAGGAGTCTGCTCGGCAATGGGGGTGGGGGTCACGTGGCAGACTGGTTGACTGCTTCTCCTCCGGCCTAGCGCCCAGCTGGTGCCCTGTACTGTCTGGATCAATCCTTATCATCCATTTACTGTAATTAGAGGGCTGGTGGTCTGAGATCTAGAAAAAATATCCAAGCCCTTGCTGCCCTTTTTCACTCAGCTGTGATGGTTGGAGTTAAACAGATCTGACAGTGATTGTTTAGCCTGTGTGATTTAGAGTGGTGTTCTTTTTTAATCCAATGTTGCCACTGTGTTTTCTAGTGTCCAACCAACTGTCCACCTGGGCCGAAGGGTCCTCAGGGCCTACATGGAGTGAAGGTTAGTAAGTTAGTATTTTATATTTTTCTCAGGTTTCTATTTTGTGAATAAATACTTGACTAAAATGCATAGTTAAAGAGAAAGTTCACCCAAAAATGAAAATTCTGCCATCATCTACTTACCCTAAAGTTGTTCCAAACCTGTATGAATGTCTTTTTTCTGCTAGAAGATATTTTGAAGAAAATGGGTTACCAAACAGCTGATGGGCCTCATTGACTTCCATAGTATGGGAAAAAAATACCATGGAAGTCAATGGGGCCCATCAACTGTTTGGTTATCCACATTCTTCAAAATATCTTCTTTTGTGTTTAGCAGAAGAAAGAAATTCATACAGGTTTGGAACAACTTCAGTGTGAGTAAAAGATGACAGAATTTTCATTTTGGGATGAAATATCCCTTTAAGGGCATTGCAAGGGCCAGGCTACAACCCCTTTCCCCATGACTATATTCACAAAATAGCGCAACCTTGAGTGGTTCTTTGCTATTATATTCTGCAAAATTAAAAATAATTCTGATTAAAATTTTACATACATAAGGAAATTCACTAAGTGTCATCCTTCTGCTAGGACTGCACAGGTGTTTCACGTCATAGCTTTACTATACTTGTGCATGGAACTATTAGTTTACTAAGACATTTTACAAAGTGGTAGAACTGAATGACTGATCATGAAATAATTTTTTTCACAGGGTCATAAAGGTCGTGCTGGCGTACTGGGAGATCCAGGAAGCATCGGAAAATTGGTATGATTTTCCTTCTGATGATCAGCTGAATCATTGTAATAATATATATATATATATATATATATTTCAATCATTTAAATGTTTTTAATTATTTTAATATTTATATATTTACTAATTAAACATTTATTCGTTTTAAATATAAAAAATATTATTATTATTAATATATAATATATATATAATTTAATAATTTAATATTAACATTATTATTATTAACAACAAAAATAATAATATAAATACAAAATTTAATCATTTAAATACTTAAATAATTTTAAATATTAAACATGATTATTATTATTAACAACAAAAATAATAATAATAATAATATATATATATAATAATATATATATAATATTTTTATAAATATTTGTATATACATCTTTTATACATATTAATATATATAATGTTATAATTAAAATATGTTTCATATCATTTAAAATAGAAAAAACAGTATTATTACTATTACTACTACTAATAATAATAATAAAATATTTTTATATAGTAAATTATTAAGTAAATTATTTTTGACAAAGGTATTTAAAGATACATTAGTTATGTTGGTGGCCTGTCTTCATACTGAAATGATTGTTGAGATAATTAGACATTAAAATAGACATTATGATTGTTCTATTTTAGTAATAGCCTCACAGGAATGCCAAATGATGTGTACATTTTGCAACCACAAAGGGGCACATGTGAGCACCCTCCTGATTCATAAAAAGACAAATGGGACACAGCCCCTTCCAACTTTATTCTTCACAAACATCCTATCACATAATGTAGAACAACACAAATACTGATTGGTTGGTAGAGTTAAATAAACCATGTTTATTATTAAGTATCCAGATCATGCTTTGAAGGGCCTCAGTATCTCACCCAAAACACATTGTCCTGCAGCAGAGCAGGATTATGTGCTAATGAAGTCCCTCAAGACATATAACTACGTCTAATCTGGGTGTGACTCACAGACAGAACACATTGACCCAGATGAAAGGAAATAGGGGGCCGGCAGGTACTGAGAAGCTACTTGCATGTGAATTAATCAGACTTAATGAGCCCCACAAGGACATTAGAATGGACTACAGGGACAGAGCGGATTTCCCCGTAATGCCCCGACTGTCTTTGGGAAGTGTTGAATTTAAAGTTGGCATGAAACGGTGAAAGTTGGGATAGTTTTTTTTTTCCCTATTGTGGCATATATTCAAGTGAAATGGCTTCTGGAATGAGAAAAAAAATGTAAGGCAGGACTTGATTCCGTCCTCGGGAATTGATCATAAGAAGTTGGGCGTTGCTAACTAAATGGAGGCAGATCTGAATGCCAGAACTTTTTTGATTAAAGATTATGATGCAGATGAATAATAATAATAAAAAATAATGATGTGCACGGACAAATCATTTATAATAAACACTGCAACGTTCTGTAAAAAATAAGAATTGTCAATTTTGATTTCATGGTGACTTTAAGATCTACTATCAAATTCTTTAGCTACAACTTCAAAGCGACAAGCCACATAATATCCTAAAACAAAAGGCTATTTCTTTACTTGTCAAATGTATGTGTTTCATCCTTGTATACTCCATCCTTAGGGCACAAAGGGTGAAGTCGGCATTTCTGGTGAACAGGGAATACCAGGCCCTCCAGTAATGTATTTATTTCTGTTCTGGTTATTTTATATAATTTAAGTCTCTGTTGCTGTTACATCATGGCAAGTAATTTTAGCAGTACATTTTATGAAGGTCCTAAGATCACCTGTGAAATAAACTGTCTGCTTCTCTCTACCACAATCACTTTAGGGCCCACAGGGTCTGAGAGGGTATCCAGGAATGGTGGGGCCCAAAGGCGAGGCGGTGAGTCACAGTTCCCGAAATATTACTCGTTATCTGTTTATGTCTACACTAAATATCATTTTGACTTGTCTGAGGAGATTTAGGGCCCTATTTTAACGATCTGAGCACATGGTCTGAAGCGCATGGCGCAGGTGCACTTAGGGCGTGTCCGAATCCACTTTTGCTAGTTTAACAACGGAAAAAACGGTCAGCGCATCAGGGGCATGGTCCAAAAGGGTTGTACCTAGTCTCTTAATGAGTCATGGGTGTGTTTTGGGTGTAACGTGCTATAAACCAATCAGAGTCTCATCTCCCATTCCCTTTAAAAACCAGTTGCGCTTGCACCATGGCGGATTCGCTATTTACATGACGGAATTTGCGAGCGGAAAGACTGAAGCTTCTCGAGAGAGAGAAATCCTTTTATTTTTTATATTTGAAAATGTTTGTGTGCTGCTGCACATCCCTGTGTGTGTAATAAGCAGAGTGTACACGCTGTGCACCCGCCTATAGGCACATATTACTAACGCGGCTGTTAAATAACAAAAAAAAAAATTCTGCGTTTTCAGTTGCCTCAAAATAGCAACGCGCCATCAATACTCCTCAACACTCCTCGTTTTCAGACCAGCACGCCCGTGGGCGAACAGATGGGCACGAGTGCATTTGCTATTTAAACAACGTGGCGCTGGACGTGAAAATGATAATTGCGTCGGGCCAAAACTAGCAAAAAACACTTGCGTCGTACCTGGCGTTGCATTGCGCCGTGTGTATGATAGGGCCCATAGGCCTACAAAAGGGTAAATAGCAGATGACACCATCAGCATTGTTATTGTTAACTAAAACTTTTTTCCCGATTATATCTCGCAATTCTGACTTTTCTTCTTTCAATTGTGAGTTCATATCATGCAATTCTGACTTTTTTCTCAGAATTGTGAGATATAAACTTGCAAGTGCGAGAAAATGTCAGAATTATGAGATAAAAAGATACAATTACCCTTTTTATTTTTTATTCAGTGGCAGAAGCTTCCATACAAGCTGGAATAAAATATAATCAAATAAAATTATTAGATGAAAAATGTAAACTTAAATTTGGCAACTAAAGTTAAAGTACTAAAATTACAAAATAAAATAAATAAATAGATATAAAGCTAAAAAAAAATAAATGATAACTAAAAATATACAAATAAAAGCTTATTCAAAATGTTAATAAATACTGTGATAGTTTATAAATAATACTAAAAAAAAAGATGAGGGCAGTAGTCTCATAGTTGAAGACATGACTAAAAATTATACACATTCAACATATCTATAACTGAGGGTGGGTGGTTTTGGTCCATGAATATATGGTTAATTTTATTACACAGTCTTTGTGCGTGAGATGAGAAGATCATTTTGCCAGGCGGTTTTAAATTTAGACATTATCAGTTAAATAAGCAAGAGCATAAAACTTACTGTGAATTTCAGCTTCCCCACTGAATTGAATTTGTACATCGGCTTGATTTGCATACATGGGTTTTATTACATTGTGAAAAAACCCAGTGGAACGTAAACAAACATCTCACAACTTCAATTATATTTGTAGGACAGCAAATCTCCACAAACTCCATTTTTATAACTCTGTTTTACAATCTGTAAAAACTTAAAAGTGATTCATAACTTCTGTGACAGGGACCACGTGGTTACAAAGGCATTTCAGGACCAATCGGCATCCCTGGACGCCCTGTAAGTCTTGTGTAAATACATTTCAATTCACATAACTGACAAAAAGATACTTAAATTGTAAGCTTACTGTGCAATGCAGGGTGAAGAGGGACCCCAAGGACCACCTGGAGAGCCTGGTGACAAAGGTGACTTGGTAAGTATTAGCAATATTATTCACGTTTATTTATCCAGGCATTCATTTGTCATTCTATATGTTAATTTATCAAACTTTTATTTTTTTGTAGGGAGAACGTGGTATACGAGGGCCTCAGGGAGTGGTCGGAAAAAAGGGAGAAAATGTAAGTAAAAAGCTGGCCAATTTAAATGCAATTTAAAACAGGTCCACTAAACTTATGCTCTTAATCTTTTGATTAATGTTCACTGTCAGGGTCTTCCAGGAATTGATGGAAAAGATGGTACTCCTGGTATCCCAGGAATAAAGGTATGGATGGCTCTTTTTCAGCTCTTAAATCAATTCTCACAACAGCCATCATTATTCAAGGAGACACATGACATATGTAAAGGATAATAATGCACAGTCAGAGTGAGCAGTCTTGTATCACCCATAAGGGGTTTATTTTTGCAATATATTATATTTAATGTAAATGCAATAATATATGTTTATAATAAATTCCACATTTATATTAAATATTGCTAAAATAAAATAAAAGAATATATATTTAATGAATTTATGAATGCTGCACTTTCCTATCCCATTTTTTAAGGGTGCTTCAGGACAAAATGGAAGACCTGGAGCTCCTGGTCACCAGGGAGACGCTGTAAGTGTAATTTCATACTTCATTATTCTTTCCATATCATATACACAGTAATTGTCAGCATTAGATGTGCAAGGAACCTTTTCCCATCTTCCTCACATCTGTCTGTTGTGTTCCCTTTGTTAAATGAGGATGATTACAGATAAAAAGTAAAAGTTTAGTGTATTTTCTGCCCACAGTCCCAGAGTGACATTCTTGCCCTCACTATTTTGGAGTTTAAACCACCTTGAAATTGCTCCTGCTATTAACTATTCATCATCATCAAACTTGACTCTCCTGGCGACTTGGGGTAATGGAGCATGCTGGTTATGATACAAAACATCACAACGTACCTGCGCAAGCTATAATACAGGCGCCCTCGCTAACAGGATGAGTTATTGCAGCCTTGTTCTGATATCAGCACAGAGTAGAGGACAGACATGAAGCTCTCCATGGAGGTCTGCAGGGGTCACTACATTCATCCTGCATGCTATTTTTCATATTTTGTAGGGTTTGCCTGGTATGCCTGGAGCCAAGGGTGAATTGGGAGTTAAGGTGAGATCATGCAATTATTTTATGAATTCCTACATATTTTTTTTTTTTTTTGTGGAACTATAACAGAGGGAAGCTAGTGTAGCTATGCGAGTAAACCTCACTCCCCTGGCCTCAAGAGGCACACTAGCGACTGACGCTAGAGGCTGCCTCCTATGCTGGCGACCCGGGTTCAAGGACTGCACAGAGCAGGGCGAGTAGGACCTGAGGGGTTACATTGGTGCCGTGACCCGGATGGGAGTGAGGTTTAGGGGGGTGAGTGTAACGTAGGCCAGCTAGTAAGAGCTGTACATGTAAACCTCACTCCTCTGGCCTCAAGAGGTGCGCTAGCGACTGACGCTAGAGGCTGTTGCCGCAGGAGACCCCGGTTCGAATCCCGCTCGGATTTTTATATAAATGTGACACAAAATAATCATATTCAAATCTATGTGATACATGAGTTAGGTCAAAAGTAATCAAATCAGATATATTACCTAAAATGTGTAATCTAATGGATTACGTTACTAACTACAATTTCCATCATGAAATATGTAATCCGTAACGGACTACAATTTGTAAGTAATCTGCCCAGCACTTTCTATCCACTAGTGTTTCGTTCTACCATTTCAGAAATGTATTTGTTCTCTTTCGTGTTTAGGGTGAGCCGGGACCTCGAGGTTTGATGGGAATGCAAGGCCCTGCAGGACCTCAAGTATGTCATATCATTCAAGAACACTGTTTTACACATAATCCAAAAGGGGTTTTTTTGGCTTCTCATTATGTTTCTCTTTCTCTCAGGGAGAGCCTGGTCCTCCAGGTGAAGTTGGCATGGAGGGAATCCCAGGGCCAAAGGTCAGTTTCCATCCTCATTAATAAATAATTTCATTAACATTGAACGAAACACTCTTTTCTTACATATGTAATTCTCATCCGATAGGGTGACAGGGGTGAAAGAGGACCAGTTGGGCCTCCTGGTATTGTTGGCCTGCCTGTAAGTTTCTTGGTCATTTATCAGATAATTATTTTCATATAATTTCTTCTCTGCTATAATCAGGGTTCCGGGGTCATTGAAAACCGGGAAATATTTTGAAGGAATTGTTAAAATAAATGCTAACACTTTACTTATATATTTTTTTTTAAATAATTTTATGATGCATTATATATAAAGGCTTCAAGTAAATTGTACCTAAAATACTGCAACAATATACACTACCAGTCAAAAGTTTGGACACACTTTCCCATTCTCTTTGATGGGAAAGTGTGTCCAAACTTTTGACTGGTAGTATATATATATATATATATATATAATATTGTTGCAGTTTTTAGGTACAATTTTCTTAAATATATATGTAAGTTTGGACAATATGTCATCAAATCAAAAAGTCTATAACATAAAATATAATCACAAATATCAGAATTTTTTTTGAATGGGATTTCTTTGCTTAAAATATGTGGGAACCCTATATATGTCTGTATATGGTCAGTCATTTTCACTTATCTTGTATGTTTTACTTGCAGGGAAGTAAGGGAGAGAGGGGGCCCATGGGCGTCCCAGGTGCTCAGGGTTTAACTGGAACTAAGGGTGACAAGGTTTGTGACCATATGAACACACACAGTAATTAAGAGTAAGTTAACTGAGGTTCTGTTTAAACTGATACAGTGATGAGGTCTGACCACATGGGGGCAATCTTCACTCTTGATTTGACTTTTCTAGTAGAGGACATCTATGCTCTTAGATAATTCATGTCCATGTTTCCAAATAATACCCCTCAATTTAATATGAAATATCCTCTTATGGGCACTTTAATGTTTGTTGTCCTTTAATCTACAATATCCTTGCCGTTTAATACATTGAATGTTGGCGGTAAAAGCCAGTTGATTTAGTGTGCTCGTAGAGTTTACGGTAAAATAAGATATTACCAACAATAAATTCCCTGCGCCTCACCCATTAGAGCTGACACTGAGAGATATCTGATGTACAATTGCATCTTCTTACAGGGATTCCAAGGCAAAGTGGGATCAAAGGGAGACATTGTGAGTACAACCGCAGATAAATACATACACATTTATGGATTGAAATAAAAACCATACATCACAGTCCATATCACAAAAGATAACAACTTAAGGTGACATTGATGGATCTCACCTGCTTCTTTCACAGGGTGATCCTGGTGTAGAGGGATTGGCTGGGGAGAAAGGAGAGAAGGTAAATAAGTCCGTAGTCTGATACATTTATTTAAAAGATTGGTTCCAGAAGACTTCTGTTAATCTAAAATTGCGTTTTTCCATTTAACAGGGACAATCTGGGGAGCCTGGCCCTAAGGGACAGGTAAGGACAGCGTGAAGAACACAGATAATGCAAAGTGAAATGCATAATTTAGTTAGATTCAGCTTTTATCTTACAATAGCACATACTATGACAAACTATCTTAAAAAGGTGAATTGTGTCAGTTCATTCTTTTGAAATACTTCATGCCGCACCAGTTTTGTGAGTACATTTACACAAGCCATTCTCATGTGTGTACTTTTGGCCCAAGCCGGCCAACCAATGGTGTGAGTTAAGGGCGGGACTACTTTTTTGTCTTATAAATGGAAGGAGGTGATTCGGGAATGTTTATGGCAGAGTTATTATTAACTATCTAAAATTATTAAAAAAAGTTAACTGAAATAAAATAAATATAAATAGATGAATAGATGAAAAACTTTAAAAAAAAATTAATTAGAAATGTTACCTTGGAAACTAGCTAAAATGAGATTAAGTTGAAGTATTACAATTACTAAAACTGAAATAAAAATGAATTAATGCAAAATAGAAATATTAAAAAAGTAATAATAATGAAAAAAGTACATAACAAAATGTCATAAACTAAAATTAAAATACAAACTGAAAATGTAAAATAAAAGCTAAGTCAAAATATTAACCAATACTATAATAGTATATAAATAATAATTAACATGGTTTATGGGACATGTTCAGGAAATGATCATTAATATGACTTATTATTATTATGCCCAAAACTACCAGATTAATGATTTTATCTTTAAAACATACAAAAAAATAAATAATTTAAATTTTTAATAATTATGATCTTTTTTGTAATTGATATTAGCTTTGTAATTAATTCATTCATGCCAAATTAACTAATTTGTACTTTACCCACTTTTATGTCAAAATTATTTTTGCTTTCTCATTTTGTGGTGCAGAAATGACACACTTCACCTTTAAGATAACGCTTTATGTAACTTAAGCATTATCCTAGTATAAAACAATCAATGGTGAACATCCTAGTTTCTTTATTTTCTCAATTACTGCATCCTCTATCAACAGCAAGGTGTGACTGGTGATCCAGGGCACAACGGCCCCACCGGAGATCCCGGTAAACCAGGAGACCAGGGTCCCTCAGGCTTACCTGGTCCACGTGGCCTGTTTGGAGAAAGAGGAGTTCCAGGGATGCCAGGAATACAAGGAGCAGTTGTAAGTGTTCAACAAAACCTCAAGAACAGTTTCCATCACAGCTTTCCCAACCTACATTAACCAGCAAACAATTCTGTATACCAGAGAACAGCATTTTATGCCTCCAAAACTACAAAGCTAAAGTATTGCACTAGCCAGACAGATTGCAGTAGAAACACTTGCAGAAAATACTGAGAACTCTTGAGGTGAGGAAGATCGACTTTCTCTTTCAATCTCTTAATGGCACAATATGTAAGATTTTGGAATTTAAATATCCAAATTTTATTAATAAAAATATTATTACATTTCCATAATTTGTGAGACAACGCTTCCCAGCCATTGACGTCATTTTCTGGCTTTTCGTGTGTTTTCACTGTTTTACGGTAGGGGGCGCTATGACAGCGCGTCACCGTGTTTCACTCCTGGATAACCGAAAATGGGCAAAGAGGTAGGATGTGGGTGCACTAACAGACAGCAGACAATCGGCTAGTAGTGACAGCAGCAGCAATCCACCTGTCACTCAAGTGGCCATGCCCTTAATTATGCAGAACTTTAAGGCTTAATACAATTTAAACGGATGAGTTATAAAAAAATTCACCCCCCTCACAGTGGTCATGAAGGGCAAAATTAGCTATATAGACCAAAACCAGGCTCTAAACATATTTTTTTCTGCTGTAAAGTTGGGCATTTTAACATGGGGGGGTCTATGGGATTGACTCCCTTTTGGAGCCTGTCTCTAGTGGCCAGTCGATGAATTGCAGTTTAAGTCACTTCCGTGTTGGATTCAAGATAGAGACCGGAAGGTTGCCGCTTGATCAAAACACATGTGAAGAAGAAGCAGGAACAATAATTTCATACGTAAGCAGATGCATATGTAAAATAACGCAATCATCAACATTAAACAGAATATAAATCAAAACTGCCTAATGTTACTGAATGAAATGTCGATCCCAGGACGAGCTGTAGGGTTGTGCAAGCATTAAGCTTGGTTTATACTCGCCACGTTCGCACGAGCGTGAAGGTGCGCGCGGCCAAAATGACGTCATCGCGGAGTGGGCGGTAGTGCGCGTTGAGTGTGCGAGATGTTTAGTGAAATTAGGAAATATTTAAGAGATCGTTAATTTAGTTGTATACTGGATACTGGATGTACATACATTTTGTTCTAATGTCACAAGTAATAATCTCAAGGTTGACTGGGTTTTACACGATTCTTTTGTAGTGAGATTTTTGGTGAAGTGTACTAAAATAAATATCGTCACCTGTGTAGGCTACATTGCTTCTTCTCACCGCTGTTTCCTGATGGTTTATAGAACAATTACTCCGAGTCGCCCTCTGTCGTTTCAAAGAGTAGTACAACGGCAAGCGCGTCAAGTATAAACGCCTCGTCCATTTGGGGAGGAGCGCGCGCAGTCAGCGGAGGCTCGCGCTGCGGAGCCAGGCGAAAGTATAAACAAGGCTTTAGGGGTGTTGATGGACTCGATCTACTCCATCTGTGTTTTGATCATCATTCTGAATCCAATCTGGACTTAGTCTTTGACAAAAACGTGATTTTCAACTTTGTAAAATGTCCCAGGCTTCTGGGCCCTGCCCTGCTTCGTACCACAGTAACGTTAATAAAACTTTAATACATTATCTCACAGATTAACATGATTTCTGCCTGAGCCCCTTCAGATTGCTTTCCTTCGGCTGTGGAGGTGAAGACGACAACTCCCATGATTCCACGCTCATTCACAGCATCATCAAGCTACGCCTTTGTTATTGTTTTGAAAAAGCGACCTCTAACGGCGAAACTTACATACTGTGCCTTTAAAGGGATAGTTCACCCAGAAATGAAATCATTTACTCACCATCCATCATGTTGTTCACTTTCATTATGTGGAACAGAGCAGCTTGGACATATTTTCTAAATATCTCCTTTTGTGTTCCACAAAAGAAAGAAAGTCAATATGAGGTTTGGAATACGATGACAAAATGTTCATTTTTGGATGATCTATCCCTTCAAGTGTGTTTTTATCATTTTTATGACTTCGCTTTTCAGGGTCGTGATGCTACCGATCAACATATCATTGACGTGGTCCTGAAGATGCTTCAAGGTGAGAAACAATCATTGTTCTTTCCGTAAATGGCTGCAATCCAAATTGGCTGCAATCAGTGTGTCAGAAAGAGGGGAGCTGTAATCTGTCGCATTAAATCTACACAGTACTTTTCATCCATCGGAATGTATTAATGTGCCGCTCATCACTCCTCAGGGACAGCTTTCCTACCAAACTCTGCTGCTCCAAATTGACTTCCACACAGTTCTGTTTTCTCTGTGATTGTCAGTCTAGGCTCTCTAGCCTTCTATTTTGCAAGAGAGAGATGACCTGAACTTGCCCGTGATAACCCTTGTTGGCTTCCACCATTTCACAATGTAATCCCTCAGCCTTTCAGCATGCGATTGCAAACATACCTTCGCTTATACAGCCACACACTCACGTGAAGCGAGAGGAAGGATTTCTCTTTCGTTCCCCATAGGGAATCAGATTAGATGTGGAGATTTGTTCACTGTGACACCTTGAGAACTGGTCAACAGATGAATGTCCACCTCTGGGTGGTTATCTTAATGATATTTACCCAATGTTGCAGGACACCCGGTGAGATATGATTGTGTGCTAAGCAAAGGCTTAACACTATTTACAGGGATTCTTTTCAGGGTTGAGCGCCTGTGTCTCCATCACACAGAACTCATTTTTGCATTCCACTGTGCTACTCTTCCATTGATTTTCTATGTAAACTTGGCTGGATGGATTTGACCGCTGCACATGACACGTGCACCTGAACTCATCTTCTTGTTCTTCTATTCTTCTGACAGAAAAGTTAGCAGCGGTAGCAGTGAGCGCTAAGAGAGCGGTGCTTGGCGGAGCAGGTGTGATGGGACCTCCAGGCCCTCCAGGACCACCAGGACCTCCAGGACCTCAGGGTCCTCATGGACTGACAGGCGGCCGTGGCATTCCTGGCATGCTCGGGGCCCCAGGCCAAATAGGAAACACTGGTCTTAAAGGTTCAAAAAACCTTCTAAATGTAGATCTTGCTTGAGAAAATTCTGTCAGTTAACATAATAACTGTATATATCATCCCCATGTTTCTTTTTTGCAGGGAAGAGGGGTGCAAAGGGAGAGAGAGGAGATCTTGGACGCCCACACCCTGGCCAACCGGGACCACCTGGACTGCCAGGTAAATTCAAACTATGCCCATATTTTAAAGTCCCCATGAAATCAAAATTTAACTTTTAGTATGAATATGTTAGCCTTACTGTTATCTATAAACTAGTGTGCTCCAAAACAATGACAAAATACGCATTTAGAAGATAGATATTCAAAACTTAGTCTCTCATTTCCGCCAATATGGATCAGTGATTTTGATGACATCACTTTGCACTCTGCTTCTCATCAGATTATCTGTCCAATCAAATGCTCTCTAGAATCTAACGCATCCCGCCCCCTAAATTATAAATAGACGTTGAAGCTGCGGCTAAAATCGGTCACTTGTTCACACATTTACTATTTTCTACATGGTGAATGACACATAGTGCACTATATAGGGGATAGGGAACAATTCAGACAGTGTAAATATGCTTTCCATTGGGGCGAATGAAGTCTGGTTTCACGTTAGTGTCACACGAACCGTCGCAGCACGCACACAGTCTGCTCCGGTCCAGAGACTCGTATCGGATTCATCTGAATTCTGCACAGAATGCTGTATTTTAAAATGATATGGAGAAGATTAGGAGGAGAAACGGTTAGAGATTAGGAGGAAACTGGGGCTTTACCGAGCTCAACGGCTCTGGCCGAGTTGTGATATAAATGAAACGCTATTGGCGAAATTACGTCAACACATTGAATAATGCTGCATGTTTCAAGGCATTTCAGTGGGCCTTTAAAGTCCCTTAAGGCGAGTTGGTTGACTAAGCGGCCCATCCTGCTCTCTCACAGGTCCTCCAGGTCTTGACGGTGTGGCACGCGATGGTAGGCCAGGTGAGCGAGGACCACAAGGTGCAGCGGGTGAGGCGGGCCGCCCTGGAAAAGCTGGTCATCCTGGTCTTCCTGGATTTTGTGAAGCAGCTGCATGTTTGGCAGCTTCAGCCTACACTTCTCCCAGACTACAGGAGGCGGGAACAGTGAAGGGCCCATCCACTTAAATCAAGCCCTCTACTGGGGCGTAAGAACATCTGGGAGAGAGAGAAAGAGAATTAGAAAGAAACAAAGAAAGGGGAGAGAAGCATGGAAAGAGGTGCCTTCTCTTCATTGGACACATTGTGAGGGGGAGGGAACAGCCGTTGACTGACATTGTGAGTTCTTTTTGTTTGTATTAGGATAGCATATGTATGATTTGACATCTACGGAAAGGAAGTTAAGGTGGCAATGTTAGCCGCTGCTGCTCTGTCCCACCTCACAGCACAGAGAGATGTGAGAACATTGCCAGTGACATCACCGATGACATCATCATCATGCGCCCTGGACTAGAAGAGCTGTGAAAATGACATTCAAACAAAGGTGCTGTTTTTGTTACTATTATTTTTGTTTTATGCAAATGATGGCAAGATTTTTACAAGCCAGGAAATTTCCCTTTAATTGAACCAATAAAAAAGTATTTAAAGCGAATTAGATTCATTTATCTTGTGCTTCAGTAAACAGCTTCCCCGGCTCGAGTTGATACACCATGTGTACATTATGTCCCTGTTTGTACTGTGCCTGTCTCAGCCATGAAGCAACACCTTTGAAATGCTCCCATTAACTTTATCCTTGATTCCATGCTGTAAATCTTTGTAAATGTGTATTAATTTTGTATGGACAGGGTGGGTTTAGAATATAAAACAGATCCAAAGTTAATGAATTTAATCAGCATTCAGGATCAAACTCCCAACATTGCTCCAACTGAATTACAAACCTGTAGCCTATGCCACTTCCAAGTTACTGTGTTATGTACTTAGAGAAGAACTGATTATCTTCATTAACAACTATTTATTGTTCTTTTTTTTTTGGTTCATCTGTAAACACTCAAGTTTTTTTTTGTCTGGTTGTTCAGATTTACCCCAATCAATAAAGAGGAACGTTTTGTAAAACTCAATGTTCTTCAGTATCATGAACATCTGAGAGGAACAGTGATTTTAACTTTTAAAAAAAGTACTTTCTTTCTTTCTTCTGCATCTAACATCTTTTTTGTTGTAATAAAAGATACTAATTTCGATATCTAGACTTGTTCATGATGCAGCATGCATTAAATTCACATGAATGCTACTTTATCTATTCATCCAAAGCACTTGATCGGTGTTAATATAAGCAAAAGAAATGAGTTGTCAATTTTGGAGAGAAAAAAAAAAAAAAAAAACATTAAACTGTCTCCATCCTTCTTTATCAAGGATACAACAGCAGAAAATCTGTATCTGTATTACGGTTTTATATCTTTTTATTACACAGCTCTGTGGAATACTTGATTCTGAGTGGTCTGATATGTCCTAATATTTTCCGTCATCCATCAGAGAGGTCCTGACTCTCTGTGGTCATTAAAAATCCCAGGATGTCCTTCGGATAAAGAGTAGGGGTGTAACCCCGGCATCCTGGCCAAATTTGCCCACTGGCAAATTAGATTAAACAAGATGCTGGAAACATTCCTCTGAGGTTTTGGTTCACATTGACATGACAGCATCACGCAGTTGCTGCAGATTTGTCGGCTGCACATCCATGAATCGAATCTCCCGTTCTGCCACATCCCAAAGGTGCTATTGGATTGAGATCTGGTGACTGTGGAGGCTGTTTGAGTTTAGTGAACTCATTGTCATGTTCAAGAAACCATGATTTGAGCTTTGTTACATGGCGTGTTATCCTGCTGGAAGTAGGCATCATAAGATGGGTACACTGGTCATAAAGGGATGGACAAGGTCAGCAACAATACTCAGGTAGGCTGTGGCATTTAAACAATGCTCAATTGGTACTAAGGGGCTCAAAGTGTGCCAAGAAAATATCCCTCACACCATTACACCACCAGCACCAGCCTGAACCATTGATACAAGGCAGGATGGATCCATGCTTTCATGTGGTTTATGCCATATTCTGACCCTACCATCTGAATGTCACAGCAGAAATTGAGACTCATCTGATCAGGCAACGTTTTTCCATTCTTCTATTGTCCAATTTTGTTTAGCCCGTGTGAATTGTAGCCTCAGTTTGCTGTTCTTAGCTGACAGGAGTGACACCGCTGTGATCTTCTGCTGCTGTAGCTCATCTGCTTCAAGGTTTGACGTGTTGTGTGTTCAGAGATGCTCTTCTGCAGACCTTGATTGTAACAAGTGGATATTTGAGTTACTGTTGCCTTTCTATCAGCTGAACCAGTCTGGCCATTCTCCTCTGACCTCTGGCATCAACAAGACATTTTTGTCCGCAGAACTGCCGCTTACTGGATAGCTTCCCCTTTTCGGACCATTCTCTGTAAACCCTAGAGATGATTGTGTGTAAAAATCCCAGTAGATCAGCAGTTTCTGAAATACTCAGACCAGCCCACCTGACAACAACAACCACATCACGTTCACAGTCACTTAAATCACCTTTCTTCCCCATTCTGATGCTCAGTTTTAACTTGAGCAGATCATCTTGACCATGGGTGTGTCTCAATCAGCTTCCTAGTTCAGAAGTCAGGGCACTGATCAGGGAGTCAGCCCATTGACTGATTCCCTGATCAGTGCCCTGACTACTGAACTAGGGAGCTGACTGAGACGCACCCCATGTCTACATGCCTAAATGCACTGAGTTGTGGCCATGTGATTGGCTGATTAGATATTTGTGTTAACAAGCAATTGAACAGGTGTACCTAATAAAATGGCTGGTGTAAGTGCATAGTGTATAGTGCGTAATTTGGGACACACCTCATGTTTCTCGTATCACATTCTTAACATCCTCACTTCTTTTCAGTATAAGCAATCTTATTTCTACTTCCAAATTCACACCCTCACCATCATCATAGATGCTGTTATACAGTGGAGAGAACAAGTATTTGATACACTGTCGATTTTGCAGGTTTTCCTACTTACAAAGCATGTAGAGGTCTGTAATTTTTATCATAGGTACTCTTCAACTGTGAAAGACAGAATCTAAAACAAAAATCCAGAAAATCACACTGTATGATTTTTAAATAATTAATTTGCATTTTATTGCATGACATAAGTATTTGATCACCTACCAACCAGTAAGAATTCCGGCTCTCACAGACCTGTTAGTTTTTCTTTAAGAAGCCCCCCGTTCTCAACTCATTACCTGTATTAACTGCACCTGTTTGAACTCGTTACCTGTATAAAAGACACCTGTCCACACACTCAATCAAACAGATTGGCCTCTCCACAATGGCCAAGACCAGAGAGCTGTGTAAGGACATCAGGGATAAAATTGTAGACCTGCACAAGGCTGGGATGGGCTACAGGACAATAGGCAAGCAGCTTGGTGAGAAGGCAACAACTGTTGGCGCAATTATTAAAAAATGGAAGAAGTTCAAGATGACGGTCAATCTCCCTCGGTCTGGGGCACCATGCAAGATCTCACCTCGTGGGGCATCAATGATCATGAGGAAGGTGAGGGATCAGCCCAGAACTACACGGCAGGACCTGGTCAATGACCTGAAGAGAGCTGGGACCACAGTCTCAAAGAAAACCATTAGTAACACACTACGCCGTCATGGATTAAAATCCTGCAGCACACGCAAGGTCCCCCTGCTCAAGCCAGCGCATGTCCAGGCCCATCTGAAGTTTGCCAATGACCATCTGGATGATCCAGAGGAGGAATGGGAGAAGGTCATGTGCTCTGATGAGACAAAAATAGAGCTTTTTGGTCTAAACTCCACTCGCCGTGTTTGGAGGAAGAAGGATGAGTACAACCCCAAGAACACCATCCCAACCGTGAAGCATGGAGGTGGAAACATCATTCTTTGGGGATGCTTTTCTGCAAAGGGGACAGGACGACTGCACCGTATTGAGGGGAGGATGGATGGGGCCATGTATCGAAGCGAGATCTTGGCCAACAACCTTCCTTCCCTCAGTAAGAGCATTGAAGATGGGTCGTGGCTGGGTCTTCCAGCATGACAACGACCCGAAACACACAGCCAGGGCAACTAAGGAGTGGCTCCGTAAGAAGCATCTCAAGGTCCTGGAGTGGCCTAGCCATTCTCTAGACCTGAACCCAATAGAAAATCTTTGGAGGGAGCTGAAAGTCCGTATTGCCCAGCGACAGCCCCGAAACCTGAAGGATCTGGAGAAGGTCTGTATGGAGGAGTGGGCCAAAATCCCTGCTGCAGTGTGTGCAAACCTGGTCAAGAACTACAGGAAACGTATGATCTCTGTAGTTGCAAACAAAGGTTTCTGTACCAAATGTTAAGTTCTGCTTTTCTGATGTATCAAATATTAGCAAATTAATTACTTAAAAATCATACAATGTGATTTTCTGGATTTTTGTTTTAGATTCCGTCTCTCACAGTTGAAGTGTACCTATGATAAAAATTACAGACTTCTACATGCTTTGTAAGTGGGCAAACCTGCAAAATCGGCAGTGTATCAAATACTTGTTCTCCCCACTGTATATAAACTAAAGTGTGACAAATTGAACTGGAAAATAGTTACCCTTGGGTTCAAGCATTTCGAGACATTTCAGTCATACTTTGTGAATACATAACGGTCGCTATGGCTATAAACTGAAGATAGATATATAAATATGTTGATTTGGGATTGACAGACATGCAAGTGAAGGAGTCCATAGACTGTAACTGCTTTCAAAACCTTTATTGCTTCTCTTAAGTTTCTTTAAAAAATTTGCACACAAATGACTTTACTTACAAATAGCTTTATGATGAGTTGCATGATGAAGGGAGAGATTTTTTAAAGCTTGGGATAAATAAAAGGTTGAAAGGCCAATCTGAAATTGGCATGCTCATAACGTTCACTTCATGAAAACGGCGTAATTTGAAAATTGTAAATGGCTCTGCTAAATATTTTTCAGCTATCCTCCCGAAATAGATAACAGAATCTTTCTCGCTATCTTCACACACACTCACACACGCATACAGTCTGAGGGAGTGATAAAGTGCAGAGTGTAAAAGCATCAGACTGGCTGACGCAGCAGAGAATCAGAGATGACTGAACTGTGAAAGTTGGGGATCTGCTGTGTTTTAGGATGACTAGCAAAGCATATTTAAGATTAGAGTGTTCTAGAAGCACATGATGGTTCAGCTGCAAGTGGTACAGTATATCAAAGTAAATTCAAGTTTAAGAGTCCAGAGTGGTGGAGGAGGAGATGTCATCACAGAGCTCACCGAGAGATAGGTGTCACTGAAATATTCTTATAAAAATAAAATCTCTTTCCGTCCGGTGATACGTCACAAAATGGCTTTCTAACCCAAAACTGCATATAAAACCTACCTTTACAAAACATCCATTTGTTTAGAGCTTATAAAATGATTCCAAAAATATCTGAGACGACAATAAAAAGGGCTGCCATGCTGATGTCAATTTTTAAAAAAAGTACAAAACGCCATTACATATAAATGAATATGTACAACACAAGCCCTTGGGGGAGTTCATTTTGAATAATTAACATAATTAATTAGGGAAATTGTATCTATGCCTCTAATGATAACATCAAACTATTTTATATTAAATGGCTCACACTATGGAAGGAATTATTCACTGGAAACAGATGGATATTTATGCCACTGTCTTTGCCAAAGCAGTAAAATAGCTAAATTAGCAGCTGCCAAAACAAACCCCTCACAAAAATATTCTTAAAGGAATATTCCAGAACCAATACAAGCCCTTTCAACAAGTCGATTTCTACAGAAAATCATTTTGATTCATACCTCATTTTGTTACAAAAAAAGTTGAATTCTTGCCCCATTAACTTCCATTATAAGTGCAAAACTGTCAATTTTTTTTCATAAACTGAGATATGAGTCAAAATAATTCCTGCCGTAATCAACAGCATGCCATAGATGATTTTAACTTGTATTTAATTCAGAATATTGCTTTAAAAGATAATGAAGGGCCTTGAAGACTGATGAGAACTGTCAAACGAAAACCTCTAGCAAAGAAATGAAAATGTTGAATAATCTGGGCACCAATAATAACTTTCAACACCTTATATGTCCAGGGAACTAAAAGTCTTCAATCTACTGTATTAATAAAGCATAAACACAGTTTATGATGCAAGTGTGGCATTATGGGACAGTTTTCAGGGGTTAAGGCACTCAAGCTTGGGATGTCTTCACTGGTTCAACAGCAGACAATAACTTACAAATGTCCCCCATTCGTGGTGAACCAGTGTTTTGGCATTGCATCATGTGGTAAGGAAATACACATTAATCCTTTGGTTCTCCATGGATCTTCTCAGAAGCAGGTACAGGTAGGTAATTGTGAGAATGTCAATCTTGGGGTACCATCCTCCATCTTTTACTTCTCTTAAACCCTCTTCTAGTACATGGGACCTTTGGGAGACATGGGACCCTTGGGATTGTACTCCACAGGCATACTCATACAGTCTGACGGGTGACAACGGCCATCCTTGCCCTTCTGTCCAGAGGGTCCTGGAGGTCCAGGAATCCCGGGGATGCCCTGCTGACCAGAAGAACCGGGTGGTCCCATTTTACCGTAACCAGGAGCACCAGGAACACCTAAGAGGGATGGAAGGAATGAGAAAGAAATTACAGTATGATAGTAGAATAAAGTTGGCAAAATGACCTCCATTTTTTTTTTGAAAACTAGAGTCAGACCTGGAGCACCCGGAGGGCCACTGTCTCCCATCTCTCCTATACCCTTATCTCCTTTCTCTCCCTTCACACCAGGGGCACCTGTGGAACACATATAAAAGCATCCATATGGAAGACTGGGCAAATGGAACATTGGACCGCTGTAGGAAACATTAGCACATTAGTTCCCCTTACCAGGTGGACCCATGGGTCCCTGCCTTCCTTCACGACCAATCTGCCCAGGGCGGCCCGGTATCCCCGGGGTACCTTGGATGCCTGGATTTCCATCTTTCCCTGGGGGTCCTGGTCGGCCAGGGGATGCAACCATCTCCACAGGCATCTGCATTCGTGACATGTAGTAGCCCATGCGCTCTGCGAGAGCAAATCAACTTTGACAAACCAGCCTAAAACACTTTCTCTGTGAATTAAACCATCTATAAATAAAGTTCCAGTGCATTTCTCAGCATCCAGATATGTCTGGTCACAAAAGTTCTCTCACCGTCAAAGATCTTTATGACCTGCTGTCTGATGAAGGATCTTAAGTCATCATAGTTTACAACAGCCTGGAAAAAATAGATACATTTTGAAGTTAAAATACTCATATACTGCAAACAAGATCCATTGTTTCTCAAAGTAGATACTGTTCTATATGATACTGCAGGTGGGAAACTGTTTCTGTCAGTTAATAAACTCTTCCAGCCAAGATTTTTTTTTTGGCTGTGGACTAGGGGTTTATTTAGAACAATTTAGAAGAAAAAAAAAAAATCAAATTGCGATTTAAAATGTAAAACAAACAAACAAACAAACAAACCTGTGTTTGTTTGTATGGCTGTACAATTTTGCCAAAATTTTGTGATTTTTGTGCTATATCAATATAGATATAAAGGAATAATGGTAACGCTTTATTTTACAGTGTCCTTGTTACATATGTTACATGTATATACCATAGTAATAACAGTAAATTATGCATAATTACATGCAACTAACCCTAAACCAAACCCTAATCCTACCCTAACCCTATAGTAAGTACATGTGGTTAATTAATATTACTCAGTACTTAAATATATAATTACACTGTAACAATAACACCTTAAAATAAAGTGTAACCGGAATAATAATAATAATAATAATAATAATAATAATAATAATAATAACAACAACAACAACAACAACAACAACAACAACAACAACAACAACAACAATTATTATTTATACTATTAAATATATACTATTACTACTACTAAATCAAATATGAAAATACTAAATACAAATAAGAAATATATTTACTGTAAAGTATTTAAGAAAAATAATATAATAATTGTATTTTAAATTACAACTGTAAAATTACAGTACTAATATTTATGGCTGTCTTCAAATGATAAACCAAGATACTTTTGTTTTGGCGGAAAACCGCAAAAGCTTCTCTTTTGTTGATAAGTGTATGGGAATTATGTGAATTATGAAAAGATAAGCGATCACTCAGAGCAAATGCAAAGAGTTTGTGTGGAGGCGCTCTGAGGAGCTACAAACACTGGCCGGATGAACTCATGTTTAAGAATGTTTGCTTCACTCTGAAATATGCAGAGCATATATTTTTTTAATTAAAGCCTTTGCGATGCATTAAGCCATATATCACAATTTCGGTTTTATTTCGATTTAATCGTGTAGCCCTACTGTGTACCATCACTGAATAAGCCTTACATCATTCCCTGGGATTCCTGGTGATCCGGGGGTACCAGCTGATCCAGGTGTACCGGGGCTTCCCTTTTCACCACGGGGTCCGACTGGTCCTATGATCCCTTCTGGTCCTTTGCCTCCGCCATAACCAAAGGCTCCACCTGGTGGACCGGGACGTCCGCGCTCTCCCGGGGGTCCCCTTTGCCCTGCAGCTCCTGCTTCACCCTGGACAGGATCAAAAGAGCAGCTGTGATTTACCACACAGGTGACTCTAGAACAATGACCACAGGCAACTCAATGATCCCTATAATAGCACCATATAATAGGCTTTATATAGAAACAGTCCACAAAAAAAAAAGAAAAAAAAAAAAATCAGGGTTCATCCCATCCCATATTTTTAAGAAATGCATGGCAGGCATGAACACAGTGGTTGTGGCCTATAATTTCATTCTGCTTAGCATTCAACTGTGTGAATTCAGTTTTCTACTTCCTGAAAAGCCCTTTGCTGGTTATATACTTTTTGTATAAATATTTTTATAAATTAGCTATTGATTAATCAATGTTGCTTAGTCAGGGTAGAATACAGTTGAGTGAGGGATAGCTGTAATGTCTTGTATTGTAGTGTGCCTTTGCTTTGGAAGCATTGAAAATACGTCTTTATAAAAAATTAAAAAAATAAAAACACCTTGGTATGTGACAGTATAACGTATAGTATGTGCTGTACTTCTGTCTCTCACAGCCTCGTTTTTATTCACATCAAAATAAATGCTGTTGATTCCTCACAGAAGTCCATTTTACTTACATAAACATGTCAACTAGTGAATACTCTACATTATAAAATATAATGTGTACAGTACAACCTTTAAAGCCTTTAAATGCACAAACCCTGCAGAAACACTCCTGGATAATCAACATAATTTCATCTAAAAACTGCAAATAAATAAAAGTTAAATTTTTAAATAATTTACCAAATCACACTGTATTGCAACCAAAGCATTACAGCCGAGCAGTGCTATTTTAGTATTATAAATATATTTTTTTTCTCCACTAAAATTCATGACTCATTTAGAAAATAGCCTAAAATAGACAAACAAACTTTGATTTTGTGGATATATATTTAGTTGCTGCTGTTCATTGTTATGTTTTCAGTTTGGCTATAGAAATGATGACCTTGTCTAATTTCATTGGCTGCACTTAGTACTACTAACTTATCTATTCAAATGCTGATTAATGCTTATAGTTATATTAAAATATATTTTAAATATATTCATATTTAAATATATTTAATGCTAACAGTTATATTTAAAAAGACATTGCCACCTTAATAGCTTCAATGGCTACTTTTGGCTTGTAGTGTAGTTTAGGGTAGGGTATTTTTCAATATTTTAATTTATCCCAACACTGATGTTGTACATGTAGCAGTCGAGTCACTTGTTTACACATTTAAGAGCTTCTGCTAATGGGTCGAGGGAAAAGCACTGCTCTCATCTCATTCAAGCCTAAACTTCAAAAACCTGACAATGATGTCCTGTCAAAGTGACAGATAGAGGCTCCTGTATGGCTTCATTACCGAGCATAATGGTGTCACTATGTAAGCTGAGAGTGGTGTTCAAACAGGCTACTGTGGCAGATGAGATAAAAAAAAAAAAATAAAGATAAAGAGTGAAGGCAAAGTCAGGTTAGATAACAGGCTCTTGTGATTGCAGATGGAGCCACCTGACAACTTCATTGAACAAATGTGAGCACAAAAACTAACAGGATGTGTTTGATGGGAGGGGGAAACACTCTCTTATGCCTGAATAAGATGTATCCAAATACATGTGAAAAGATGACAGTGTTCAATGGTGCAATGACATTATAACAGAGATGTGAAAGCAATGCACCTTACCTTCAGTCCCTGTGGACCAGGCTCTCCTGGAAGGCCTGAGGCTCCCTGCGGTTACAAATAATTAGAGGAGTGAAACTGGGACAAGTAGTACAGAGTTTTGCAGTAATAACCATTGTGTCTATGCTCACAAGATCCTGATTTTAATAATCCAATTAAGCTTCTAGAACGCTTCTAGAATTCTGAATAAGACAGCTGGAATTTATCGGTGTTAATTGGAAGTAATAATAATACAATTAAGCTTCCAGAAAGTTCCTAGAATTCCGAATAAGGCCCTGTTTTCCCAACACCATTTTCAACTTAAAAACAGAAAACTTTTTATGCATTTTGGCTGTTCATTTACACGACAATGGCGTTTTGGGGACCTGGAAACGCAAACCTTTGAAAACATGTTTCAAAGTGCACGTTTTTGAAAACAATACTATTATCGTCTAACGCGAATTTGTGAAAATGGTGATGTCATGCGCACGCGTATTACGTGTTCAGTCTATAGGCGGGTAGTTTTTCTTTACAAAGTGACATCGCCATCTACTGGCCTGGCATGCATAATATAGCGTTTTTAATAGTTTTCGCGGATCCATGTGAATGGTAATCGTTTTGACAGCGTTGTCATCTGTACGAGAAAAACTCAAAGGAAAAACGTTTCCGTTTTTAGTACATTGCTGTCGTGTAAACGTACCGTAAGACACCTGGCATTTACCTGTGTTATTCTGAAGTAATAATAATAATACAATTAAAGGGATAGTTCACCCAAAAATGAAAATTCTGTCATCATTTACTCACCCTCAAGTTGTTCCAAACCTGTATGAATTTCTTTCTTCTGCTGAACACAAAAGAAGATATTTTGAAGAAAGTCGGTAGCCAAACAGTTGATGGTCCATAGTGAAGGACATATTCTTCAAAATATCTTCTTTTGTGTTCAGCAGAAGAAAGAAATTCATACAGGTTTGGAACAACTTAAGGGTGAGTGATGACAATTTTCATTTTTGGGTGAACTATCCCTTTAAGCTTCTAGAAAGTTTCTAGAATTCTGAACAAGACAGCTGGCATTTACCTGTGTTAATCTGAAGTCTGTGTCATGTAAACACACTATTAAAAATCCACTGTAACTGATTATTCATTTACATCTCTGCATGTCCAAATAAAAGTAATTCTGGTTTCTATGAGGAAAAGGCGGTGGTAACAAAGAAACATATTTTTGTACCAACTTGGAGACCGAATCATTGGAATGATGGCTTAATGATGTGCATTTGGGTAAATTGTGTTTAAAAGTTGTATATTGTGTTTATAAGATCGTATACTAATGCAAATCAAATCAGATACTTACGTCTTTACCCGCTGCTCCATCACTTCCTGGTTCACCCTACAGAAAAAAAGGTTTGAAATAATAATTTAATTAGAGTCTATAAAACTTATGGTAAATATTATTGTAAACCAACTAAGTTTAAGTACTGACCATCAGCCCTGGATGACCTGGGACCCCTGGTGGGCCAGGTAAGCCAGCCTGTCCTCTCTCTCCCGCCTCACCTTTTTCTCCCTTAATGCCCTAGTAAAGAACAAAATGACACAGTAAAGCATTCAACTCATTAAAAACATCACTGACACATTATCTGTTTTGGAAGACAAATTTGCTCACCACTCCAGGTGGCCCAACTGGTCCCGGTGGCCCTGAAGATCCGGCAGCACCCTAGAAATTTCCAGTTGTAAGCATTATGTCATCACACTCAAGTTTTTTTTTTTTTTTTTTTTTTGTACACTACTGTTCAAAAGTTTGAGGTCAGTAAGATTTCATTTTTTAATATTTTCATTAAAAATGAAATAAAATAAAAAATTTATTATACATTTATAATGCTACAAAATATGTTTTACTTCAAATACATGAAAATGACACTGAAAATATGAGTAATGATGGTGAAAATTCAGCTTTGCCACCACAGGAATAAACTACATTTGAAAATATATTAAAATAGAAAACTGTTATTATAATTTGTAAAAAATATTTCACAATATTACATTTTTTACTGTATTAAATAAATGCCTCCTTGGTGAGCTTCTTTCAAAAATTTAAAAAACCTTTGATTTTTGAACAGTAGTGCATATGTTCAAACTTAAGAAAATAGATTATAAAACATTTTAAATACTTACCAAATGTCCTGGAGCTCCAGGTGGTCCTTGAGGTCCAGGAGAACCAGGATCACCCTGAAATGCAAGTAAAAAATTGTTTAATTATCCAGACATGTGTCAGATCGCAATTCATAGCATGATTCAAGTATGTGTTGCATTCTCAGGATTGCCGCCACCATATAATATTATGGACATAAGCGTAAATTGTCTTCTAATAACTGTCATGATAAAGCAACTGTTTAAAGAGAATATTCCTGAACAAATCAGTTATTATAAACATTAGTATGTCTCTTGATCTTCATCCTGTTTGAATAGAACAGTGAAATGTCTTGGCAAGAAAGAGCTAACTCAATCTCTCCCTTGAGTACTGAGGTTTGTTACTTCCACAGTAACATGACAACACACATTAGGAATGTACAATGGGATCACACGCTTACAGTACATTGGCCAAGCATTTGTATCTTTGTTTGCTTACTTACATAGAGTATGTTTCTGGTTTAAGGGTGCAGAAACCTATTTTCAGAGCATTCTTTCATTATGTGAAATCTATAGAGCATTTGTAGAGAAATCTATAGTGCAGACAGCTTACCTCTAGACCAGGCCTTCCTGTTGCTCCAGCTGGTCCCTGAGGTCCTCTATCTCCCTACAGATAACAATGAAGAAAAGAGAGGGGTGATGCAGCATAAAAGACAAAGAAATATGTAAAAAGACAGAATAATATATAGAAACAAAAACAGTTGTTTTTTGCGCAATTAGAAGTGCCAAAAGGATTTGCAAAAATAATGATTGTTTCCAAACAGTTTTCTTATAGTCCCACCCCAAGCTTACGCCATAGGCTGAGCTCGAAGTTGACATGTTGTGTCATTTAAACAAACAGAACAACATAAAAAAAAATGCAATAACACTTTTCACTTCATATGTGTCTTTCTTGTGGTTGTCTCTGTTCATTAAGAGAAAGTATTATAACATCAAAAGCATTACACATATCAGCTTTAAAGATAGGATCAATGGAAACTGTCATCTATTATTCATCTATGCACTAAACTTTTCAAATAGAAATAATAACAAGGCTATGAAACTCAAGAAAAGGCTCGTACTTTCATTCCTGGGAGACCTGTGTGCCCTTTGATGCCCTTGAAACCCTGGAATGAGAAACAGTTATACAGTGAGCCTCTTCCAATAAGAGAAAAGTCAGGTCTAAAGCAAGTCAAGCTCCTCCTCGGAGACGCTTAATTAAAGTTGACTTTGTTCTTTGTTCCAACTGTTGATTTTTGTATTCATGTGTCACTGATAAAATCCACAAAGAACTTGGAAAGTGAAAACGAAGAAAGAAAATATGGCACAGTTAATACCGGTATTCCTCTGGGTCCAGCAGGGCCAGCTGGTCCTGGTTCACCCTGTGTGATTGTGAGAATAAAACAGAGATGGAGAAAAATAGAACCAAATGTGACAAAAACAAGACAAATTGTTATAATTTTTTTTTTCTGACCCTTAAACCTGGCTTTCCATCTTTGCCATCTAGTCCTTCCATTCCAGGTGGTCCCTTTAAATAAACACAAAATGCAAAGCAAAACAAAATGATTGTTTAGTCAAAGTTTTAATTATTACAGAGACATGACAGGCTGAATGTCTGCTTTAATAGGAGTCTCTCCAGAGGATTCTGACACTCACAGGCATGCCTGGGGACCCGGGTGATCCTGAGGGACCTGTGGGTCCCTGTGAGCCCTGAATTCCAGCACTACCCTAGTAGAGTAGATAAAGTAAGGTGAGTGTTTGATAAAGAAGCATCTATATTCCAGACGTCAAGCCATTTTACATCCAAAGTGCGGTATGTCAGAGTGCTTGTTTGTGAAATTGACCGTTAGAGATAATGCAGCTCACTCACTGAATGGTGAGTCATCCATCAAATGTCATTGCTCTTATAAGGATTTATTTCCAACGTGAGCGAAGAATGTCACCTATGTGGTATAATTTAATTCATCAATGCATGTTTAGGCATTATAGAACTGTCACTTGCTTTCTCAGCCTGTGGTCCTGGAGGGCCCGGAGGACCTGCTTTTCCCGAGAAACCTGGAGGACCCTGGAGACATGAAGGCAACAATAAGAGATCTGGGTTTGTTCCATTAGCATATACAGAGAGATGAGGCTTATTTCAGATGTCAATATTAATTCTATTTCTATTCTATTTTCGAATAAAACAGGATATATTAAATAAAAGTTGGGCGAGACATGACTTTATCCATCAGGAATTGATTAGATTGAATGACCAGAATGCGAGTGGAGGACTCTCTATATGACAGGTAAGGGAAATGGTGACTGAATGATGACTGATAATGATTGAAATCCTACCTGTTGTCCTGGGAATCCTTGGGATCCTTGGAAGCCCTGTATACAAAAGATGTGAGAACTGTTACTGTGTGCACTGTAATTCGTAATCACAGCAGCAAAATGAAGGTGATCCACCTGGGAATTTAGAGTGGATACACAAATATAAATATTTATTTTCCAGGAAAAAACAGTATATGTTTAGAACATTTCTCAGATCTTAGGCTTGTATATTTGAAAACGCAAACAGAACAGCTTGCTCTACATATTGTATTATGAAAGAATGTGATATCAAGGGATGTGACAGATATAGAAACATATTTTAAAGCAGGATTTTTCTTGCCAATATATCAGTGACATGCTTTCATACCTGATCTCCCTTCGGTCCCACGGGTCCCGCTGTTCCAGCTTCCCCTTTAGGACCCTGCCAGTCAAGAAAACGTATGTTGTTTAGCACTACAAATTGTTACAGATTTTGAGAACAATGTTGAATCTTGGTGAGAAGGAAAAGAAAAGGAAAGAACAAAAATCAATGTTCTCTGAACAGTTTTTCATGCTGAAGCTTGTTTGTTTGATCTGAGAGTTATTACTCACAAAGAGAATACAAAAGAGAATCTGGCTTGTAATGAATATACCGTGCATGATTATCAGCCATCCGAGATAGACATAAAGGATTGTTTTGAAAAAGCCATTGATAAAAAAGACAAACCAGTGAAGTGTAGTGCTATGGGGGTCGGAGTATATGTGAAGCAGAAATAATAACAGCATTAAAACTGGATGTTTACTCACTGCTGGGCCAACTGGTCCTTGATAACCTGGAGATCCCGGTGGGCCCTATATAAAACGAGTGCAAAGTTTCAAACACTGTTTACCAAGTCATTATAAGATTTCCTCTGTGTATGTTCCTGTGTGGCTTGAACTCTCCAAAGGAGAGTCAGAATAAAAGGAGAATAAAGGGTTGAGGTGGTCTGAAAAGTAGGCATTTTTTTTGCGCACATCATGTGCGTACTAACGTTGAAAAGTTTGCGGTCAGTAAGATATTTTATTTTTAAAGAAATGAACACTTGCATTCAACAAGGACATATTAAAATGATCAAAATGAAATGAAAGACTTTTACATACTATTCTTCATCAAAGAATCCTAAAATATAAATCATCACGGTATCAGTTTTCACAAAATATTAGGCAGCACAACTGTTTTCAACATTGATAATAGAAAGAAAAGTTTCTTGAGCAGCAAATCAAAATGATTTTTGAAGGATCATGTGACTGAAGAGTAATGATGCTGAAAATCTCAAGAAAAAATTACATTATAAATATATTTAAATAGAAAACAGTTATTTTAAATTGTAATAATATTTTTCAATATTACTGTTTTTACTGTAGTTTTGATTAATGATTAAAGCCTGGGTAAGCATAAGAAACTTCTTTCAAAAACCATAATAAATCTTACCGACCCAAAACTTTTGAACTATAGCATATTTATACACATTTAAACAGGAGTTTCAAACATTTCAAGACATTTGTGGTATTTGAAACTCTGATTACCCCCAACATAAAAAAACAGATCCCATTGAAAGTCACTGAATAATCTAGACACTGTGGCCCAGTTTCACAGACAGGGTTTAGATTAAGCCATGATCAGGCCTTAGTTCAATTAAGTAGCTTTTATAAACGTGCCTTATAAAAAAACATTACTGGTGTGCATTTTGAGACAAAATAATGACACTGACATATTTTAAGATATGTCAGTGCAAGTTGCTATTTTTCAGTTAAAACAGCTCAAACATGCATTTTAGTTTAGGACTAGGCTTAAGCTTTGTCTGTGAAACTGGCCATGTAAATTTAACATTGTTCAAACAGACTGTTCTTACTGATTCTCCTTTTTGCCCCACAGTGCCTGGACTGCCACGCTCTCCTTTAAGTCCCTGGAAAAAAAGATAACGATTTCAACCCACAAATCAAACATTTAGCAGGTATACCGCCTGTCACAAAACACTATGATGCCTCTGCATCTAGTCAATTGGGCAAAATGTTGATTCCACTTACAGGGAGTCCAGGTGGTCCCATAGTTCCAGGATAGCCAGGATTTCCTGGTGGACCCTTGATAAAACAACAAAACCACTCAACAATACAGCAAACTGTGCATGGGCACCTTTTTAGTATATATTCCTGAATTACTCAAGACATACTGTAAGTTGACTCACCTGTTCACCTTTTTGTCCTGGAAGCCCATCTGTCCCTCTCTGACCTTGTTGACCCTATGATTACAAAAAGCAAAAAGGCATTAGAGGCAGAGCCGGCAAAAATATTAAAGACCCCCTGTGGTGAAAATCAAGTTTCTAATGTTGTTTATATGTTTATATGTGGAGTTTTTAATATGCTTTAAGACAAACCATGTGCAAATTCATAAGTCAACACCATTGCTGAGTATTTTTCCTTTAAAACTGCAGTGAAAAAAAGACACGGCTTGAAATCAACTGTGTTTCTGACATCACAAACTACCTTGTAACCAATCACGTCAACGTGCGGGCGGGCTTTAGCATATCATTAACTATGCTGTGAAGCAGGGGAGTCTCAAGAGAAGCCAGGTTATCCCGGTATATTTTTCTGTTGATATGAAAAATCGGTACATTTAGCAATACAGCGGGTGAATTATGTATATGATGTATATTACGTTGTTATGATGAACTATATGCCTTTCTCCACTGACGTTCTAAGATGTTCAAAGTGTTTCTAAGGATACTGATTTTCAGCAGGCAGCTGTCTGACTCTGAGATGGCGAACGGGAACATGGTTTGTGTAACATTAGCAACACATTATTAGCTGTTTGATAAAGCCAAGTTCTAATCATATTAATTACCGCTATGTGTCCGATGCTGTAGTGAGCGATACATAAAACGTATTACCATTCTGATAGATCGACATGTAGACGAGCCTCTATGAGTGAGTGGAGGCGGGGCTCATTTACATATTCATGGTTCCGCGTATACTAAATGAAGCAAGGGTGTAGGGTTACATTCAAACTATTTTAACTCTTTCCCCGTCAAACATGGAATTTTCCGTTATTTGTGAGAAAACGCTTCCCCTCCAAACACGGAATTTTCCGTGTTTCCGTGTTTTCACTGTTATATGCTAGGGGGCGCTATTACGCATCTTCTGAATGAGTACAGAATCTCCTGATCAAAACACAGGCGAAGAAGAAGCAAAAAAACAAGCGATCGTATGTAAGCAGATGCATATGTAAAATAACGTGATCATCAACATTAAACAGCATATAAATCAAAACTGTCTAATGTTACTGAATGAAATGTCGACCCAGGGCGAGCTGTAGGACTGTGCAAGCATTAGGGGTGTTGATGGATCTACTCCATCTGTGTTTGATCATCATTCTGAATCTGATCTGGATGTAGTCTTTGACTAAAACGTGATTTTCTCAGCTTTTTGTTCAAAATGTTGCTTTTTTTATGAAACTTACCCATATTTAAGTGTTGATAAAAAAGGAATGCATGAATAAATTTTTTTTTTTTGTTTAAAAGCAGAGGGTCTGTTCTTTCTTTTGATATACTTCATGTCAGATATTCATACAACTAAATATTCTATGGGCCATTACATTTTTGTGAAAATGATCAAAAACCCTGGTGTTGGCTGGCAACTTTTTTTTTAAAAAACGCTGGCGGAGAAAGAGTTAAGGAATGAATAAATTTTTTCACAGAAAAAAAAAAAAAAGTTTAAAGTGTCATTTTGGTGATCAAAGATGAGTTTTAAGGGATAAAATTATTGACTACCGGAGGACTTTAATATTATAATATCACACTATAATCAAGCACATTTTTGGTCTTTTGGTTGGAAAACACTTATGGTTTCTCACCACCTTGCAGTTCAGATAATTTTGACCTTAAATCACAATACAAAAAAGTATATACATCTGCTTGGCATTTATTTCATAAGCAATGGTTGAAAGTGAGGGGAATGAATTAATGTAATTTGTATTCCAGAAACACAGCCAAATGTTGCAGAGTTTTTGTTTATATTGTTTCTACCTTTATAGTCACAGGACAAAACATGCCTTTTGGCTATTGCAAGCATAATGAATATGGTGTAGACCTGAGCTGAATATCATACTGGATAATCAATCAGTAAATGCTTCCTGCATAGATTCAACACTTAGACTTGTATCTATGATTTTTTTTCTTAATCGATTTGACTCATTTCCCTAAACAGAGATCAATGCTCTTTAAACTATTAACATAGTGAGCTAAACAGTTCATAATGCTCCTAGACTGATTGTTCCTATTTACTAATTTACTTTTTCTAAACTCATTGACCTTAGTTAAAATTGATTGAGAAAAACGAAGTAAAGTTACGCCCTGTGGGAAGAAAACAACATTTTTGTAGGGACATTTTATTCAGCTAGGTCAAGGGCAAATGGATCGCAACATCATAAAGAAAAATAAAATTGTAATAATGACGTTATAAACTGGCAGCAGCAAATCAAACATTAAATAAAACATTAAGGCCCAGTTTTACAGACAGGGCTTAGATTAAGCCAGGATTGGGCCTTAGTTCAATTAGGAATAGCTTTTATAAACGTGCCTTATTGGTGTGCATCTTGAGACAAAACAATGGCACTGACATATTTCAAGATATGTCAGTGCAAGTTTCTTTCAGTTAAAACAGCTCAAAAATGCATTTTAGTCTGGGAAAGTGTATTTCCATGTCTGGAGGGTGGATTTGCTTTAACTGGTTTAACTTTATGAATAATTAATGAAAGTAGTCTGTTCCAAATTCACACCACTGTTTGAGCCAGACGTTGATATGTCACATGGAACACTCCAACAAACAAAGTTGTGAAACTGTCACAGAGCCAATGTTTAGACTCTTCAGGAACTTAATAATGGCCCACTTTGTTGTCTCTGCACATTGAACAGAAATTGGAGAAGGAGTATTTGACTTTATCTTTAAATAATAAGCTAGAAGAAAAGAGGAAAAACGCCCCTCCATTGGTTGTGTCTGTTGGCAATGTCTTTCTGTTATTCTTCTGAATCTTGCTGACTGCACAGTCTCTTCAGCAGTCCAGTTATATATCATTCTATTAGTGGATCAATTCCACAGAAAATTTCAATTTGGAAAACATCAGCCTATTGTAAATCTTTATTTTCTGTTTTTCTGTGCTAATAGGAAAAGAAAAAAGAAAACGGCAAAAAATCTACACCGCTGAGTTTGTGGTTTCAGATTCGATTGAAGCACATTAAAGAGAGTCAGATAAAGCTCACAAAGCATAAACTGGACGACATTAAAATAAAATCCATTCTGACTCAGACTCAATTCATCAGTAAGCCCAAATCTCTGCTAAAACATGCCGTTCAAGGCGTTGCAAAATAACCTGTCAGCACCACATGCACAATGGCTATGGAGAGATAACTGAACAAGCACCACAATAGTGCCATTTATTACAGCGCACGAGAGAAGATGAGCCAGTTTTCTGAGGTAATTAAACATCTTCTGAATGTGTTTGTTTGAGCTGATCGTGAGTTGGCGTGCTTTGACTTACAGTCAGGCCAGGGGGTCCTTGAGCACCAGGGAAACCAATATTGCCCTATGAAAGACATAATAAGAGAGCAACATTTAGAAGCATCTTCCTTTATAATGGACACAAAATCGATAAACTGCACAAGCAATCCTGTTAAGAAGTCCCTTGTTTCACTTGGTTTTGAACTGAATGTGATGTTAGTAATAGAGTGTGACGCAAATCAACACAATTGTGCATTACGGACAAACAATTTGTGTGGACCAATGCACAGCGCTAAGAGGATCACAAACTTTCAACAGGTTTCAGTGATTTGTTGGTGTTTTGCAGAGCAATAACTGATACAAAAATGTCACAGCATAATAATATTACAATTGAAATGTTGAATTTTCAGCATCATTACTCCAGTCTTCAGTGTCACATGATCCTTCAGAAATCATTCTAATATGCTGATTTGCTGCTCAAGAAACATTTCTTATTATTATCAATGTTGAAAACAGTTATGCTGCTTAATATTGTTGTGGAAACCATGATACATTTTTTCAGGATTCTTTCAGAACAGCATTTATTTAAAATAGAAATATTTTGTAACAATGTAAATGTCTTTACTGTCACTTTTGATCAATGAAATGCATTCTTTCCGAAAAAAAGCATTAATTTGTTTAAAAACAACAACAACAACAACAACAAAAAATGGGTAGCACTTTATTTTACAGTCCTGTTCCCCATGTACATACTATGTACTTATTATAGTAATTACAATAACTGGGTAATAACTAGGTACTAACACTAAACCTACACCTAAATATAGTACATATATATGCACCACTGCATGAAAAGGGTCATATCCGGTAATATCTGGCCATGGTAAACTTCCGTGTAATTTCAGGTTTGCCGGATGTATGTGGAAAAATCCTGAGCTAAGTTACACAGAACAGTACATTTCCAGAAATACCCAGATACTTGGCGTACACGGACATATACAGGAATCTGTGAAATTTCATGGACATTCACAGCTGAAACACTGATGGCTGTTAGGTGTGAATCCCTTTCATATGTTAATGACCGAACTTTTGAGGAAAGTCTGTGGCCCAATAGCTGTCTGGTTTAGGTGTGAGAATGTCCCCTCACAAAAGGGGATGAGGGGATTACTTGCCATGGCAACAAATGGCTGTAGCACGGTAGTATGCCTCAGCAACATACGTCCGAAGTGGTATCATTGCGGAAGTATCCGGACTGGTGGAATTTGATGTATACGGTCAGGAATACTTGTGGATACTTCCAGAAATCAGTGGTGTGTACAGGAGTTTACTAGTCCGGATACATCTCTTTCATGCAGTGCACGTACTGCAAAATGAAGTGCAACCCAAAGGTTGTGTGCATATACACACATATACAGTGATTAAAAAAATGAATTAAAGGCACTTGATATCAAAAAAGGGTTGCAGACTCCTCCGGTCTATAATAAGAATTCTCCCCAGCCAGTGCACACAAGTTAAAACGGGCACAAAATCTTAACTCTCATTTCCATCTTGAAATTAGGTTAGGCACAGGTTTGGGACTCTTTTGGAAAACCTGCATTTCTGGGCCAAACCTGTAGGGGGCTCTCTAACCTCACAGCAAAGGGTAGCTACTATGCTGTATTCCCTTCTTGGACCTTCCTAATTGAAAACACTGAACCTAAGAGAAAATAGATCGTGCAAACAAACAGTGCGCCGTGGGAAATGCTAATGACTAAATGAAGTCATGCAGAACAGTTCACCGTATGCTGCACTTCTGAAACAAGGTCTCAGCATTGGTTTGTCTCTTATGATATGGACTGCACTCTGAAAGCCATCTGGGGTCACTCGATCTCAGTTTCTAAGAAAAGAGGGCTAAAAAAGGGAATCCTGCCAGAAATAGCCACAATCTGGAACATAACGGGTAAAGTGGAAACTTACCGGGGTTCCAACAGGACCAAGAGGTCCTCGCTCACCTCGAGGACCCTAGAGTGAACACAGACAAGTATAATGTTTTACAGAATACAGGGGAAGGGGGAGCAACCATTATATCTGTGTTAGGGGGGACACTTTTTTGGAAAATAATCATTACTGGCAATATAACATGATGACTAAGACCAAGCGGAAGCCTCTACCAACCAGTTGTATTTGCAGTGACCTGAATGAATGTGCAGGCGGTAAGTAATCCTACTATTCCTAGCGCCCACCTAATTGGCTTTCAGCAAATCATTTAGGATGACTGGGCATACATTACATCACCTAATTAATATTCATGAGTCAAGATGATAAGGTTTATAAATGTGCCCCTCCCCCCACCTTTTCAGATCATTCCTAAGCCTTTGATAACACAGATCTGGGACAGAATAATAGAATTTGAGTGTGCTACATATAATTTTTGTAATATATTTGCTCATAATATTAGAGTATTGTGTTGTTAGCTTAACAACAGTTAGGATGCAGCAGAGCTCTTGTATCCTCTCTAATTGGCACTGGTAGTAATGAAACTGTTATCTGAATCTCTTACCGGTTCTCCTTTGACTCCTGGGTTCCCTGGGAATCCGGGCATCCCTTGTGCACCAACGCACGGACCGCTGTTACCCGTCTAAAAAACATTGTGCAGACATGAGGTGTTACAATTAAAAAAATGCTTGCACAATTTGAAGAGAAAAATAATTAATGACTTTAATGTGATGTAAGGGAACTGATTTGTGTCAGTATTTTCAGTAGCGTGACAGTAATGTAGCAACTTTTAAAATAGTATAGCTTTTTAAGTAACAATCTACTTTTTCCAGTGAGTAGCAGTATCGTGTGTTCTTTCTAGCATTCTGATTCATTTAGTGAATTGGTTAGTTTGGACGTTCATGTAAATGAATCGTTTCAAGAGAATGATTCACTGATTCAGTGAGACCCTTTGTTTAAACGCCTATGTGAAATATTTAGCTAAATGCTCCTGTTCATCATGGTTTTGAGTTCTAGTTAAAAGTGCCCCTGTTATGCTTTTTCAGATATTACATTTCATGCAGTGTATTATAAAGCTGTTTGTGAATGGAAAAGGTCTGCAAAGTTTCAAAGATTAAAGTTCACGATAATGGAGTTATTGTCTCCCAAAAGAACGAACCAATTCTGAACTGCCTGAAATGAGTCGTCAGTAATTCAAGTCTTATTTCCAGCATGAACCTAGATAGGTTTGTAACAAATTTGCATAATGCCTGCCTATGGTTTTCATTGGCTGTGTTGTCGACATGTCGAGAAGATGCTTTTTGCTGCGCTGCGAAAGCAAATTCATTTTGCATCCATTTCTAAAGGATGAGATTAATATGGTAAAACTAATGCCATCGTTACTGTTCGTATCACTGTGTATACAAGTGCTGAGGAAGCTTACGGAGCTGAAATTCAGATATGGTAATGGGCGTTTCATTACTGACAAACGCTGTAAGAGGTCGACCAATCACAACAGACTGGGCCATCTGACCAATCAGAGCAGGCTTTTGGAAAGGAGGGGTTTAGAGAGACTAAATCCTTTATTGAACCGTTTCAGACATTGTGAGAAAAGATGTGATGCTGCAATGTATATTATGAGAAAATGAAAGTGTTTCTTGATCTTGGATGCATGTAAACATATTGTTGGAAGCTTTAAAACAGTATAATAGGGGATATATAAAAAGTGCCGGAAAAATAATTGGTATGTTCCCTACAGGAGATTTTTGAGAGGTCTGTGAAGAAGCAGAGCCTTAAAATTATTGGTGATCCAAGCCATATTCTTCATAAGGAGTATGAGCTGATGCCCTCGGGCAGGAGATATAGGGTAACAATCTGTAAATTGGATAGGTATAAAATCTCTCTAATTCCACTGTCAATTAAATTATTGAATAATAAGGAATGATCTGTGTGTGTGGGTGAGGGTAAATGGGAAATGTGTTGGATATTTTCATGTCTTAAGTGTAGGTATAGTGTAATATTAGAATTGTGTAATTAATGATGTGCGGTATGTCTTTTGGGATAGTTTATGTTTTTGTGTTGTATGGATGAAGTGTATTGATATAGTCTATCTATCTATCTATCTATCTATCTATCTATCTATCTATCTGTCTGTCTGTCTGTCTATACATTAAGTAAAAAAAAAAAACACATGATAAACAGCAAGATTTAACTAAATATTTTCGTTTTTAATATTAACTTTAGTTTTTAATATTAATATTAACTTTAGAATATTATAAACTAATATTATTTATAATGTAATATTATTATCCACAAACTTACAGGCCCACTTGGTGTTTCTTCCCTCTGTGGCTTCTCAAAACACTGTAAAGGAGATCATAGAGATGGGTTTACAAAACTGTGTGCATTCAAACAGTACTACATGCTGTAGCATGAGCAAAACCATTGGGTATTATAAAAATCAAAAAGGAATATCAAACAGAATACACAAAACAAGTGTGAAGAAAATGTTATGAACACAAACCCACACCCTTTGTTTGTTTAATACCAATCACATCATCCATCATTCATCCCTCTCACCCGTTCACATCCTTCTATGGGCACAGCACCAGGCTTGCCCTGATCTCCCTTCTCGCCCTTAGAACCAACTATGCCGGGCACACCTGGTAGGCCCTTGGAGCAATCGCCACAGCCCTCCTACAGTGAAGCAAACACATGACAGAAACGCATGTGTACTCACACTACAAGGAGCACATGAACAATAAATACACAACATTGGCATGCAAATACACATGCATTGAAGAGTAAAGAGGTTCAGATAGACTGAGTATGCATGAAATATAAAACACAGGATATTTTGTTAACAGTAAAGATTGTGCTTTTCACATTTCAGTTTGATAGAGCAGGAATTAAAGAATCCAAACCTCATCTCAAAGAATGCACAAGGTTTCAAAGCCAAAAACTAGGGTTTATAAAATAAACAAGTTTTAAACTTTGATCAGAGATATTCTTCTGCCCAAACAGCACACATACGTCATTGAGACATGGGTGAAAAGAGTCTTAAAAATGACGTTCTATTTTAAGTGTCTTTTTTTTCCTACAAACATTTGATAAACATCTAAATAAAATCTTAAACATCTTAAAGGCATCTGGTGAATGTCTTTCAAACATCAGACAGGAACATATTGCACATGAGAAAATGTAATTATTTTTAAAGAAATTAATACTTTTATTTAGCAAGGATGCATTAACTTCAATATACTTAAAAATGTATCATGGTTTCCACAAAAATATTAAGCTGTTTTCAACATTGATAATAATAAGAAGAAATGTTTCTTGAGCACTGATTTCTGAAGGATCATGTGACACTGAAGACTGGAGTAATGATGCTGAAAATTCAGCTGTGCCATCAGAGGAATAAATTAATTAAATATAATATTTCACAATGCTGTTGTAGTGCATTTTTGATCATATAAATTGAGATTTTGTGAGCAGATGGGACTTTCAAAAAAAAAAAAAAAAAAATTACAGACCCCAAACTTTGATTGGTATTTTAAATCAATAAATTGTAATGGCTTCATCATATAAATATAATAAACTATGTATTTATATGGTTGTATACTTAAAATGAAATATGTATGGCTTAAAATGCAGCACTCATTGTGCATCAGGGGTTCCCTACATCAGCTAGATACAATGTGTATTTGTTGTAAAAAAAAAAAAAAAGGTTGAAACACTAAAAATTTCATCTTCCAAGTGAAAATGCACACATGGCATCGATGTCTTGCTGTCGTATGTGTGTTATTTGAGGGATTCACACCACACCAACAAATACTAATGTGTACATTTCTATACACATTACCGGATAAAACCAGTTTCATTTGCACATGCATACTAATAATGCCATAGAATCAGTGAAAAGTTGAACACCTGAAGTTAATATAGAGATGCAGATTAGACTGTTCCCTTTCGTTCAGTCACTCCGAGTAACGTCAGTGACTGACGAATGGGGGTTTCGCTTAGAAGCCTATCATCTTCGAGATCTAGAAAACGCCCAATGGCAGCGCCAATGCCATGGGCATGCGGAATTTGCATAGCGTAACTCCGCCCCACAGCGTGGGTATATAAGGAAGTACGCTGGCAACATCGCATTATGTTTCTGCTTCGGAGCCAAGAGCATCTATCTCTTCACTCCTTAAGCCTTTTTGAGTATATCGTCAAGCTTCTTCGAGACGAACAGCTTTCCAGTCGGTGTTGGTGTTACGGCGCGTTCCAGCGAGTGTTTACTTCCTGCCTGCTGATCTGTGCAGTGATCTGCATCCAGCTGGTATTCGTTCCCTGGGCGCTTCGGCATCGCTGTGAAGCTCCCTCTCACAAAAGAGCTCGCATGTGGCACGTCTTTTTAAAGACGGTTTGCCCGTGCACTTCTGGGTGCGGTCGATCTCTGTTGCCATCTGATGGGCACAATCGCTGCGTGACGTGTTTGGGCTTCAGCACGTTCAAGCAGCGTTTGTGGATGCGTCATGTTCTCACTGCGGGAACATGACCATCGCGATGTTGCGGTCGAGACTCAATGACCTCCGCAAGGAAAGAGAGTCCCCTCTGCCACACCCCAATCTACCGTCTCCGAGAGAGATGGTACTTTGGCTGGTGGCCAGGGTGACCTGAGGGTTACGGTGTGGCATAACCCCGACGATCATTCCTCGGGCCACACCCCCCTCTCGCACATCGCTACCCGCGAGTGATCGGACTGAAGCAGCGGGACCGTCTGCGGACGCCCCGTGTGTTTCGTTCGGCGCTCCAGTTGGTGATGAGATGTCGATCGCCGCATCTCAAGGTGGGCTGGAGTCCTCTGGGGATGAAGATTCGGCTATGCTGCTGCCTTCGGGCGTGCCAGCATTGCCCGAGTCCGACCCGGAGTTGACAGCCATGTCATCTCGGGGGATGTTTGGTCTTTGGGTGTGACGCGTCCTGACAGCTGTTGGGCCCCGCCCCCAATTACTTTCTCTCCCGGGATACATGAGGAGGTCACGTGGTCCTGGAAGTCCCCGTTGTCTTCCCGCGACCGTTCGGCGGCCTCCTCCGCCTTCTCTGCCCTCGATGGGGCCGCGGCCAAGGGTACACTGGGGTCCTCCCTGTTGACGCTCAGTTGCAATCACGGTCGAGACTCAATGACCCCCGTATGGAGGGAGAGTCCCCTCTGCCACACCCCAGTTATCCTCTCCACGTGACGGGATGTTTGGCTGGTGGCCAGGGTGACCTGAGGGCTGCGGTGTGGCATAAACCCCGACGAGTATTCCTCGGGCCACACCCCCCCCTCTTGCACAGAGTGCTTCAATGTGGCGCGGTGATCCTAAGCACCCCTCCAAGGCCTGTAGTTCTCGTCTACTCTGGTGGCGAGGGACTGCAGAGCTGCGGGGCAGGCCGCCGCCTCTCAGCACGCCATGGCCATCCTTCAGGTCTTCCAGGCCAGGATGCTCGTGGCATGCACGAGGGTAGAGCTGTCCCAGGGCTCTTAATGAGCCGCGTGCCGCCACCGACCTCGCCCTCCGGGTGACGAAGGTGACCGTGCGCTCCCTGGGTCAGGTGATGTCCACAGCTGTGGTCCAGGAGAGACGAGGCTCAGCCTGGTCGATATGAGAGAGGCTGAGCGAACCCGGTTCCTCAACGCTCACATATCCCAGGCCGGCCTCTTCGGCGGCACGGCCAAGAACTGCGCCCAACAGTTCTCGGCCGTCCAGTAGCAGACTAAGGCCATTAAACGTACTGCCCCGGCGGCTGTTACTCAGCCGCAGGCTCAGTCGCCTCAGTCTGCTTGCCGCCGAGGGCGCCCTCCTGCGGCTTCGACCCTCCCGCCGCCCTTTCCGGGCCGCGCCGTAGGGATGGTCGCAGGAAGGCGCCCCCGTCCGCTCCCAGCCCCGCAGCCCGCCTACGCCAGGCTAGCGGCGCTCCTGACGCGGACAGCTCAGGGATGGGCAGTTCTTCCAAGGAGTTGGTAGCAGGGCCACTCCTTCCCCCGGTGGAGGGCCGGGGGAGAATCTTCTGTTCAGCTGCTGGCCCCCAGGTCAGCAGCACCCTATTTGGAAGAACTAACTCACCCATCCCTGAGCACCCAGAGACCGATGGCAGTGTGCGCCGCCCCCGGGCCACGCCACTCTCGTCCCTCTCTAACGCCAGTCTCCTCTCAGAGCAGACCCCAGTGGAACGCGCGTCCTTCCCTGGTCTCCTCTGTCAGGACGCGGCTGATGACCGTGCCCCCACACCGGGACGCTACGCCTCCCACGTCCGGGCCGGTCACGCCGCCTCGCTGCCCCACCCGGGGTACGTCTGTGGTCCGCACGACCCCGCTGGTGCAGTTTTTGGGAGCCTGGCTAGAGCTTCCCGGACTGTTCCGCTGGGTCGAGAAGACCATCAGGCTCGGCTATGCGATTCAGTTCGCTCAGGCTCCTCCCCGCTCCGGGGAGTCCGCCACACCATGGGGGGCCCAACGCCCCTGTCATGCGTGCGGAGGTTGCTACCTTGCTGGCGAAGGGTGCGATCGAGCCTGTCCCTCCAGCCGAGATGAAGTCCGGCTTCTACAGCCCTTACTTCATTGTACCCAAGAAAACCGGTGGGTTACGACCGATCCTGGACCTGCGCGTCCTGAACCGATCCCTTCACAGGCTTCCGTTCAGGATGTTGACAGCGAAGCGCCTTTTCGAATGCGTTCGTCCAGTAGATTGGGTTGCAGCGATCGACCTGAAGGACGCCTACTTCCATATCAGTACGTGGTCCTCCCATTCGGGCTAGCTCTGTCCCCTCGCGTCTTTACGAAGATTGTCGAGGCAGCCCTTGTGCCACTCAGGCAACACGGGGTTCGCATCCTGAACTTCCTCGATGACTGGCTGTTCCTGAGTCACTCTCGAGAGCAGGTGTGCGAACACAGAGACCTGGTGCTCCAGCACTTAGCTCGTCTGGGCCTTCGGGTCAACTGAGAAAAGAGCAAACTCTGCCAGTGCAGAGGATCTCTTTTCTCAGTATCGACTCGGTCGCCAGGTGCGCGCAGCTTACGAGCGAGCGCGCGCAGTCACTGCCGACTTGCCTCCGTCAAATCAGGAGCAAGAGTGCGGTTCCACTGAAGTTATTTCAGAGGCTCCTGGGGCATATGGCATCTGCAGCCGCGGTAACGCCGCTCAGATTGCTTCATATGAGACCGCTTCAGCACTGGCTTCGCGATCGAGTCCCGAGATGGGCATGGCAGTCGGGCACGCTCCGGTCCCAGTGACTCGGGCCTGCCTGCAGACCCTCACCCCGTGGTCGAACCTCAGTTTTCTACGGGCCGGTGTGTCCTTAGAACGAGTTTCCAGGCATATTGTTGTGTCAACAGATGCCTCCACCACGGGCTGGGGTGCCATGTGCAATGGACATGCTGCCGCGGGCTCCTGGACAGGACCCCAGCGCCTCCTGCATGTCAATTGCCTCGAGTTGCTGGCAGTACGGTTCGCCCTGCACCGCTTCCGAGCGCTGCTCAAGGGTCAACACGTGCTAGTCCGGTCAGACAACACGGCCACAGTAGCGTACATCAACCACCAGGGTGGTCTGCGTTCCCGCCGCATGTCTCAACTCGCCCGCCATCTCGTCTTATGGAGTCAGAAGCACCTGAGGTCCCTTCGTGCCATCCATATCCCGGGAGTCCTGAACCGTGCAGCCGACGAGCTCTCACGGCTTCAGCCACTTCCTGGAGAATGGAGACTCCATCCCCAGACGGTTCAGCTGATTTGGGAACAGTTCGGCGACGCACAGGTAGATCTGTTTGCCTCCCATGACTCTTCCCATTGCCGCCTGTTTTATTCCCTGACCGAGGGCCCCCTCGGCACGGACGCTCTGGCGCACAGCTGGCCGCGGGGCCTCCGCAAGTATGCGTTTCCCCCAGTGAGCCTTCTTGCACAGGTTCTGTGCAAGATCAGGGAGGACAAGGAGCAGGTCCTTTTGGTCGCCCCGTATTGGCCCGGCCGGACCTGGTTCTCCGAGCTTGTACTCCTTGCGACAGCCCCTCCCTGGTCGATTCCTCTGAGGAAGGACCTCCTTTCTCAGAGACGGGGCACCCTTTGGCACCCGCGTCCCGATCTTTGGAACCTCCACGTGTGGCTCCTGGATGGGACGCGGCAGGTTTGAGTACCCTACCACCTCAGGTGGTGGCTACCATCACTTCCGCTAGGGCCCTGTCTACAGAAACGACACGCCTATGCGTTGAAGTGGAACCTCTTCGTCACTGGTGTTCTTCTCGCCAAGAAGACCCCTGGAAATGCCCGATCGGGTCCGTGCTCGCATTCCTCCAGAAGGGTTGGAACGAAGGCTGTCTCCTTCCACCCTCAAAGTTTATGTGGCCGCTATATCAGCCTACCACGACCTTGTGGAGACGAAAAAGGTAAGTCAGCACGACCTGGTCATCAGGTTCCTGAGGGGAGCGAGGAGACTGAATCCTCCTCGCGCTCCCCTCGTACCCTCTTGGGACCTCTCAGTAGTCTTAAGTGCTCTGTAGAGGGCTCCCTTCGAGCCATTGCGGTCAGTCGAGGTCTATGAAAAGACAGAGCTCCTGATCGCCTTGGCCTCCATCAAGAGGGTAGGGGACCTGCAGGCATTTTCGGTTGACGAAGCGTGCCTGGAATTCGGGCCGGCCTACTCTCACGTGATCCTGAGACCCCGGCCTGGATATGTGCCCAAGGTTCCCACCACTCCGTTCCAGGTGGTGAACCTGCAAGCGCTGCCTTTGGAGGAGGCAGACCCAGCCTTGGCACTGCTCTGTCCAGTACGCGCCCTCCGTGCTTACGTAGACAGAACGCAGTGTTCAGGACCTCAGACCAGCTCTTTGTCTGTTATGGTGGGAAGCTGAAGGGAAAGGCTCTCTCCAAGCAAGGTTGTCTCACTGGATAGTGGACGCCATTGTTTTGGCTTACCTGACGCAGGGGCGTCCATGCCCCCTAGGGGTCAGGGCTCACTCTTGGGCTCTAGCGCATGGCGCCTCGCTAACAGACATTGCAGAGCTGCAGGCTGGGCGACACCCAACACATTCGCCAGATTCTATAATCTCCGAGTGGAGCCAGTGTCCTCTCTTGTACTCGCCTCTACTAGTGGCCGGTAATGGACTAGGCTCAGGTGTCTTCGCTTGCTCGCCATTCCACTCCATGGACTGGATACGTGCGATATTTTCCTCAGGTAGTTTCCCTGAAGCCCTGAGTTCCTCCAGCACTGTTGATGCCGACACCAGTACGTCTGCCCACTCGCTCAGGCCCTCGTGTTGGCTAGGTGCCACCGTGTGCATGGTTCCCCCGTTGGGCGACCCCCACATGTGTATTCCCACTGTAAGTCTCCCTGAGCAGGTGTCTTCCCTTGGCAAGCCCCTTGCCACCCCTGGGGGTAAAATTCTTCCACCTTCGGCTGGTTACCCCAGAGTTTCCCATATGTAGCCCGGAGCGGGTCATATGTGTTCTTAAGTCCTCCCTACGGGTAGGCATTTGGCGCATACTTCCACCTGGAATATGCTTCCCAGTGTACCTTGGTATTCCTGTGTTAAGTGGGAGTCCTTCGTCCGTACTAGCTTACGACAGGGAGCTCACGCTTACGCAGGGCACTGGATGACAGCCGAGTGGCGTGATTATATTGGGACCCCCATTCGTCAGTCACTGACGTTACTCGGAGTGACTGAACGAAAGGGAACGTCTCGGTTACGTATGTAACCCTCGTTCCCTGAGGAGGGAACGGAGACGTAACGTCCCTCTGCCACTTCCGCTGTACCGCTGGAACAGCCGGGAGTTCAGTCTTGGCTCCTCAGCAGGTAACATAATGCGATGTTGCCAGCGTACTTCCTTATATACCCACGCTGTGGGGCGGAGTTACGCTATGCAAATTCCGCATGCCCATGGCATTGGCGCTGCCATTGGGCGTTTTCTAGATCTCGAAGATGATAGGCTTCTAAGCGAAACCCCCATTCGTCAGTCACTGACGTTACGTCTCCGTTCCCTCCTCAGGGAACGAGGGTTACATACGTAACCGAGACGTTTGCTTACCTTGTCTGTGGCAGCTGAATCCTGAGGCAGAAGAACAGGAGGCTGCAAGATAAAGGAGACAGTCAGATATGGTGACTGCACCAAAAAAACCTTCTCATTTCACAACAACTGAATGTGCAATTATCATCAGAAGTTCAGAAGAAAGTGACTATGGTGAGACCAAGGCAATGCAGTACACTAAAAGTTTTTAAATTTTTTAAAAAGCATTGCTTTGAAATATACAATGAAGTTATGATCTCATTATGTCATTAATAACAAAAATCTCATTTTAATAAGGGGATTATTTTGCACAAAAAGTATAATTTAACATGATGCATTATTTCACATTATGCTACATTTATTAAACTGTCATCACTGACTAATTGCATCTATAAGCATGTAAATGAAAATGCATTTAGTTATGGTTGAAAATATTATGATAGTTGGTCATTTACAGCATGGATAAGAAGTTACTTTCACATCCTACTTTAAAAAGCATTAGTTTCAGAGCACAAAAGATATCCAGAAGGACAAAAAAAACAGACAATTCTTAACATTCCTATGTGCAACACCCACAGCGTGAACTCATGTGGAGTATGTAACGAATCCCCAGAGTATTTTAAAGCATTTTAAGGAATTCAACTCAAATTCCACTTCAATTTGAACCAATATATTTTATGCAATTTTTGGTATAGAGGACTGGAATATTACATATTAACTACAGTTGAACCCAAGAGCTTCACCGAGGATGAGAGCGGCCCTTAGATGCTCTTGAAGGTGCTATGAGCATCCAGATACTGATGTGCTTCAAGTACATCATCTCCTCTCACCACTGGCTGGTCTGGGCTCTCCACAGCTCAGTAAAGTGGTTTCATTCCGGGACCACTCGTATGATTAGCACCTTATGCCATCAAATTACTTTAAATCCAAACTACAGTAATTACGAGTTTTTAAGAGAACCATTTGAATTCCTGATGTTATTCGTTACTCATTTAATTGAACTATTTATTGTTTTTGTCTGTATAAGACAATTAATTTAGGATATTAATGAACTAGTTTTGGGATTAAGTTGTTTGTGGGGTCTGTTTTTTTTAGCGGGTTGGCGAATGAGAGTTAATATAACATGGTTTAGATCTGATTGTGCTCTGGAAGAACTCGTGGTCAGATTCTGCTGACAGAAGTGGAGCAGAGCAGACCAGGACAGAAGTCCGGCCAAATTTTCACTGCCGGCTGGAAGCCCAGAGCTCTGATTTCAGGATGGGCCTCCGGCCAGCTGAGAAAATATGCGTGCAGAGAGACAGGGCCATTAATGCCGAAATCTTGCTTTCAACCAAAGATCTAATGGCTCTTTCTGTACGGCACATCAGTCACAGTAATGGCCGCCCTAACCGTAACTCAACACAATGGCAGTGTTTACCATTACACAAAGCCACGGAGACTGTGAGTTAACACTGAAAGGGTAATGGGACCATCGGCGGCCATAAAGGACACAGTGCAACAGAGACGCCTCAGAGTGCTGAGCTAAGATCCTTACAAATGCTTACTGGTTCTTTTTTTGTGTTATAAAAAAGCCGATGGGTCACTGCTATTGTCCTCGTGAATCACCTCTAGCGAGTTCTGTCTCCCCGCACTGGTTCAAAGAAGCCCCACCCGCTCCCCTTCTAACGCAGAAGTCGGCCAACCAGGCTCCTTGATCTGTGTTTTTATACTGTAATAAAGCTGTTGCACTCCACTAGCTCCTCCCCCTGTCTGGTTACTCACTGCTTGGCCGGGTGGACCCGGTTTCCCTGGTACGCCATCGTTGCCAGGGATACCCTGTAAGAAGGAACTGAGGTTGAATTGGTTTAGCCTGTGGCCACAATCTGGACACCTCCTTCTCCAGCGGGGCAGAGGGAAAGTACAAACCAGACTCTCCTGGTTTGTGTTCCAGCTCGGAGTAGACATTTACATTTTGCTTGCCTTTCTCTGTCTATTTTATTTTTTAAATTTCACTTCTTCAGAGGCTTGGGAAATCAACACAACACCAGGTTAAAGACCACTCAGTGCTCACGGTGAGATCCAGAGGTAAATTTGCCAGTTTGTCAGGGTGATTTTAATGTTGATGGTCTTAAATACCATCATATTTCTCATTCTACATTTAAAACTAAACTAATGAATAATACAACGGACACATGTTAAACACACCAACCTCACAGTGAGCTCTGCATGGTTTTTAAAAAGAAAAAGCAGCATGATCCCCAACCACTTATTTAATTAATGTATTAATTAAGATTACATTTAAGTCATATTTTTGCGCAATAGTTTAACTATACATTAAAGCTTTAGATTTACAAGCTACATTAATATCTACATTTACTTTACAAGAACTTTTAAAAAAGCACAGCCGTTAACAAAGCACATCCCACGGCACTAACCAAAAATCCCAGAAGCCCCTTTAAAGCGTGCACATTTAACAGCAATTTATTTTAACATAGCGCTATTTATAAACTACATTACAGTTGCATGACATTACATTTACATTACATTACATTACATTACATTACATTACATTAATATCAGCTTTAAGTATTAATCATTATTTGCTAAAGTAACATTTGTTTTCATATGTAAACATTTATGGGTGCATTTAAATTTACTTTAGCTGAAGCTCAAAGTTATCCATGCAGGCCTTCCCAATACAGAAGCCCCACAAAGACAGCAGGATGGAGGAGGAAAAGACAGAAAAAGCAGAGGAACACCATGATGCCATCTGTTTAATACTCACCTGTGGGCCTGGGATTCCTATGAAGCCCTGGGGCCCTGGGGGACCTGGAGGGCCTGGTGGTCCAGGAGGACCCTAAGAGACATTAAGCACATTGGAACAAGTAAAACAAGCATTCATTCATCTTTAAAAGAGTCACAATCACTCCCACATTCATTTTTATGTCTGCAGTAGTTAAATAGTTTTCTGCAGGTCCTTGTTCTTTTACAAATTCAAAAGACAGACATTTAAGCAGCAGAAGGGAGATAAAGAGTGAAAAAGAAAGTCAGACCTGAGGACCAGGCTGCCACTTGCTCTCACCACCTGGGACCCCCTGCAAGAAAAGAGGAACCAAGTTCAGAACTGCAAATGGCATTATCTGAAGTTAGTGTTTTAAAAGGTTATGTTTGATAGCCCAAATTATTTGAGTGTGTATGTGTGAGAGTGTACTAATGTCCTCCTGATTAACAGCAATAAAATAAATCATTAGCTCACAGGTCCACCAGTTCCAGGGAACGTATAATGCAAACAGTTGCACTCTCCTGGTTCACCCTATGACACAGAAAAACAATTTGGTCACAATGATTTCTACATTTTCTGAGTAAACTGCCACAACTAGGCTAGGTTGTTGCCAAGGCAATCCCAAGGCAAAGTATTCTGAATGTTTTTTACGTTGCTATACGGTTTTAGTGTGTTCTGGGTGGTTGCTAGGGCGTTGCAAGGTTTTTTTTCTTTTTAGAGCAAACTCAGCACTACCTTATTGCTAGCTACACCTGATATATTTAACCAACACAAAAAGCGAGCATTGCAACTCAACAAAATTAATGTATCATGTTTATTAATATGATATAGAATGTTTTAGTGTCTAATAACCAATATCCATTTTATTGTGTGATTTTTGCTTTTTGACAATAACTAAATGATCATTAGACTACAACAAAAACATAATATGCATTATATTATTAATAATAACATAATATGCATTATGTATATTTGAGAACACACACACACACATATATATATATATTTCGGTTTTAATTTTTATTTATTATTTATTTCTTTGTTTTAGTCAAAAAGTGTGAATATTGTTAAAAATTGGTCAAACCAGTTAGTATAAATATTCACAACAATAATAGTGACACTTCACTGATTACAGTCCTAACATGCATATGCAACCCCCACTCCCCACCCCCCACCCACACACACACACACACACACACACACACACACACACACACACAGAAGCATGTTACAGTGTGTCACAACATGACATGATGTCGGAATTACAAAAGGCTGTAGAATTCTATCCTGCCACTCGACAGGAATGACAGAACACTTCATCACACTTAGGAGGAATATGCATCATTTGATATCGGCTGCCACTTTCCTCTGTGTTTAGACAAATTAGTCTGGGAGACAACAGAGGACATTAAAGAATGAAGCATTTCCAGGCCTTTGCTTTCGAGGTCTCTCTTTCTCATCTCCCTTGCGCTCACTTCCTTTCTCTTTGATACTCTGTGATGTTGTCAGGTTACAGATGACAGCTGTTATATATACCAATTAATAGGCCTGTTTTAGCTCGAGGGCATTTTTAACTTTTTCAGCAAACTCTTTTGTCAGACTTATGCGTCTGTTTGTGTCTCCAGGGTGGACACATCATTGTGCGTACAGACGGTCGCTCTAAACATTACTCCTCCTATCCCTTGTTCTCTCTACACACACACACACACACACACATGCGCACACACACACACACACACACTCTCACTGCTTTGGGGGACCTCGAAATCGCCTCCCCAGCTCACTGATCCAGACACTTACCTTGTCACCCTTAGGCCCAGTGACTCCCTGAAAGACAAGGAGAAACACACACACACAAAGGCTCAGTTAGACAGTGTTATTGTGTGTAACTCTCCAGGGCCAGCGAGATGAGTGTGGATCGGGGAGGAGCAGCGACAGGTGACGTGATGCAAGCAGACAATGTTTTGCTGTTAGGGATTCAGACAGAGTCAGATATGACCCAAGTCTGTCTCTGGATTCGCTCCTCAAGCTCTCTGCGACAAAGCCCCAGGTAATTAACATCTGATGTGAGAAAAGACAACGCTAACTTTGCTTTTTTTAATGAGACGAGCTCTGACAAGACAACAAAATCCTTTGCCTTTGTCTACGCAGTTTATGGAAGTTCGTTTGATGCCGTCTCTAGACACCAGAGCAATGAACAATGGGCAATATGGTTGCATGCATTTGTTAATGACAGAGCATGTGTCACAATAAGAGAATAAGCTGGAGGAGATGATCAAAGGATTGCTGGAGAGGAATGAATGAATGAATAAATAAATAAATAAATAAATAAATAAATAAATAACTTACAGGACTCCCATCCTGCCCTGGTATTCCAGGCGATCCTGTCGTACCATTCCTACCCTGTGAAACACAATATATAAATTATTTACTGGCTGTGTTTCACTCCACTCACAATTTCCTGTATTTTTATTGAATCAGTACATTGTGAACGCAAGTATTAAGAGCATCAATTTGAAATATGCACTTATCTTGCATTATTATGCAAAACAGATAATGTACACTGATGAGCCAAAACATTATCACAGGTAAAGCGAATATCGTTGATCATCTCCTAATAAGGCCACATATTAAGGTCTAGGTAGATTAGATCGTAAGTAAAGAATCAGTTCTCATAATCAGCATACTGTGAAATGGGCAAGAATAAAGATCTGAGTGACTTTGACAAGGGCCCCACTTTATATTAGGCGGCCTTAACTACTATGTACTAACATTTAAATTAATCATTTGATACAATGCACTTATTGTGTACATACATTTTTTTACATTGTACTTACATTTTAAAAATTAAAATGTAAAATGTAATTACATTTTAAATACAGATGTAATTCATTTCTGTAGTTACATTTATAATTACACTGTTGACAATTCCCTTATACCTAACCCTACCCTTAAACTTACCCATACCACCACACCTGTCCCTAACTTTACCCGTATCCCACCTCAATATCAGCAAAAGTGTTTTACAATACAATGAACACAATAAGAACATTGTACTTAATTTTTGATGTAAGTACATAGTAGTTAAGGCCACCTAATATAAAGTGGGACCAGACAAATTGTGATTGCAAGGTGACTGGGTCAGAGTATCTCTGAAACAGCAAGGATTGTGGGTGGTGAGAGTCAGCAGTGGTGAGAATTTACCCACAGCAGTCTGAGGAGGGACAAACCACAAACTGCCGACAGGGTGTTGGGCTCCCAAGGCTCATCAATGCACAAGGGCAACAAAGGCTATTCCGTCTGATCTGAGCCAACAGAAGGTCTACTGTGGCACAGTTACACAAAATTTAATGATGGTTATGGGAGGAATGCGTCACAGCACAGAGCATCGCAATCTTCTGCGATGCGCCTACAATGGGCATGTGAGCGTCGGAACTGCACCTTGGAGAAGTGAAAGAAGGTTGCCTGGTCCGATGAGTCTGGTTTTCTTTTACATCAGGTGGACATCTGTGTACATGTGTGCCATTTACCTGGGGAAGTGATGGCACCAGGATGGGAAACTCTGGGTCCAGCCATTCATATGGATGTAAATTTGACACGTTGCAGACCAGGTCCACCCCTTTATGACAATGGTGTTCCCTGGTGGAAGTGGCCTCTTTCAGCAGGAAAATGCACCCTGCCACACTGCACAAATTGTTAAGGAATGGTTTGAGGAACATGATGAAGAGTTCAAGGTATTGCCCTGGCCTCCAAATTCCTCAGATCTCAATACAATTGAGCATCTGTGGGATGTGCTGGACTAACAAATTCAATCCATGAAACTACCTCCACCTCCACCTCGCAAACTACAGGTCTTGAAGGATCTGCTGCTAACGTCTTGATGCCAGACACCTTCAGGGGTCTTAAAGAGTCCACGCCTCAGTGGGTTGGCATTATTTTGGTAGCAACAGCATATTAGGCAGGTGGTCATAATGTTTTGGCTCACTGGTGTACATACATAATGGCATTTAGACATCAAATTGATACAATTAAGGGAGGCAGCACAAAAAAACTAAAATGGCTGCCTCCCTGGCTGGGGAAAATCCTTCTGTCCATGTCATGCTCTTACCGGAGGTCCGATTTGTCCTATTCCCATTGGCCCTTGTGGCCCTGGTGGGCCCATCTCACCATTCGGACCCTATTTATATCAAGCAATACATTAGGATAATAGTGAGGTCAGTGTCCAGAGTCTCTTTTGGCCTGTAGAGTATTGTGTCATTGCGTTGGTGATCTACCCTTTGTCCCACTGGTCCCATCGGCCCTGCGGGTCCTTGACGTCCTTCTGGACCCTGTCGGACAAACATGACTGTTTCCACACTTGGTTTTTACATGTGGTGCATATTAAATAGGGCTGTTTTTATTTATTATTGCAATTCATACACTACTGTTAAAAAAAATGGTGGTTAGTAAGATTTTGTTTTTCTTTTGTTAAGAAAATAATACTTTTATGCAGCAAGGAAGCATTAAATTGAAAAAAAATGACAGTAAAGACGTTTATAATGTTACAGGATTTCTGTTTCAAATAAATGCTGTTCTTTTGAATGTTTCTTGAGCATAAAATCTGCATATTAGAATGATTTCTGAAGGATCATGTGACACTGAAGACTGGAGTAACGATGCTGAATATTCAGCTTTGCCATCACAGGGATGAATTACATTTTAAAATATATAAAAATACAAAACAGTAATTTTAACTAGGAATAATATTTCACAATACTACTGTTTTTACTGTATTTTTGATCAAATCAATGCATCCTTAGTGAGCAAAAGATACTTTAAAATCATTTGCCAACCCCAAACTTTTGAACGGTAGAGCATGTATCAGATAACAGTAGACAAGAAAAAATACAGGCAATTCAAAGAGAAGAACAATCTGCTAATTTGCAGACTTAAAGGGCCCCATCCATGTGTGAACACCAAAGAACAAGATACTTTTTGTGCACTTACAGCAGCTCCGGGAAAACCTCTAGGTCCCTGCTCACCCTGAGTGGGAACATCAAAGCATCACAAAAGGCTGGTGCATTCAAGGAATTATTTAAATACAACAGAGACCTGTACATTTCTCTAAAAATAGTATAAATAGTAGTTTTCTGACAGATTACAATAGCTGTTCATTCACCTGCAGTCCTGGAAGGCCAATACCTGCAGGCCCAGCATCACCCTAATGAAATAAACATAAGCATCACTCAACAGTCACTCTTATAATTCTGGCACACAAATGTGACTGATGTATGCACATTAGTCAAGTTTGAAACTTTACCTGACTTCCTTTGAGCCCTGGAGGTCCCTGAATGCCAGGTGGCCCTGGTCGACCCTACAGAATAAATATAATAAAGAAAGAGTCCAGATTTTGCTAGATTTTGTTTTCCTTTACATTTTTTACAATTAACGAATAAATCAGTAGGGGCATACATCATGCATTCCAACCTGGTATGAATTCTCTTAGCCAGGGATACAATATTTGCAGATACCTCAAAACATGCAACAATATGATTATGATTTGATTAGATTAGGGTCTGCAACAGATATACTGTATATATATATATATATAAAATGATATGTGCATTTGTGCCCAAACCAGTTACATTTTTATTAACTACAACCAAAATATAACATGAATATTTAATTGAACTCTCAAATCAACGATGAAACAACTTCAAGGCAGTTTTTTAAACATTACATATTTTACATATTTGTTTAATGAAATCTGAGTATTATGAATATTAAATCAAAGAAATTAACATATTTTTCCCAGCTCCATAGTTCATTTTTTGCTTGTTTTATCATCTGCTAGTAGGGGTGTAACGGTTCAAATTACTGACTGTTTGGTTTTTATCACAGTTTTAGGGTCACAGTTTCGGTACGGTTCGGTATGTGCTATGTTCAGGGAAAAAAGGACTACTGTCAAATAAATAAAAAGAAAATAAGAACAAATAATCAAACTACAAGCAACAGCACAAATAAATACAATAGAGCAAAGACACAAATAAAATGAGCTTTTCAGTGTTTTCAGGTATCTAAGAGTAGTTTTCAGGTACAGAAATTGAATAAAGTAATCAAATGTAAAATAGCATTGCATATAATCTTCACTGTATAAATTTAATAAAGATTAATCATTATTAAAGTTACAAAAGCTATTAAGTCAAGAGCAGTCTTTTGCTTGTCTTTTTTTGTTTGATTAACATTAAAAACACAGGACAGGTAGGAATATTAGGCTGCTGTCACTGTGACAATGCACGGATCCAATACACTGATACTGATACACATGCATTATCTTTCTCGACTGTTTACATTCACTTAAGACATAACCTACTATTTTTGCTAGGATACTTGCCAAGACGGGCATGTTGACATAATTTTTGTGTGAATTTGTCCGTTCAAGCGCAAGACTTGAAAGAGAACTCAATATTTGTGCACTGTCTGAGACGCGGCTTAGAAAAGTAACAGCACACCTCTCCTCAACAAGACGCATGATTTGAAGTATATGTAGCACAAACTGTGTGCTCCTACGTTTAATATTTGAAGTTAAGAGTTTGTTTCAAACATCTAACCCTAAGTTTGTGCAATAGTCATAGCAAACATTAATTAAGAAAGCATGCATTTGTACAGAAAAACCTGCACCTGTTTCCCATCTCGGCCCTCGCCTGGCAAACCTGGCTCTCCTCTCTCTCCCTTGGGTCCCGGTAAGCCAGCAACATTGCCATTTCCTTCAGGGAGTGATTGACAGCTGTCACATGCATCTCCCTGGCGATACAGACACAGATGCAATAAGAAAAGACAGAAAGCTTTCAAATCACAAGGGAGCAGAAATCCAGATGGTCAAGAGTTCTTATCTGATGAGATGTTGCCTTATACATGAGTCGTATAATACCTTAATTCTTAAGGTGTAATCAATTATATCAACATGATTAATGATTATTCAAATATCCTGTGGTGGCGCATAATTTAAGGCAATGTAATTAATATGTGACCACATGATCAAAGACCTTTTCTCCTTTTAGTCCATTAAGGCCGTTCCTGCCTGGCTCTCCTTGAGATCCTGGGGCTCCAGGTGTCCCAGCCACACCTGGGTCTCCCTGTAAACCCTGATCACCCTACAGACATACAAATGATATTTAATCCCTAGAAAAAGCCCCCATATTGTGAACACACTATTATTTGCACTGCTTTAAAAAATAATTCACTTACTTTCTCTCCTTTGAAACCTTGAAGACCTGGTGGCCCCTGTTGAGACACCCATTTTGAAAGCAAAGTCAGTGTGTTTTAGGCTCCTTAATTAAAAAAAAATGTACACTAATACACTGAGAACCTCCTCCGATATAGAGTGATCATAAAATAGTCATGCTTACCTGTTTGCCCTCAACTCCTTCTCCTGGTGGGCCTGGATGTCCTGGAGGGCCACGTTCCCCTGCGACCTTTATCGTAGATGGGCCACTTCCCGCCTCCGAGGCAGTGGTTTGGCACACACCACATGAGTCTCCCTTTAATACAAGGCACATTTGTACCATGTAAGCACATCCATAAACTTAAGAGTAAACCACAGTGTGAAAACACTTACCTTTTCACCTTTTAGACCAGGTGTTCCTAGACCAGGTTGGCCAGGATCACCCTGTAAAAAATGAGACCACTAGTGAAAATGCATCTATTTTGGACTTAATTTAATACATTTTAAATAATAAATTATATTATAAGTTTAACAATTTGAGTGATACGCTGAATTGAAAAATAAACATGGGTTTTAGAATCTTACCCCCGGTTTCACAGACAAGGCTTAAGTCTAGTCACAGACTAATTTTAAGCATGTTTGAGCTGTTTTAACTGAAAGCAACTTGCACTGACATATCTTACAATATGCCAGTGCCATTGTTTTGCCACAAGATGCACACCAGTAATGTTTTTTTCTAAGGCACGTTTATAAAAGCTACTTAAAAGTCCTAATAGAACTAAGGCCTAATCCTGGCTTAAGCCCTATTCGGACGGGACTAGTTTTTCAGGGGGACATTCGAGAAATTTGTTTCACAGACGTACTTTGCGATTTTAATCCCATCTGAATCTGACAAGTCTGTGTTTTTCTCACACAACCTCAGTAAAAATTTCAGTGCAAATTACCTACTGTTTTTCTGCAAACTCAGCAGTCCTCTGAGAAATATAATCCCGTCCGAATGCAAAAGTCTGTGATTGCTGATGTGCTGATGTCTAACGCTTCTCCTCATGTGTTTTTTGACCTACCTAAGCTACTGTTTGTGCATGAATCGTTGGCATACTTTAATTTAGTTTCAATATAGATGGTATCCAACAAAAAAATAACATGTACAATCAATAAATGGCGTCAAATTGTGGAAACTGCAAAGACTGCCCATTTTAAAGGGGTCATGAACTGAGAAATCAAATTTTCCTTGAGCTTTTGACATATAAGAGGTCACCATACTATAAGAATATCCTGTAAGTTTCAGAACTGAAAACTTCCTTGTTAGTCCAATAAAAGCTTTTATTGACACCAGGCCCAGCAAACGACAGGTTTTTCAAATTGGGAATCTATGATGTCAAAGGGAGGCAAGCACCGCCTCTGCAGAAGAAGATCAACGCCTACTTCATCACTGCCTGTTTAGCCCCGCCCACCGATTCATGCATGACATGCAATAGAATAGGTAGCCTAAAAGTAACATAGGCCTATGTGGTGTTAAACCAGATCGAGCTACCAAGCAATAAACATGCTGTTGAGGATTACAAAATATTGTGCAGTGCCTGGGCTTGACAGTAATGCAACATGTAAGTAACCGTGTTAATTCTAATGCCTGATCTGAAATGTAATTATTCATGTACAGTCAGATGTTCTTTGTCTGTGTGTCAGTAAATCAAACCAGTGACTAAATGTCAACTTGCGTTGTTTCTCTTAGTAGGATGAAAATAATCTGTTATTTAACGGTGATTAAATTCTATAAAGAAAGCGATCAAAGAAAGCTCCCTTTGCAATCGTTGGAGCAGCGCGCTCTGGAGCCGTCAATCAAATTGCGAGAGTTTATCAGTGACACGTTTATCAGTGAGAAACTGAGTTGCAATGACGAGATCACTGCTTTCATGCGCTCAACATGTCTGTGATCGGCTACAATGGTCATCTCTGCAACCTTTCATGCTACGATCTGAATATAATGCCAAAGATCTGAATATAATGCCATAGATCTAAATGTAATGCAACACTTTTCACGATTAGTTAACCATTGGAGCTGTAATAGTAAAAACGCGCAAAAAGAGAGAGTAATACTTAGCTATTTCAAATGGAAAGACATTAGCCAATCACAGCAGTGGGCGTTTACACTGAAGTCTCACAGCAGACATGCCCCTTAAAACAGAGCGTTCAAACCAGAGGGCTAAAATCAGGGTACGAAAAGTGCCTTTTATTTATAGATTATGACCATTTTTGATGTAAAAAGCATTCTAACATTATAAGTGCACCCCAGGAAACATCATAAAACAATAAAACAACGCAGTTCATGACCCCTTTAGCACCAGTGTCAGGTAAGACAAAGATACTTATCTAGATTTCTCTGCTTACTTATGCAAGTTTATTATAAACCAGGCCTTGGTTTTTTATTTAGTTTGTTCCTCCTTTACTTTAATAACAGTGGAACTCAAGCTGAACTCCAAATATTTGTGTAAAACCTGATGATCATGTTCTCCAGCATAATTTGAGATGATCAAAAGAGCGTCTTGTGTATTAAATTCTTTGAAAAAATTATATTATATAAAATAAATATAAATATAATATATACAAAAATAATTTATGAAGTGTCTTTTTCAGTATTTTTTCAACCCTACAACGTTGTTTATTTCAAGGTTCAAATGAATGCAGATTTTAAATGCAATCTCAGTTTTTGGACTCCCCCTGTATATTAATTATGTACACTACCGTTCAAAATTTTGGGGTTGGTAAGCAATACAGAAATATTGTAAAATATTATTAGTTTAAAATGTTCCTGGCAGGTACACTACACTCAGATACACAGTCTTTCAGCAATTATTCATCAGATTCTTTGTACTGTATTTGTCTCTTCCACTACTTTCACCATTTCTGTGTTTCCTGGTGCTGTGAGGTTCCAATCAAAACACTTTACAATTAATGCAGAATAACAAACTCTGAGTTGAGCTTAATCACCTTGGCTCCTTTATTTCCATCTTTCCCACTTGGCCCTCTTGGACCAGGTTTGCCCTAAAAAACATTAACATCTGCATATTAATCTAATGCCGAGGTCAGTCATACATCACAGATATAAGTTAAAAAACACAAATACAAAGAATAAATATGAATACAAAATAGTTACTTACCGTTTTCCCCTCATTTCCTCTGCTGCCTGCATTCCCCTGTAACCAAACAGGGTGTCAACAGTGTGACACAATCAACATGGATGAATCAAAGTGGATGAACATATAAAACAAAAAACTGCTGTCCACACCTTATTGTTTCCAAAATTACTATATTATTTATTATAATGAATTAGCAGGCCACACACATTCTAGATAGTTTCCCTTTAATATACATACTCTTAAAAGTAAAGGTTCCAAAAGGTGGCTTTCACAGCAATGCCACTGAAGAACCATTTTCAGTGAACAGTTCTTAAAGGTGCAGTGTGTAATGTTTATGAGGATCTATTGACAGAAATGCAATATAATATACATAACTATGTTTTCAGTGGTGTATAAAGACCTTACATAATGAACCATTGTGTTTTTATTACCTTAGAATGAGCCATTTCTATCTCCATACACAGTGGGTCCCATTACAGTGAAGTCACCATTTGTTTCTACAGTAGCCCTAAATGGACAAACTGCTTTACAGAGCGCTAGCTACTCTCTGCTGTCTCAGACATGACATCTTTGTCCTGTGTCAGCCACCATAGCTTCTCTATGTGCTTTGAAAGGAAGGGGTGAGCAGTGGGCGATTGCAATTCACAACCTCACTGCTAGATGCCACTAAAATTTACACAGTGCACCTTTAAAAGAACCATTTTTTTTAAGTGTGAAAAATATTTTAATAATCTAAACAACCTTTTTCCACTACAAAGAACCTTTTGTACAATGGAAAGGTTCCATGAAAGTTACAGGTTCTGTATGGAACCATTAGCCGCTTTTCCACCATCGGAACGAAACCATTCTCATTGCTTAACGTGATAGTTCAACCAAAAATTTAAATTCTTTCGTTAATTACTCACCCTCATGTCGTTCCAAACCTGTAATACTTTCGTTCATCTTCGGAACAGTCTTAAGGGTTTGGAACGACATGAGGGTGAGTAATTAATAAAATAATTTTCCTTTTTGGGTGAACTATCCTTTTTACAGTTACATTTAATGCCAATCTGGCCCAACCGATACAGACGTTTTCATTTTCCACTTGGGGCTGTTAATAGAGCTCTTTGGAATGTAATACAAATGTAATACTAATGCAATAGTTTACAGACAGTATGAGTTGTAAATAGCGACCATGATATGGATGATGATCAGAAATTTCTTTTAATTTTATTATTAACTTGTGGGTTAGCCAACTGTGTTGAGAACAGTTTGTAATGCCATGCTGTACCAAGCTCAAGTGAAAATATAACTGGAACCGTTCCTTACTGTTCTTAGAACCGTTCGGCCCGACAGTGGAAAAGTGGCTTTTGGCGCCAATAAAGAACCTTTAATTTTTATGACAAATTGACAATGGCTACAAAAAGTATTTGGACACATAAGCCACACTTTTAATTGTATGACTATCACTGCACTGGGGGAAAAAAAAAGCAATTGGCATCGGAAAACAAATGACACTCAAAGTTTTCTCAAAGCCAACTTTTTGCAAGTACTTTTAACCACCTGGTCCCAAGGTCATTTTAAATGGATGTATGAAGTCAGTTTCTCTCCACCCAGGTGCCCTAGAGAGCAACCACAGGTGTATTTCATCACATTAAGTATAGAGATGTTCCACTAAATCTGACAACCAACTTATTTTTGTGAAATGTTTTGTTTGAATTACCTATAACATAATAACATCCATACATTTAAGCATCTTTAGTGTCCAAATAATCTTTGGGGTTACTGTAGGTGCACGTATACCCATCTATAAAAGTGTTTAACAGCCTTAAAACCATTGAAATGGTAGAAATTCAGCTTCCTAGTGGAAAAATATCCATTAGGTTTACCTTTTCCCCTTTTAGTCCAGCAAAGCCACTTGGGCCTGGTTCTCCCTGTACATGAATATCAAGTAAAACAAAAGGAAAGAAAAAAAAGCAGAGATGATCAGTGCATATTCTCTTGTTTAACAGATAAGAAATGAAAGCCTTGGCCGGTTAATTCCCCAATCTGTCATTACAATATTTTTTTTAAAGCATTTGTGCCTGAAGCGTATATCTGAGCCAATTGTGTGGAGTTGTCTGTGATTATGCATGAGCCAATATATCTACACACCCATATGCAACCACTTAAGTGGATATCAAAAACTGTTTGCATTGTAATTTACTGCACTTCAAGACTTATGGGAGGAAGTGATGCAGAAGTTTTTAAAATGCTGAGTTGGCTGTCAATGAGGAAACACTCCACAACATTCACCTGCTCTCCTTTCTGCCCAACACCTGGATCTCCCTTCTCTCCCTTTTTAGCCCCATTCAAAATGCCAGCTGGAATATCTCCAATGGTAGGGCAGCCGGAACATGATTCACCCTAACAGAGCGAAGATGGCAAGACTTTGAGAGAAGTTGCAAAATTAAGTTGCAAAGTCAAGTAATTCACAAACAGTGGACAGATTCTTCGTCTTTCTTGACACACCTTTTCACCTTTGGCCCCATCGGCTCCTGGCTCCCCCTGAGAATAAATCACAATGTATTAGACAGTTTGTAAAAATGGCTCAAACTCAGGTAGTAGTTTAGTCTGGAATACACACTGCTGTCGTTGTCACAATGCGCAGTTGCTGACTTTTGAGGAAAAGCTCCCCAACAGGAAGCAGCTTTTGACATAAAATTGAAGGCCTATGTTATTGTCTGTGCGTGTGGGGTCATATTGTGGACTTTGGATTGGTAAATGACTAGAATAAGCCAAATAAATTGACTAATAGTTATTTTCCAGTGCTTAGTCCAAAACAAGGTAAAAACTGCCCATAAAAATGCAAACATACTGTAAATTTTTTTCTCAGTCCAAAAAAAAAACATTGAAAACTAAGATCCAGATTTACTAAACAGGGCAAATTAACATGAGACCATAATCCCATAAAAGTGCTATGGGAGTGGAAAGTTCTGTGGGTGATCTACTGACAAATCAATGCACAAATGGAAGGACACAGGCACAGCCATTTCATTTCTATTATGACCAAAAGCAATCTACCAAGAGCAGTGCAAATTAAAAATAACGTGACTTGGCAAACGATATGTTCGGATAACGTCTTTCTGTGGAGATAATTGTCTGTTCTCTAGCAGTAAATGGGTTAAAGTCAATAACTGTATCCCTTAAAACTCATCTTTGATCACCAAAATGGCATATTTAAAAGTTTTTTTTTTCCTGTGAAAAAATTTAATGATGATGTTAATGATATGCAAAATCCCGCCCGCACATTGACGTGATTGGTTACATGGTAGTTTGTGACGTAAGAAACACTAGCAGTCTTTTGGCAGCGCAAATACCAGTAAATTGACTAGCGCAAACCTTAGTAAATCACCTTGTATGATTAATTCAAATATTCTCCTCCTATAAATTTTGCATCTGAAAGGGAAACTCCTACAAATGCATATGCAATAAGGTCAGCTGCAAAAATAACTGTCCCCATGACTTTTCATCTCTAATTTTTCACTGCGTGTCTTTAGTAAATCCTGACAGTAGCTGGTGCAAGCTGTTAAAAATGGTTTATTATAAAGTAGCTTGTGATGTAATAAAAATGATTACAATAACACATTATGGTCCATATTTACACATCAACAACAGATATACAATGTCCTGGCCTGGCCAGTAATTAAGTAATAAGAAGGAATTTGGATACATACTAATAGTCTGAAGTGTTTCTAATTTATTATGCAGAGGGTATTTACACTAATGTCTGAAATGTAAAGTAGCAAAAACAGCCAATTAATTCTAAGGGTCAGAGAGAGGGTGGAAAATGGTAATGTAAGCTAAATTATGATTAGTTTTAATGCAAGAAATCTTGATTAACATTATAAGTGGACCTCAGGGGAACAAAATACGATGATCGAAAAAAGAACACATACATTTGAAAATTTGAGGAAAATGTGAGTGCATTTGCCCATGGAAAATTAGCCTTCCTGATGTTAGAGTAGTTCATTTTTTTCATCCAAAAGACAGTGGCTGGTGCTTTGTGAATGCCCAATTTTATCAGTCATCTTTATTTTTTAAGATTTGGCTGGTGTTCATTGTAGAAAAGTAATAGCATATGATTTGAGGTACTTCTATACAACAAACTGCAGGATATATTACATGCTGAAGTTTAATACTTAAGTTTAAGGGTTTGTTGGAATATCCTTGAAGGAGCAATTGTATTAGTGTTGAGAATTATGATGTTCCCCCTCTAGTCATGCATACATTCATTTGTTATACTCATTATATGGGTTTCTATGCAGTAAGAAACAAGTAAACAGTAAACACACACCTTCTCTCCTGCTTTGCCATCCAGTCCTGCAGGGCCCTATGAAAAGAGAGCCATATACGTATCAGCATCAGTCACCCTAATCATGACACTAATGTCATCCTAGCAGCTTCCCCACTGCAAATGTCCTGCATTTGCACCCTGTCACTTTCTGCATCCCATGCTCTCGCTCTCTGTCCTATAACTAGGTATGAGGAATAGATTGTGATGGTATTGAAAATCATTACAGAGAAATGCGAACAAGCACTTTCAGGTATGCCGCATAGAATATTTTTTGTCAGAATTTATCCGTCTCTCTGAGGAAGAGAATGGAGAAAATTTATTGGGCTAAAAACGGAAGGGCCTTTACCGTAGTCACTGAGTAAAATGGAATCTGACGTGGAAAGTGGTCTAAACTTTGAGGGGGGAAAAAGTTGTTGGATTTCATGGATAAGAGACCTGAATGTCCCTGAAGCTATAATAAACCATGATAGAATATCTGTTCACCCTACGTGAGGGTAGTAGAATGGTGACAGCATTACTCATTCAACACAACAACAGCAGGCGAAAAAGACCTAGCTGATTGTTGGCTTATTTCATTGAGCTTGGCAAACTCAAATATGGTGGGCCCACTGAGGTGAACAGTGTCTTTTTGCAACGATAAAGGCACAGATGGAATTTTAAAAAAGTATCGGGATGCTACACAGAGACATTGAATCAGACATGCTGAACTGTTTTTAGCTTTGTGTGGTAAACAAAAGTAGTTTCTCGAGTTGGTTTCGGAGTGAACTCACAGGTGGACCATGTTCTCCTTTGCCTGGGGTCCCTGGTTCTCCTTTAGGCCCCTGCTTGCTCTGAATGGGCACGGTGTTGCCAGACTCCGAAGAGACCACTGTACATGGTTCACACGCTTCTCCCTAAGAAAAGAAAGAAGCATTTTAAAAAATACAAATTCTGTCATCATTTATACGCCTTTTTATTGTTCCAAACCTGTATAACTCAGGGTTATTATCGTTAATTACTAAAAACATTTTTGTTAAGTGAAATAAAGCTGAAATAAAATATAAACATTAGATGAACTTAAAAATTAGAAAAATTACAGGTAATTTGAAGCACTAAAATTACTAATTGGAAATAAATAAAAACTGAAAACTGAACTAAAACTTAAATAAAAATAATTAAACCTAAATAGTAATATAAATAAAAATACCAAAAACCAAATAAGACAATGATTGAAAACTTAATTAAAATTAAAAGTGAAAATACAAATATAAAAGCTAATTCAAAATAGTAATAAAAATATAATAACGTTATAATATAAGACAGTGATATTTTAGTATCATTGAGATACGATTATAGTTTTTATTTTGAGTCCGTTTTAATTTTTATATTTTCCATTTTCATTTTAGTTAAATCTTTAGTAATTTGGTTGTGTTTTTTTTTGTTATTTTTAATAGTTTTTCTTTTAAATATGTCTATATAGTTTTTATTTATTTGTATTTTAGTTTTAGTTATTTTAGTACATCAAGTTAAACTAAATTAAAATGAGAAATGCTGCCTGGGCAACTAGCTACAATAAAACAAATGTAAGTTTTTAATTGTTTTTTTTTTTAACACTTTCATGTTTTGGGGGGGGGGGGGGGGTAAATAATGAGTAAAGAATTTTATGGTGAACTGTCCCTTTAAATAGAAAAAAAGCAATAACAAGCAAGAATATTCACTGTGACTTTCTGTAAATTCTGAGCAGACTCAACACGCAATAGCAATTTTCTTGCAGAATCTGAAATTGAGACTGCTTTAGCTTACCTTCTCGCCTTTAGGTCCCCAAGGACCTCTTGGACCCTGTCAGCAAAACAAAACACGTCATTGGGTATGCATGAAGATTAGAACCGCAGAAGCTCATTGAGTTGCAAATGCAAATTATGTGGTGATAGCTCCAGTGGTAATAAAACTAATTATGGTGCTGATGATAGCAAACACATTTTGTCCCTTACAGTGACAGAACAATCAGTATAGTGATAGAAAATCAGGATAATTGGCATCTTCCGTCTTAGCAATTCAGCACACACCATCATTTCAAATTGACATCTCTTCACAGGTCAAAATGAGAAAAAATGCACTTACAGGTTCTCCAGGCTTTCCGTCTACACCAGGTATCCCAGAATTCCCCTAGACATGTACAGAATATTTTGTTATTAGCACATATGACACTGCAAGAGACAAGTTAAGTTAACATCTTCATCAATTGGGGTCAAAGCAAGAAAACATCCCTTTAGTTCAGTCTCAATAATAACAGATACACTGGTATACAACGGTAAACATACTTTCTCCCCTTTAGATCCTGCAGGTCCACCAGGGGGCCCCTGTGAGAAAAAGACAACTGTTTAGGTACTGATTACTGCATGCACAGTGCATATTTACATAGGCCAAAACCCGGAAACAAGTTAGCATTTTAGCTCTTCTTGTTCCATCGTCCTGAAGTCAGGTTTTTTTTTTTAATGGGTTTATGGTTAAATTCTTGAAAAAAGGTCTGTGGTGAATAAAAGCTCAAGATATTTTCACGTTTTATTCTACAATATAAAATACATCAGTAATATTCTCTTGTGATTTTTTTTAAAGCTTTTTTACTTGTCTTGTAAAAGGCGGTTGCTAACAAGCATAGTATGTGAGCGGAGTGAGGAGTGGAGCGGCGTGATTTTGAATGGAGTGAGGAGCGGATTTTTTAAAAGTCGTAGCGTTGTGGTTTTCACTCGCTCCGAGAGCGCTCCACTACTGCTCCATCACGAACACAATTCATGCCAACGGCCGATAATATAGCTGCATTTTTTAGCCAGAACTCACACGTTAAACACATTTAACTAGCTTGATTCAGATGGATCACTCAAATCAGAAAGAATGTAAAGGTTATGATGACGGCGATGGGCATGAGCGGGATCTTATAGTTCAAGGAATTTTTTTGTACCTTCTACATACTGAATATGATCGGGTGAAAGCACATTTTAAACACGTAGCACTTATCCACACACGCAATCGTTCTCTCTAATGCGTTCAAACAAATGTAATCTTACAGTGCATATCTGCTTACAGTTATCTGTATCTGATTTTGAATGAGCAGAAATTAGTTACCCGTAGATAAAATAACTGATGAAAACGTACTATTTTTATCTTTCCAAACAAAATTTGCACTGCAAAAAGCAGCAATGATATTTAACTTTTAATGCTGATAAAGCCTAATAAGCTTGGCATGTCGTAGGAAAAAATTTTTGCACACAAGTGTTCCAATAAACCACGTTGAAACTATCTCCTATTGTTTATTTATTTTTTTCATTTAATGTATGTTATAAAGCGAACTTTTGTGATATTTCAGAGCTTACTTAAATACTTTAGCGTTTAGCCGCAAATTTCCTTGGATCGAAGACAGAGCGGTGTTTCTGATATCAGTGAGCGAGGAGTGGAGCGGGGAGAGGGAAATGGTGAACCCAGAGCGGAGCTGGAGCGGAGTGATTATTGAATGCTTAGAGCGTGGAGGGGAAATTGCTGCCACTCCACTCCGCTCACATACTCTGCTAACAAGTGGCTAAATGGAACTACATCATCAGCCGAACAGGTGAACTCATCTACTCACTTGTCCGCTTTCACAGCCTTGTTGTGTTTATAATCACACTCTTGCAAACTATCATAACTCAAACTTTCAGGGAAAATGTTTCTAAACAAAGACTGAGAGAGCTGTCGGAAGCTTAGTGATGGTGACGTTGAAGTCATGTGACCGTGGTGTAGGTCGTATATAGTCTGCGTTTAGCTTTTGATTTCTGCCGATTGTTTATGCTTCAAAATTCACAAAAGTTGTGTTTATTTGTGATTATCAAAAATGTGTAAGAATCATAAGCTTTTTTAACAAATTCTATGTTAATTAATTCTATGTTAATTATTAAATTATATACTACTGTTCAAAAGTTTGGAGTCGGTAAGATTTTTTAATGTTTTTGAAAGAAGTCTCTTATACTCACCAAAGATGCATTTATTTGATCAAAAATACAGTAAAAATAGTAATATTGTGAAATATTATCATAATTTAAAATGTTTTCTATTTTAATGTATTTAAAATGTAATTTATTCATGTGATGGCAAAGTTAAAATTTCCTTTTTTTTTATTTTAAATTTGCATCCTTGCTAAATAAAAGTATTATTTAATCTTACTGACCACAAACTTTTTAACTGTAGTGTATATATATAATCACCTAAAAAATACTTTTTATTCATTGTTTTTGTTTTTTGATGCAAAGTTTTTTTTTTTCCAATTCTGATGTAAAATAAAAACTCTTGGCAGTCTGATCAAATAATAAGTGACAAAATGTCATTTTCAAAGTCAGACCAAGGGCAGCTCAGTGCATTGCATTTTGACACACAGTAATCCCAAGTAGCTCTGCTGTATACTGAACTTTCCAGCAAGTTTACACGACAACAATGTACTAAAAATGTAAACGTTTTTTAATTGCATTTTTCGCGTACAGACGACAAGGTTGTCAAAACGATCCCCGTTCACACGGATCCTTGAAAACGACTAAAAATGCATGCCAGGCCAGTAGATGGCGATGTCACTTTGTAAATAAACACTACGCACCTATAGACTGAACACGTAATACGCATACGCATGACGTCACAGTTTTCACAAATTCGTGTTTTAGTAGTTTACACATAGACGATAGCGGTTATCATTTTCAAAAACTTGCACTTTGAATCCCATTTTCAAAAGTTTGCGTTTTCAGGCCCCTAAAACAATGTAAATGAGTGTTGTAAATGAATGGCCAAAACGCATTAAAAAATCTTCTAAAGGCCCCTTAGAAGGTTTATGCATACAAACTGCAAAAACAGTAAAAGTGCAGAAAACATGCCTACTGCAGAAATGTTATTGTAGTATGCTATTCTGAATATAGCCTTATTATACTATAACATAGTCTTATTATTTTAGATTTTTTCCAATTTAGTAAAAAGTAGGAAAGTGTACTGTATATTGGCAGAACAAAATGTTTTGAACAAAAATACTGAGAAAAAAAAGAGATACATTCTCAGAGAATGTATCTTGGCAGCTGCAGCTCTCCTATTTTTTGCTATTTAACACTATTTTTGGATTTCTATCCTACAAACTCAAAAACAATACACTAGATAATACATCCAGAATTTAGTAATTTTAAAAGGTATTAAAACCTCTATTTAAATTGTCTATAGACTGTATTTAAATGATGAATATGATGAAATTCCTACTGGTGGTCCTGGTTTCCCAACTCCGGGCAGTCCAGGAAGGCCTGGGCGGCCTGGTTCCCCTGCAAGCCCCTCTGGACCGACTACACCAGGAGTGCCCTGTGAATCAATCAGAGCTGAAAAACGCTGGCTGTACATAACAAGCACTAAAGATAATAATACCACAAACTAGAGTTCATTTATAGTATCCCAGACAACCATTAAATAAATCCCAAGAGGATCAGTCCGTTTTACCTTTTGTCCTTTGGGGCCCACCACACAAATAGGATTAGCTCGACCCTATGACAGTCAAGACCAATAAAAGATCATTAACGAGTTCATCTCAAACACTGGCATTAGCAGTATCTTCACTGCTTACATAACAACCCTCCAACAGAAATCAAACAAGTCAGTTCACCGATGACTTGAGGCTTAGACAGATAAACAGTTTAAAGGCAAATTCAAAGTATGCATTAGCCGGCTCGGCCATATTCGCTATCCCTTTAGCATGCTTTGTATAGGGAATAGAAAAGATTAAGCATAATACGAACCGACTATCCATTTAAAAGAATCAATGAGGCTGCATGATTTGTGGCTCTTTGTTGGCTTATGTAATCTATGCAGCATTAAGAAGATTTAACACCCTAAGAGATATCTAATGAAAAGAAAAGGCAGCAGTGAGTATATGGGTATGAGTCCAATACATAATGCCTTTCGCAGCAGAGCACTAAATATATGGAGCCACTTTAAACAATATAAAAGGAAAGAGACTCTTACGTCCTCTTAAAATTAAAATATGTGCACAGAGACATAGTGTGCATGTAATAGATTAAACAATCGGTCATGATTTTTTGAATACACTCCTGCAGCGAGACACTGAAATATATCAACATGTCTAAAGGAGGGGACCTGGAGGCATGTGCATATACAGTGGGGAGAACAAGTATTTGATACACTGCCGATTTTGCAGGTTTGCCCACTTACAAAGCATGTAGAAGTCTGTAATTTTTATCATAGGTACTCTTCAACTGTGAGTGGCGGAATCTAAATCACATTGTATGATTTTTAAGTAATTAATTTGCATTTTATTGCATGACATAAGTATTTGATACATCAGAAAAGCAGAACTTAATATTTGGTACAGAAACCTTTTTTTGCAATTACAGAGATCATACGTTTCCTGTAGTTCTTGACCAGGTTTGCACACACTGCAGAAGGGATTTTGGCCCACTCCTCCATACAGACCTTCTCCAGATCCTTCAGGTTTCGGGGCTGTCGCTGGGCAATACGGACTTTCAGCTCCCTCCAAAGATTTTCTATTGGGTTCAGGTCTGGAGACTGGCTAGGCCACCCCAGGACCTTGAGATGCTTCTTACGGAGCCACTCCTTAGTTGCCCTGGCTGTGTGTTTCGGGTCGTTGTCATGCTGGAAGACCCAGCCACGAACCATCTTCAATGCTCTTACTGAGGGAAGGAGGTTGTTGGCCAAGATCTCGCGATATATGGCCCCATCCATCCTCCCCTCAATACGGTGCAGTCGTCCTGTCCCCTTTGCAGAAAAGCATCCCCAAAGAATGTATCCACCTCCATGCTTCACGGTTGGGATGGTGTTCTTGGGGTTGTACTCATCCTTCTTCTTCCTCCAAACACGGCGAGTGGAGTTTAGACCAAAAAGCTCTATTTTTGTCTCATCAGACCACATGACCTTCTCCCATTCCTCCTCTGGATCATCCAGATGGTCATTGGCAAACTTCAGACGGGCCTGGACATGCGCTGGCTTGAGCAGGGGAACCTTGCATGCGCTGCAGGATTTTAATCCATGACGGCGTAGTGTGTTACTAATGGTTTTCTTTGAGACTGTGGTCCCAGCTCTCTTCAGGTCATTGACCAGGTCCTGCCGAGTAGTTCTGGGCTGATCCCTCACCTTCCTCATGATCATTGATGCCCCATGAGGTGAGATCTTGCATGGTGCCCCAGACCGAGGGAGATTGAGCGTCATCTTGAACTTCTTCCATTTTCTAATAATTGCGCCAACAGTTGTTGCCTTCTCACCAAGCTGCTTGCCTATTGTCCTGTAGCCCATCCCAGACTTGTGCAGTCTACAATTTTATCCCTGATGTCCTTACACAGCTCTCTGGTCTTGGCCATTGTGGAGAGGTTGGAGTCTGTTTGATTGAGTGTGTGGACAGGTGTCTTTTATACAGGTAACGAGTTCAAACAGGTGCAGTTAATACAGGTAATGAGTGGAGAACAGGAGGGCTTCTTAAAGAAAAACTAACAGGTCTGTGAGAGCCGGAATTCTTACTGGTTGGTAGGTGATCAAATACTTATGTCATGCAATAAAATGCAAATTAATTATTTAAAAATCATACAATGTGATTTTCTGGATTTTTGTTTTAGATTCCGTCACTCACAGTTGAAGTGTACCTATGATAAAAATTACAGACCTCTACATGCTTTGTAAGTAGGAAAACCTGCAAAATCGGCAGTGTATCAAATACTTGTTCTCCCCACTGTACAATGTACTTAAAGTAGATATATGAGCATGTTTGAGTTTCACATCAAATGCTAGTCCCTTACATCTTTGCCTGGACTTCCGGCCAGACCTGGGGCTCCGACTTCACCTTTTTGCCCTTTGTCCCCCTGAGTACGTATATGAGAGAAACAGACAGAAATGGAGAGAGAAGTAAGTGGCAAGCTCTAGCACAATCATACACATCATGTCAACACGGTGCCTTCTTCCTTTACCTTCCCTCCTATAGTTTCCCCCCAGTTGGCAGCCAGACCCTGAAACGTAAGAGAATGAGAAATGGGTGAATCAATAGCCAGAAATAGTATCAAGATATCACCTCTGCTTCAGTGAAGCCTGTTGAACAAAAATTCGATCGCCTCTCTCTAAAAGACAAGGTTGGTGCATGCACTTACCGACTCTCCCTTCTCTCCTTTCTGCCCTTTAGCACCTTCTAAGCACTAAAACACACAGATACAACATGTCACCCAAGTAATTAATTTACATTCAGCAGAGTCCAAACATCTGAGACCACAAAGAAAATCTGGGATTGATAATTTAATTTAAACCTGGAAATAATACTAAAATAGGACTTTATTAGCTCAAATTTATCTCAAATTGCTATGCTGATAATCTAATTTAAAATATATTTTATTTTATATTTTTTAATATATAGGCCATAAGCGATTACAATTTTTTATCTAATTAATTACACTATATGGTGATTAATTCATCTAATTAATTGCAATTTAATTGCACATCAAATTTGGCTGAGAAATTACCCCCTAAAGATAAAAACATTATTGTGTTAAATGAGAAAAGCATCAAATAGACATTATAAAAAGTAGCTTTAGATTTCGCTTCGTTCAAACTGCTGATTCATTCAGGAATGGAACACCGCTGTGTGTTGCTCGAGACACACAACAGTTCTGCTCTGACTTTATAGGTAATATTTTCGTGGCAAAATTTGAGCAAAAGCAGACAATATTGTGTCTAAAATATAACGCAATATTAACTTTTTATTTATTGATATAAAATCAATGTCACATTTGCACTCGTGCTATTCAGGACAAAAAAAAAAAAAAAAATCACTTGTTTGATATTGCGATCATTACTCGTGTGATATTGCTTCACTATATCATGATATAAATATGAGACAAAAACTCATCTTGAATTTTGTGGGCATTCTAACAGCATTCTATCGGTAAGTTGTTGCCCTGCATCATATTCGTCAACAATCAACTTGACAATGAAATGTAAGATGAACTAGGTAGGTCTGGGGTGGGGCGGTTCTGTTATATGTGTTAACATTTTAACAAGTTAATTTTTGTTTACTTTAAAACAGGACAGTTTATTCAACTAAGGACCAGTCAGTCCAGAATGCAAATGCAAAAAACATATTGACTCACTCGTCCAGGAACTCCAGCACCAGTACAGTCCATACCCTGTGAGATTTTATATGAACAATATCACATACAGCTACAGTCTTGCTTTTGAGATGACTTGTTTCAGTTCCAATCCTGAAGACTCTTAATATTGTCTATATGCAGGGTTCTTCATTAATGCTATTAATATATTAAGAGATGATGCCAGTAATAATGAAAGTTGAGTAGTCGGCCAAGCCGGATCACTGGCACAGAAGCGAGCTCCTAATGAGGCATTTGTATAAAATACCAAAATAAACAGTGCTGCAATCATTTATTCCCAGCAAGCCTGGACTTAGAGTGGGATTTGCACACAAACATACTTGTTCAAAGATTGACATTTCTTACCCGGTCTCCCTTCTCTCCTTTGAGGCCTAACTGACCCGCATAGCCCTCTTGGATAACCTGCAATATACAATAAAGAATTCAATGTACTGCAGGTATATAACACAACGTCATGTGAACCCCTTGTGAAAAAAACCAGCTTGGACTAAGCTGGCAAGGGCCAAAATCAAAAAAACATATACAGTGAATGTGTTTACTGTGCCAAGATTTCAATATTGTACATGCATATATATAACAAAGCATGTGACGTGGTGGTAAAAGCCTTGATTAATCCTTGACACTGTGCAATATCTGCACATAAAAAACTCAAATCTGGCATTTTTCTTCCAAGCAAAATGCATTAAGAACAAGTTACACACAGTGCATGTGTCAGTGCATGTCATAAAGTTCCTCCAAAGTAGCAGAAAGTCTGGCCAACCTTTAAACATTTACACTTTACAAGCATCATAAATCCTTGCCAGATTTTTCAAAGATGCAAATGCATCTCTTTCCAAGGGCGAGATAACACTGCACGCAGCACTCATGCACACTCATGCATGCAAATCCTGCTGCCTACCAACATAGCCATTATACATGCTGCACACGACAAACTGAATGTGAATACCCACAGTCGATTCCTCATTGAGCAGTACACAGCCTGCACACTGGAAAAAAGAGAAAACCCGGTTGTTCCCATCCATGACAACTTATTTTCTAAAGTATGATTTTTGGATGTAGTATTTCGCTCCAGCCTACTCTAATCCAGCTTTGCTTTTGATGTTGTAACATATGTTGGTCTGCGGGTGGCAGTGCAACATAACGGTAATAGCATGGGAGTGCAAACGAGGCGTGCGCACGAGGACCACGACTGCGTGTCATTTCAGCTTGCCTCGGATCTCTCACGGGATACAAAGATCAATAAGAACAAAAGTCTCCTCACGGCAATGTTCACCAAAGCCAGCTGCACAGCTATAAGGGAGGAGGGCACGCAAAGTGAAATACTAATAAATAACTGTTAGTTTTTAGTGGAAGAGCACAATTAAAACTAAATCTACCCCCCGTCGAGTTTTGCTCAGCCAACAGGCGGTTAACGTGCATTGATGTGGTGAGGTAAGAGAGAAGGGGCCCGTCTCTGTGCCGCAGCTCTGTGAACGGTTGGCTGACGCACTGGGCTGATTCATTCTTTCCAGAGGTGCACACAGAAGAAAGCAACATGATGAAAATCAACTCCACACGATTTCCACGCACTCACTCTGTTCACTCGATGGATTTATATGCGAGCCTACTGTTAGAGACGATATCATTTTAAGAGAGTTTGTGTGTCTGACCAGTGCACTCACTCCTATATACTCCTCCTATAAAGGAAAATTATGGGTTGGTTCAATACAAGTTAAGCTTAATCAGCAGCATTCGTGGAATAATATTGATCATCACAAAATTTAATAAAAAAAAAAGAAGAAAAAAAAAAGCTAAAATCAGGGTTACAGTGAGGGTCTTACTATGGAAGTAAATGGGGCCAATCCATTAACGTTAAAATGCTCTGTTTAAATAATATAGCCATAAGATTTAAACAAAATGTGTTAATATTAATTTTGTGTGAAAAAGAAAAAAAAAAAAAAAAAAAAAAAATCACATACTAACCTTTTCTGTGTAAAGTTACATCCAATTTTACAACTTATTTTGCAATGACAACATACTGTAACACCTAATACCCTAAAATGGCTGTAAAAAGATAAGAACAACTTTAGATTTAACAGAAGAATTCATGTAAATAAAAGATTTTAAAATATAATTGCCCAGTTTCACAGACAAGGCTTAAGACCATATTAAAATGCATGTTTAAGCTATCTTAACTGAAAGCAACTTAAATCTTAAAATTTGTCAGTGCCATTGTTTTGTCTCAAGATGCACACCAGTAATGTTTTTTTAAGGCATGTTTATAAAAGCTACTTAAATGTCCTAATTGTATCGTGTATACTGTGTTTCTTTGTGTTTTTGGTTCTGCCCTGTGACCTAGTCTCCCTCAGTCTGTTTGATTAAGCATTATATTTACCTTTTGTCCATTAATTATCTCCTTTTGTTTGATTTATGCTTATAAGCCCTCAGTTCTCCTTTAGTCTTTGACGGTTCTCGTTAATGATAGCGTTCGTAGTACTGTGGTTTTCTCTTGCGTTATTTCTGTTTCCTGAGTATTTATGATTAAAGTCTGTCTCCTTGAACGATTCCTCGTCTTCGTGAGTTTCCTAGCTACGTATCGCAACAGAAGAACTGACCAAAACCGAACAGCATGGATTCACCTGCAGTGCTGCTGCTTTGCTTGTGGATGCTTGCTTGAACATGTGGCGGAAGGACATTTTTGAGGTAAATTTAATAGACTGCTTTGGGGAGGTAATACCCAGTGTCCCTGTATCTTCAGCACCCCCTGTATCTCCAGAATGCCCGCCCAGCCTCCTCGGTTCCTCGGCTCCGCCTCCGCTGGTATCCTACAGCCCCTCTGCACCTCCTACACCTTGTGTGGATCTGCCTCAGTGCTTCAGGCCACCAGCTCCACCCAGCCCAGAGCATCCTCTGGCTCCATCTCCAGCCTCTGTTCCCAGTGCTCCACCTTGGCCTGTAGACATATCAGCTCCACCCTGGCTCCTCCCTCCCTCTGCTTCACCAGAAACCATCGGCCACACTGGGCTCCCTCGTCCCTCCGTCTTTGCCTTGGTCAGACATCGTACTGCCTGCGCCTTCAGCTCCATCTGGCCTCGCCTTCGTCCTCATTCCCTCCGGCTTCGCCTTGGTCGGACATCGTACTGCCTGCGCTTTCAGCTCCGTCTCCGTCTTCGTTCCCACCGGCTTCGCCTCTGCCCACTGGATGCTCGTTGTTACGGCTCCTCCTGAGTCTTCTCCTCAGTCTCCAGTACCATCAGTCTCGCGTGGGCTCATCGGCTTGTTATCTCCACCTGTGTCTCCATCTTCGACAACTGCGTCTCTGTCTGTCGTCTCCAGGGTACCTTCAATCAAGTCTCCTGCAAGTCTGGCTCCTCCCGCCTTCGACTCTGCCCTGGGGCCTTGTCCTGGCTGGCCTCTGACTAAACATCTGGCTCCTTTTGCTCCTGGCTTCCCCTTGACTCTTCCCACTTCCCACTTCCCACTTCTTAAGTTATTTACCCTGGACTCTTTTTGTATTTCTTCAGTTCTTCACCTTCCTCCAGAGCCCCCGCCCTCCTTCCTCAGACTGTTTTGTATGGCGCAAGGATGTGCCTTTTCAGGAGGGGGCGTACTGTAACATGTTTGATTAAGCATTATATTCACCTGTTGTCCATTAATTATCTCATTAGTTCCTTTTGTTTGGTCTATGCTTATAAGCCCTCAGTTTTCCCTTTGTCTTTGTCAGTCTCATTAATGATAACGTTCGTAATACTGTGGTTTTCTCCTGCGTTATTCCTGTTGCCTGAGTATTTGAAGTCTGTCTCCTTGAACGATTGCTCGTCTTCGTGAGTTTCCTGGCAACGCATCGTAACACTAATTTAACTAAGGCCAAATTTGAACTAAGACCTAATTTTACTTCCAATATAAGTGCCTCATTGTAACCTCGATTTGTGCTTTTATTAGATACATAAACTAAAAGAAAAGGACAGACTCATAGTTTAATATAATATAATATAGTTAATTTAATAAAATGTTTTTTTATTTATTTATTTATTTCATCTTATATTTTATTTTAGTTTATAATAACACTGATCTACAACAATTTGGGACAGGGCCATTGACCCATTGTTTAGCTCTGTGAATCATACCAAAACCACAAAAGCCCCACTTGCATCCCACTCAAATACTGGCATTTTCAAGCTTTGCATTTTACTTGAAAGCAGGTAATACCTTTTCTCTATGAGTCACAAAATATGAGTGTTGAGAGGGTGCAGAGAAAGGTGACTGGACTGTATTCTCGTATATTGCCAGAGAAGCACTTTTATCAAGCAAAAGTCTCTCTAGATCCAGATGGTGTATTATCACACAATATGATCTGTTATCAGTAGTACATTTTCTCATGTGTTTATCAGGGTCAGTCTCAATGTTCTTGCCACTGCAACTTTTACTTACCAATTAAACTTAATTTCTAGCTATTGGGTGGAATCTGCTGGGGCCATGCTACTTTTTGTCAGGTTTGGAGCTTCATAATTGGGACAATCTGTTGCTATTCATGGCAAATAGAAACAAATAATTTTTCAGTTGACTTAGTTCAAATAACTTACTTTTTCCGCCAGTTCCTTGGATCCGAGGATTGCCTGTAGAAAGAAATGGACAAAAAAGATCAGATTTCTGACACGATGGCAGTCCTCATAACCAATATATAACTGCCTACTGAATAAAACTTTGGACATCATTTAAACCAAATAGAGACTAATAGTAATTTAAATAGTAAGATAAAAATTCTGCATGATTTTTTATTTTATTTTTTAAATAAAATAAAAATGTGTCAGTAAATGTATAATAGTAACAGTGCGGTATTTGTCCGCATTTTGTTTTATGATTTCACTCTAATGGAGAGATGCTCAGATGAAAGATGGCATGTGCATCTGTGTGAGGCATCACAATGCTGAACATTGTCATGTGCCCGGTTTCACAGACACTGCTTAAGCCTAGTCCCAGACTAAAATGCATGCTTAAGCTGTTTTAACTGAAAGCAACTTGCACTGACATATCTTAAAATATGTCAGTGCCATTGTTTTTTCTCATGATGCACACCAGTAATGTTTCCTAATTAAACTAAGGCCTACTCCTGACTTAATCTAAGCCCTGCCTGTAACATTAGTTATCTCACTGCAGCTGCAGTTTCAGGAAACATTAAGAGATATCACATAATCACATATTTTTAGGAGGGACTGAGATGAAAGACAGAAGAGCTGAACCCCCCTAAAAAGGGTTTTGCAATGCCCATGTACATAAAACGCCATACTTCACTCCACATTATTATCTTACAAGGTTCTGCTGACCTGATGTTGGCGCTCTCAAGTGTTTGCTTTAAATAGATCTGTTTGTATAGTCGTATCACTGTTACGGTGAGTTTCGTCAGTATGATCAACAGTGAATGAAACTCATTTGAAAAGGGGAGGAGAAATGGCAGGAAAGAAGAGGGGGAAGTGCAGTGAGGAGGGACATGATTTGAAAGAGAACATCAGCGACAGAAAGAAAAACAAAAGATGTGTTTGTGGAGAAGATTTGAAAGAAAATCCTTGAGTCATGTCCAAGCAGGGAAAGCAAACACAGCATAGGGAAGGCTGATCAGACTGAATAGGCATGGAAAAGGCAAGAGAAATCATTAAAAAAAAGTATGGAAGAAAAGTGCTCAGTACCTAATCTCCGGTCATACACTGAGATCCAGTTTAGAAATTGCTGAGAGCTTACATGCACGCACAAACACTAAAAACAGGGTTCCGACATTGTGTCCATATAGCTATAGTCTTGTACAGGATGGAAGAGAATTATGAGGACCTGTTCCAAAAAATTCTAGTGGAATGAGCGCATGAATAATGCAGGGAACTTTGTTTAGCTGCAGCCGTGCAGCCCTCAGCTCATGAACTTCTTCCTGACGGTGAGGTCAACAGAAAAAGAATGCGATGACAGAAGAATGCTGTGCTTTTAAGGGACTTTAATGCGGGGTGGATTGAGGATCTGCGTAGGAGGTAGGGGTTAATGCAGAAGTAGGCTAATGCTAGCACCATCCAACACAGCCTGGAACAAATTACAGTCTGTCGTAAAACACAGACAGCTATGCTACAAGACAGTAACCTGGTTCAGGGGGAAACATGGGAGCGTGTATGATTTTTTTTTAAGGGAAAGGCTGGAATTATGTGTGTGCTTGAGCTTAAGCTCGCAGCTGTGGTGCTGTCTGGTTAGGACTGTATATGGAAGAATTGCTCAAATTAACACAAACACACACACACGAATACCATAATTTGTGCATGATCTCATGCACACGTAGGCAAAACATGGCAGTTTTTTTTTTTTTTAAGTAATGCAACTGCAAATTAATTGAATTGTAACACTTTATTTTAAGGGTCCATAATTATGCTGTAGTTAAGTATTAACACACCGGTAGTAAATGATTAACCAGTAATTAATAGTTCACCCTACAATGAAAATGAAGTCATAACTTACTCACCCTGGTGTTGTTCTAATGCTGTATGCCTTTAATAATATTCATTTTAGGGTGAACTATCCCTTTAACTGAACATATATTAAGGGCATATTATTATTTACAACATTTTAATGATAAATAAGCAAAAATAAGCCAATAATTAATGGTTAACTGAATGCACAATAAATGCCTTTTGGGTTACACTATTTATAGTCTACATTCTAATAACTATACAGTGGGGAGAACAAGTATTTGATACACTGCCGATTTTGCAGGTTTTCCTACTTACAAAGCATGTAGAAGTCTGTAATTTTTATCATAGGTACACTTCAACTGTGAGAGACGGAATCTAAAACAAAAATCCAGAAAATCACATTGTATGATTTTTAAATAATTAATTTGCATTTTATTGCATGACATAAGTATTTGATCACCTACCAACCAGTAAGAATTCCGGCTCTCACATACCTGTTAGTTTTTCTTAAAGAAGCCCTCCTGTTCTCCACTCATTACCTGTATTAACTGCACCTGTTTGAACTCGTTACCTGTATAAAAGACACCTGTCCACACACTCAATCAAACAGACTCCAACCTCTCCACAATGGCCAAGACCAGAGAGCTGTGTAAGGACATCAGGGATAAAATTGTAGACCTGCACAAGGCTGGGATGGGCTACAGGACAATAGGCAAGCAGCTTGGTGAGAAGGCAACAACTGTTGGCGGAATTATTAGAAAATGGAAGAAGTTCAAGATGACGGTCAGTCTCCCTCGGTCTGGGGCACCATGAAAGATCTCACCTCGTGGGGCATCAATGATCATGAGGAAGGTGAGGGATCAGCCCAGAACTACACGGCAGGACCTGGTCAATAGAGAGCTGGGACCACAGTCTCAAAGAAAACCATTAGTAACACACTACGCCGTCATGGATTAAAATCCTGCAGCGCACGCAAGGTCCCCCTGCTCAAGCCAGCGCATGTCCAGGCCCGTCTGAAGTTTGCCAATGACCATCTGGATGATCCAGAGGAGGAATGGGAGAAGGTCATGTGGTCTGATGAGACAAAAATAGAGCTTTTTGGTCTAAACTACTCGCCGTGTTTGGAGGAAGAAGAAGGATGAGTACAACCCCAAGAACACCATCCCAACCATGAAGCATGGAGGTGGAAACATCATTCTTTGGGGATGCTTTTCTGCAAAGGGGACAGGACGACTGCACCGTACTGAGGGGAGGATGGATGGGGCCATGTATCGCGAGATCTTGGCCAACAACCTCCTTCCCTCAGTAAGAGCATTGAAGATGGGTCGTGGCTGGGTCTTCCAGCATGACAACGACCCGAAACACACAGCCAGGGCAACTAAGGAGTGGTTCCGTAAGAAGCATCTTAAGGTCCTGGAGTGGCCTAGCCAGTCTCCAGACCTGAACCCAATAGAAAATCTTTGGAGGGAGCTGAAAGTCCGTATTGCCCAGCGACAGCCCCGAAACCTGAAGGATCTGGAGAAGGTCTGTATGGAGGAGTGGGCCAAAATCCCTGCTGCAGTGTGTGCAAACCTGGTCAAGAACTACAGGAAACGTATGATCTCTGTAATTGCAAACAAAGGTTTCTGTACCAAATATTAAGTTCTGCTTTTCTGATGTATCAAATACTTATGTCATGCAATAAAATGCAAATTAATTACTTAAAAATCATACAATGTGATTTTCTGGATTTTTATTTTAGATTCCGTCACTCACAGTAGAAGAGTACCTATGATAAAAATTGCATTTCTTTGTAAGTGGGCAAACCTGCAACATCGGCAGTGTATCAAATACTTGTTCTCTCCACTGTAAGTAACTTTGCCAACTACATGTCAACTAACTCTAAACTGAACAATATGAATCATTATTTTTATTTAGTGTTGGTTTAACAGTTTTAAGTAATAAATTGCTAAAATTGTGTAATAAAGACAATTTGACCCATGCAAGATAGTAAGATATTATAATAGCGAGACTTTTTCAGGGTATATACATGTTTTCTTCTGGTTTTAAGCTTAAACCTTGTTAGATGAACGCTTAAAACAAGAAAAAGAAAATCTGTGTTAATGGGGTAAGAAAAATAAACTTCATTAAATATATATGTAATTTTGGTTCAAATATATTATTTTAAAGAAAGAAAAAAAACTAATTTAGAAAAATATCCCTGCAGTGTATAAATCATGCCATGCTGTCTAAATTCAGAAAATTGCTCAATTTGACTAGCATGGTCAAACATTAATTTATCAGAGGGATGAAATGAGTAAATACTAAGACAGGAAGTGGCATGAAAGCACACAAAGTGATACATCTAATGTGTACCAATGGAGCTAATTCCTCTGTCAGCATGGCAGCAGAGATTAAGAGCATTTACACCACAAGATCAAACCATTTATATAATTTCCACCTCAGATGTTCTACTGTTATTGTGACTCTAAGAGTGGTTCATGTTGACATGTTTTTCTTCACAAAAGAAAAACTAAATGTTGGTTTACGTGTAACTATGTGGATGTAAAAAGTTGCTTTGAGTGTGTTTGGCTCAAATAGAGAGCCCTCTGGATGTAATTATGTTGCATGTGTGAGTGTATATGAAACAATACACGTGGCAAGCGGAGAAGATATGTGACCAGTTGGAGACCAGCTGAAGTACCATCACAGCTTTTTATTAGCCCTGCTAATGATCATGACTCACTGCTGCCAGGAGAAACAACAAGAGCAGCCCACATCAACATCGTTGAGAAACTGCTGATGAATAGTTTTTATCACAGGAAAATAGTATCCAAATACCTGGTCTAAGTAGAAGTTATTGTTATCTGGAAAAGATTGAACTAAGGTTATTCCTGGAGAAGGTAGAGACACAGAAGCGTAGAATGATGCGATGGGGTCAGTGAAATTGTGTTTACTCATTGCTGCTGATGCAAACTTCAGCTCTATGCCATGCAACTTTAGTAGAGTTTTGTTTATAGTGTATGTTCGGCCAGCAGAAGGGTTGTTTTAACTCTATCATTTACCCCTATGTTCTTCCAAACCAGCATAATTGTTCTTTTTCCATGGAGCACATGGAGGAGGTATTTAGCCGAATACCAGAGTGTCTTTTGTTAGTCAATAGTAACTGCTGTCAAGTTTAAAAACGATTTTTTCATATTTTTGAGAAAGAATATCCTAATATTATGGCTGTCAATCAAATGTTAAGTCGACGAGAAGAGGCTTAGTTGGCCAAGTTTGATATGCAAACATACATAAAATGTATATATATTTAAATGGAATGAAAGATGTAGAATGTATTGAATGTTAGCTTTCTATTGTGCATTTCATTTTAACAAGAAACTAAGCTTTTAACCACAGCTCGAGAGATGTAGTTCCAACTACGTAAGTTTGCAATGCTGTTTGCGAATGTTAGTTGTTTAGTCAACTTTTTTGGCAACGACGGAACTTGCGACCATAGTTGGCTAACGATGCTTTTGGGAAATTCACCCCACATCATTTACACGGCTGTTCCATGTGGTAATTACATGGCTTAATTACATGGCTTATTTGAAACATGCAAGTAGTGGCCTAACGTTAGTCACTTTACATGGCCACTCGCGTTAAGAGTAACCTAGACAAATGTGCGCTATTATTAGGCGCATATCCAAATGCAGAGTGTGGAAGCTAAATTAGTACAGCGCTTACTGCATGACGTTTAACTTAACGTGCATTTCTCTCTATAGGCACATCCACTATACTGTGGAGATGAGTCAGCATTGCCAACTTCATCTTTGCAGCTGACGCTGAGTTTATTATTAAATTATTCAAATGTTTAGAAAGTCCCCTTTCTGTTTTTTCCAACACATTCATACTCATTACTTTTTCCGGTGCGCTGCAGCAAGCTTTATGCGTGCACTTGAATGTTTCCTTTATATTTTAAAGGCTCATTAATATGGTTTAGTAATTATCTGTAATGTAGAACAATGTTATCAATGTTGCATATAATATTCTTTCTCAAGACTCTGAGACTCAAACCATTTTCCAATGCCACACCCCACCCAGTATATATTTAATTCATTAAATGAATATCATAAAAGTGCGACTAGTCGAGTAATGGCTTAAATGAACAACTAACAGTCGAGAAGAAAAAGCTTTAGCCTAACATAATATAATATAATATAATTAATGTAACATAATATAACACATCTTAACAAACTGGAGATGAGGGCCAACAATTCAGTAAGCATACAAAATTACCACTAAAAATAAGAAAGAGAGCGCAAGAAAGGACAACATGTAGGTGCAGGAACAAATGTGCACATACCAGGACCGGAGCAAGAATAAAAAATAAAACTTAAATAAAAGAGCGGTGGAAGCAGAAAATGTTTGATTTCAGCACTGCTACAGCCCACTGGGCATTGTTCATAAGAATTTACGTTCAATTCCAGTTTCTGCAGAAGAGCTCATTCAACTGCCTGCTAGTGGGATGCTTAATGGCCACTAACTGTGTCATTTTATGTCGAATATATCAGGATGAGAAATATTTATCAGCCTACATCACATCTTCATCTCATCTCTTTACCTATTTATGTGCTGTAATGCTGCTGGGATAAACCATTCATGTGCTCTAACAGGGGAAATGTACAAAAAACTCAAGTGGATGCTGCACATTAGTATATTATTAGCATATCTGCCTAAAGGGTAAACCTGGTAAACCTATTCTAGGAAGATCAGCTCTCTGGGCTTTAGAAGGCATACCATGGGATTCGTTCTGTTTGCACCACTTTTAATTGTTGGGTAATATGCACAAATGCATTTGATGGATGTCTTTGGTCATTGTGTATCTGTACTGCATTTTAAAATGGCGTTGAATAAAAAAACAATTCAGTTTGTTTAAAAACGCATCTAGAGGCCTCCAACATATTCCATTCCATTGCATTCTTGTTGCTTATGAAAGCATCTTATCTCTTAATTTCTGTAAGATCTATTCATTAGAGGCCCTTGCACACTTTCAGTGGCTCATGTTCAAGTGCAGCATCAAGAGATCTTGTTGCAAACGAATGAGTTTATGTGCTGCATTTCAATAACATTTCTAAAACCTGTTTTTGGTTAAACAGGTTTTAATTGAGAATTTACCTCAGAGAAAGGATTGGGCACAAACTCCACCTGGTTCTCTGCAGCTCGTCGAATCTTGGGAGCATCTGGTGGGCACTATAGAAGCACAAAGGTCACAAGTCAAACCAATTTGATAATTGTTGTTCTTGTTAAAGTCCCCTTATTATGCTTTTTCAGATATTACCTTTCATGTAGTGTGTAATATAGCTGTTTGTGAATGTAAGGTGTGCAAAGTTACAAATATCAAAGTGCATGATAAATGGAGTTATTGTCTCCCAAAAGAAAGAACCGATTGAAATAAGTCATCAGTAATTCCAGTCTTACTTCCTGCATGAACCTACATAGATTTATAACAAATTTGCACAACGCCAGCCTGTCGAGAAGACGCTGTTTTCTGTGCTGCAAATGCAAATCCACTTAGCATGCACTTCCAAAGGATGAAGACTCAGGCTAGAATTGATACGGTAAACCCAACGCCGTTGTTACTGTTCATATCACTGTGTGCACAAGTGCTGAGGAAGCCTCTGAGCTGAAATTCAATTCGGAAGTAGACCAATCACAAGAGACTGGGCCATCTGACCAATCAGAGCAGAGCAGGCTCTTGGAAAGGAGGGGTTTAGAGAGACAGAATCCTTTATCAAACTGTTTAGACACTGTGAGAAAAGAGGTGATGCTGCAATGTATATTATGAAATAAAAGTGTATATTATAAAATTAAAGTGTTTTTTTGATCTATGCAAACCTACATGGATACATGCAAACCTATTGTAGGAAACCTCCAAAACAAAATTAGGAACCTTTAAAATAGCATAATAGAGCACTAAAACTATTAAAACTTCTTCATTTCGTCAACTGAAATAAAGCTGAAATAAAATATAAAGATTAGCTGAAAAACTTTAGAAATTAGAAAGGTTACTGAACTAAATACCTGAAATACGTTTAGGTTGGTGCACTAAAATTAGTAAAACTAAAAACTGAAATAAAATTAAAGCTAAATAGTTCATATTAAAAACACTAAAACTAATAAAAATGACAAAAGCACAAAACTATATTGCTAAAACTAAAATTGCAAATAGAAGCTACTTCAAAATATTGCCATATATTGTAATACACTATATTGCCAAAAGTATTGGGACACCCCTCCAAATCATTGAATTCAGGTGTTCCAATTACGTTAATGGCCAAAGGTGTATAAAATCAAGCACCTGGGCATGCAGACTGCATCTACAAACATTTGTGAAAGAATGGGTCGCTCTCAGGAGCTCAGTGAATTCAAGCGTGGTACTGTAATACCTATGCAATAAGTCAATTCGTGAAATTTCCTCACTACTAAATACTCCACGGTCAACTGTTAGAGGTATTATAACAAAATTGAAGCAACTGGGAACAACAGCAACTCAGCCACGAAGTGGTAGGCCACATAAAATCACAGAGCGGGGTAAGCGCATGCTGAGGCGCACAGTGCGAAGAAGTCGCCAACTTTCTGCAGAGTCAATAGCTACAGACCTCCAAACTTCGTGTGGCCTTCAGATTAGCTCAAGAACAGTGCGTAGAGAGCTTCATGGAATGGGTTTCATTGGCCGAGCAGCTGCATCCAAGCCTTACATCACCAAGTGCAATGCAAAGCGTCGAAAGCAGTGGTGTAAAGCACGCCGCCACTGGACACAGTGGAGACGTGTTCTCTGGAGTGACAAATCACGCTTCTCCGTCTGGCAATCCGATGGACGAGTCTGGGCTTGGCAGGAGAACGGTACTTGCCTGACTGGATTGTGCCAAGTGTAAAGTTTGGTGGAGGAGGGATTATGATGTGGGGTTGTTTTTCAGGGGTTGGGCTTGGCCCCTTAGTTCCAGTGAACTTCCAATTTCATGCTCCCAACTTTGTGGGAACAGTTTGGAGATGGCCCCTTCCTGTTCCAACATGACTGCGCACCAGTGCACAAAGCAAGGTCCATAAAGACATGGATGAGCGAGTTTGGTGTGGAGGAACTTGACTGGCCTGCTCAGAGTCCTGACCTCAACCCGATAGAACACCTTTGGGATGAACTAGAGCGGAGACTGTGAGCCAGGCCTTCTCGTCCAACATCAGTGCCTGACCTCACAAATGTGCTTCTAGAAGAATGGTCAAAAATTCCCATAAACACACCTTGTGGAAAGCCTTCCCATAAGAGTTGAAGCTGTTATAGCTGCAAAGGGTGGGCCAATTCCATATTAAACCCTATGGATTAAGAATGGGATGTCATTAAAGTTCATGTGCATGTAAAGGCAGACGTCCCAAAACTTTTGGCAATATAGTGTATGAATAAATACTATAATAGTATATAAATTATACAAAAAACACTGGATTTCATGTACTGTAAATCAAAAATCCTTCTCATGCACACTTCCTGATACTTTCAACAAATGTGGTCTTCGACATCTACGACATAAGACATTTTTCTCTGCGTCTCAAAGATGTAATCGCTGACTCCTCTGCTTTTAAAAAGCCACGTTAGAGCACATGCATTCAGGGGAAATAGTTGCCCTTGTTTCCATTTTAAACACTGCTCACAGGGAGCCTTGAGCATTCGCCTCAAAACAACAGAACACAAAGAACTTTGTTGGCTTAAATTCACAACAGAAACCTTCATGTTTTAGTGACATGGTTTAAATGTTATTCATATCTTACCTCACAAATAGGCAGCTAACATGTAAAGGGAATAATAATTGAATCATCTTTTCAGACTAAAAATGGTCTGGCACGCGACTAACGATATCTAATAGTTCTTGGCTACGAAATATCCTCTGATTCAAAATTGCATCAAATACAAAACACCATCTCCGAGTTGGCTGTACCCATTCTCGTGTGCATCCCATTCTTCCTTTGTCAAATAAGTTTCACAGGTGACATTTCCTGATCTATACCTTCTTTACTATTCAGTCTGTGGGTGGCTGCATGCTTTTCATACAGGCTGAAGTTATCTGCAAGTGACGCATTCCTGTGAGCCTTTTCGATTCAGCAAGTCTTGCCAAAGCTCTGATCAATTCAGAGAGGAGAAACGCACCAAATTCCAAATCCTCAAATAAAGCAGCACTCCCACATCGATGACTCAGGCGCTGTTCCTCCACCACAACCATCCCGATGGAAGCTAAGCTGCTGCTGGAGCTTGATCCATCAAGTACAACTACAACAATATTTTTTTTTTTGACAGAAAGAACGCATCCATTCCCTTAGCAAAACATGAGCTTTGCGTCCGCTGTGATCATTGAAAACATGTGCAAGTGTTTCATCAGCTTGGGTGAAATATTACTTTACAATGCTGAGAAAAATATTTTTTAAAATAAATCTTATACCTACCTGGTCTGTGGTAAGTTCAATTTTATTAGGTTTAAACCTATCCAACGGTTTAATTTACATGCATGAGATCCTACATTCAATCCTACATTAGATCCTACAGTTAAATGACTCCGTAAAGGACTCAACTTTCACAGTTACTTTGATGCAAACTGCTTCATATTCAAACAAAAAAACTTATTTTTCTTTTATTTTCACTATTACAATTGGTCACACTTTATTTTAAGGTGTCCTTACTGTGTAAGTATGCATTTAAGTACTGAGTAATATTAATTAAATACATGTACTTACTGTAGAGTTAGGGTTAGGATTAGATTTGGTTTAGGGTTAGTTGCATGTAGTCAGGGCTTGACATTAACTTTTTTTTTGCTCACCAGCTACTGTGGTTAGTGGTTGTCTCACGAGACGAGGCAAAACACGATGTTGGGTTCATGAGAACGGGTCTATATTTTAACACTACTTTTAAGAAATTTTCAATGGTGAAAAATATGACACTAAAAATGGTGCTTTATTTGGCTCAAAGTCACAAAAAGCAAAACAATGCAGGTGCATTTTGAAATGTTTTAGGGCTGTCACTAACAATTATTTTGGTAATCGAGTAATCAGTTGATTATTTTGACGATTAATCAAGTAATCGGATACTTTTTTGTGGTAATAAAAATAGACCTAAGCAGTCTATATAACAGTATACAAAGCCATTTAATAGCCTATAGACCACTAACAGAAACGAATTGACTACATAATACCATGTATAAGAGCATTTTCTGGTGTTTTTAATAGTTCAGACTTTATTACCCGAGCTCCAGGTATCTCACAGCAGGCCTCCTGGATAGCTAGAGAGGGGTCACAATACACCATCACTTGCTGGACGTCAATCTAAAGAAAGAGAAAAAGAGAAAGCATATTAAAAGCAGACCAAGAACAGAGAAAATTAGCTTTTTAAATGCTGGACCCCCACTGCTTTACATATGACCACTTACATGATCATTTCGCTAAGTGGTTGGATTAACAAACTAATTAATTAGTAATGGATGAAGCTCATTTAGGCTACCACGGGCTGTTCTTTTCATCTTTTTCGAGCTGAGTGTGTGCAGTAGCGTTAGCCCTGAAGAGAAGCGCCTGTAGTCTTCCTGTCTCTCATACATCCACAGACACGCCCCTGCCACATTTCCCATGCAGACAGGATGCCTAAGGCAAAACCTGCGGGAAGCCAGCTTATAGGAAACATCTACTTCCGACTACTCTATTAGCAGTGTAGCGCTCAATTAACAGAGGAGCTGGAAGCTTCTGCAGTCATTCATCTAATTGACATCCTTGTTTTCCAAGCATTGTCCTTTGTAAAAAGCTTACAATACGGCTTCATCATTTGTAGGATCACCAGAGGTCCTCACCTCCACAGGGGCAGCATCAGTAGCCCTCATACCCAACAGCGTGTGTCCATTGATGGGCAATTGGCCACGGAGCTCCAGAGGCTTGTGCTCGATGGAGCTGCAGTCTACGTGCAAGGAGGCCGCATTACTCTGCAGGCTCAGAGCCACCTTATGCCAGTGCATGTCCATCAGGGATTCCACACCGTCACCTTCAAACACGCATCCCACCATAGGCCCTTCGGGGTCAGCCCCTCTCGCCCGCAGGGCCAGGTTGCCATCTGGACCATTCCAGTCCAGTGAGAACTAAAGGAGTTTGATAAATAGGGGAAAAAGAGTGTTTTATTTATAAAATGTGATTTTGTAGAAGCTGCAGTACAGGGTCCAAATTCAGCATTTTTCCATACCTGTTGGTCATTAATATTTCTTTCAGCCATTTTTTTGATTATTTCATAATAATACACTACTGTTCAAAAGTTTTTATTAATACTTTTATTCAGCAAGGACACATTCAATTCATCAAATGTGACAGTAAAACCTTTATAATGCTACAAAATATTTCTGTTACAAATAAATGCTGTTCTTTTGAACTTTCTATTCATCACAAAATCCTGAAAAAACAAATTTTCAACATTGATAATATTAAATGTTAAATCAGAATATTAGAGTGATTTCTGAAGGATCATGTGACACTGAAGACTGGAGTGATGATGCTAAAAATTTAACTTTCCCATCACATTAAGAAATTATATTTGAAAATATAATCAAATAGAGAACAGTTATTTTAAACTGTAAAATTATTTCACGCTATTACTGTTTTTACTGTATTTTTTATTAAATAAAAATGACTTCAAAAACATTTAAAAATCTTTCTGACATCATCATTTTGAACAAAAGTGTCAATTATTTAGCTTTTAATTGATGATATAATCGTTTTAAGATTAAGATGCCTGTCTTAAGATGACTTATTTATATTTATATTTATTTTACTTAACTATAACTTGTTTTATGTATGTGCCAAAGCCAAATTTCTCACATAAAAAGACAATAGCAATGTGTTAGTTTTGGACCTTGCTGTAGCATAATAATCAAGCTCTAGCTTGCTGTTAAATTGAAATATATGTTATCAAAAGAAGGATACAAGAATTCTATACATGTGCAGAAAGCGTGCCAACTTTCTGCACCACTCAGTCTGACACAAAATGACAATATCTAGCGATTCGAATTTTATGATTTAACATGCAGCCCATAATTATCAGTTCCTGAAGGCACAAATCTATAGACTTAAGGGGAAAGTGGACACACACCTGAGGATACCCGTGTTCATCTGATATCTGGAACAGGTAAATGTTGTCATTCAAAGATTTCTTCTTCAGCAACATGGTGAAGACCAGGGTGAACTCCTCTGGAAGTCCATGAGGAAATACTTGACTGAGGAGACAAGCGTGTGGTTAGACTGCAGCACACGAACAAACAAATACAAGTGGAGCAGGTGGGTTGTAATAGTACAGAATCAGTCTGAATGGTAGCAGCAGTGGGAGCATCTCTGTATTAATGGTGCTGTAGATACAGATAGAGGGATAACCCCTGACACTAATTTTGAAAAGAAATGCAGCTCAGCAATACCCCTCTTCATTGTCAACTTATAAACAGTTTGCCTGCCTCTTGGTGGTTTGGCTTGATGTTTACCATCCCAAACACACACACACACACACACACACACACAGAGAGAGACTCAGTGCTGGAGTTTATTCACACACAAGTCATGGAACGGCAGGAAGCTGATCATAAACACATATACATGGATGCATAACATGCACAACAATGAGTGGGAAGCGTGTTTGTGTCTAAAATGAGGTGACAATGATTTATAACAGAGAGCTGGAATCCAAAGTAATAACAGTGAGGCTGGCCTCCTCAAGGAAAAAAAAAAAATCAGGACTAAGCACCAGAGAGAGAGAGAGAGAGAGAGAGAGAGAGAGAGAGAGAGAGAGAGAGAGAGAGAGAGAGAGAGAGAGAGAGAGAGAGAGAGAGAGAGAGAGAGAGAGAGAGAGAGAGAGAGAGAGAGAGAGAGAGAGAGAGAGAGAGAGAGATTTTTTTTTACAGTTTGTACAGGATGAAACTTGTTATGACGGGGTGAGGTACACATTTCTTTCAAAGATTTCTTGTTGATATTACTGAACAAAACTATTCCACTGAAAGGGCCATCATAAATCAAAGATTAATGATTTTTCATTTCATTATTAGAGTCTAGCAAGTCTAAGACATTTATAGAATAGAGGTGCATGATATATTGGTGGCCAGTAACAAGGAATGTTCAGTTATTATTATGGAATGCCAATAGTGGAATTACATCCATTTTTTAGCCAATAATTTGTTACAGTATATTTGACTGCATCTTTTTTTTTTCATAATGTGTGCGCAAAAACTAAACAGGCTCATGTGCACGGTGTGTAAGTGCGGCCTATAAAACTGCAGTGTTTTTAGCCAAGTTAGCATGTCATGTCGCTCTCAATAACTTCACACCTTTTTGCATTATGTTTGGGCATGTTTTGATTGGGATCGTCTGCTGAAAGTAACAAATCACGTTTTCATATTCTGTTAATATATCTGTGCTTTTAAAATTGCTTTAAAACTTTTGAAAAGCAGCATGTGTCACTTTTAAATCAATGGACCAGAATCTAGGAGATAAGCATATTTACTTACAGACGAGTCTGGGTTTATATAAGCAACAATGAGCAACAGAAATTAATTAAATCAAAAATGACAAAGACATTTCTGTCATGACAACTCTCTGAGTGTTTGGCATGGTAATGGATATTACAGTGTTGATATGTTTGGTCTTGGCGGAATAGATCTACGCTGCTGCTGCTGCTGCTGTAGGTTATTGCTACTGCTGCTGCTGCAGAGCAAGTATGGGACTTGCTACTGCCAATACATATACGACACGCTGTATAATAGCATACATGAATTACCCGTAGCAGATCTATACAGGTGGAGCTGGGGAGGTGGAGGGTTTCTGAAAGTGTGCTGCAAACTGCTATGGCAGACGCTGACCAAGTATTTGAAAGTTGAGCAGCAAGATCATTAACTACTGATACACAGTTGGGAAGGTTACTTTTGAAATGTAATAGGTTACAGATTACAAATTACCCTATTTAAAATGTCATTTTACATTTCTAACGAATGTTTTCAATTGTTAATCATTTTCAAACATTTAAACCAGGCAGGGTTCACCTCTAAAAAACAGAGATAGTCATATTTAGTTATATTTAAGAGAAAACACACAATTCTAAATCATTATACTGCAGTAAAAAAAAAAAAAAACATGATTTAGATTCTATTTTCATACTCATTGGCAACCCAAACAGACTCCCCCAGTGTAGCTGTCATAACAATGTTTTTTTTTTTTTTTAATAAAGTTATATTCTACTTATACTCTACTTATTCTACTATTCTACTTATTGTTTAGACTCAACGACCAATCGTTGTGTGTTAGTAGCTAAATAGCTCTATTTCGCAAGTCAAAATGGGACAAACTAATAGAGAGATTTGTCCACTAGGTGGAGCTTCAAGTTAACATTCATCATAGGAGATGTTTCCTCAGGTTCGACATTGAAACCTTCGATGTCGATGGCATTTTAATAGTTGGCAAACATATTTTGCACTGAACTGTTATATTTGCGCTCTTTTCTAATTTCTGGATTAAATGCTTTTTAAATTTCCAGCACTGGAACATTTTTATCACTTTCCATGGTGTCAACTCTCAGACAGGTTGTAGCCTAAAGCTTTCAGCGGCAATGTGGATTGATGTAAATGGCAGACGTGGTGCACTGCAGCTTCAAACAAGAGAACCAATCAAAAGCATCAGAATAGCATTGCTTTAATAAATGGCCTTTAAATGGCAGGAGGCATCGTGCACATCAAAAACAGGCAAAGCAACATATTAATATTATTCAATATATCCTAGCTTTTTACAGAAAATATTCAGATGTAACCCCCTTTGTAATCATTAACATTTTAACATTTAACTTTAATTTAATTTTTAAAAATTCTCAGTAATTAACGGATTACAGTTACATTTATTTTGTAATTGAATTAAGTAACGGCGTTACATGTAACTAGTTACTCCCCAACACTGCTGATACAGCAGGAACCAATTAGCTGTTTCCTATAGAGAACTATGTGATTGATTGCAAGCAGATGGAGTTAAAGACCGACCTATCAGTCTGTGCCATCTAGAGTTTCATGACAGAACTTGGCATAATGTTAAAAACGATTTCAAATAAATGCTGTTCTTCTGAACTTTCTATTCATCAAAGGTTTCCACAAAAATAAGCAGCACAACAATGTTTCCAACATTGATAATAATAAATGTTTCTTGAGCATCAAATCAGCATATTAAAATGATTTATGAAGGATCATGTGACACTGGAGTAATGATGCTGAAAATTCAGCTTTGGCATCAAAATTACATTTTAAAATATATTAAAAACATTACACTTTAAAATAGAAAACATTTGTTTTCACAATATTAAATTTTTTCTGTATTTTTAATCAAATAAATGCCGTCTTGGTGAGCATAAAAGTCTTATTTCAAAAACATTCAAAACTCTTACTGACCTTAAACTTTGAAATGGTAGTGTATGTGAATAAAACAAACATACTTGTAGCAGACCTTCCCAATGATATAAAATGCATAACATGATTTATATGGTTTTTCAACAAATCCTGTTATGGTTATTAAGAGCCTATTTCATATAGGGATGCAACGATTATAGATTTTGTTGGTACGATTATAGTCTGAGAAATAATCACGGTTTCACGATTATCATGATTATTATGCATTCATTAATTTCACAACAATGTATAAAATCACATGAACAGTGTTATTTTTTGCTACCTTTTGAACCAGAAATAACACAGTAACAAAATAATACAGCACAAAATAATAATAAAGACAAAAGTCCATCTCTCCCTTTGGAATTAAAGAAAGGAATTAAAGAAAGGTGACCTCTGCTCTGTAAACATCCATGTCAGTGTGAGGGGAATAAACTGAACTGTTACTGTCACTAACTGTCATCCATACGTATTCATTTTAATAATCTTTTTAATAATTCATCTAATTTTACATGTGGCCTGAGAAAGTCATGTCTATTATTTTGGTTTGTTTGTGTCACTGATAAATTCAAACGTGCTTCCACGCTTTGGCAGGCGCTGAGCCAGAGACGACGCGCTCAGTACTTTTCATATATCACAAATTCATATATCACTATTCAACCACATAATATTTATTTGAGGTTTCAGAGATTTAAATAGACATTTAAATGAATTACTAGCCTATATAAAAAAGACATGTATAGTTTGTTAAATTTAAATTCCATACACTGATATCTATGGAAGCTGCAATAATAATGTTTTCAATTATAATTTAAATAAATGTTTTATTCATATCAGATACACATTGTGCATGAAACAAAGTTTGTTCTTCTCACACGTTCACTGGACGTGTTTCACTGTATTTCGGGTAAAATTGATGAATTTACGTGATGAAAACAGATCCTCTGAATTGCAAACTCATCGCGTTATATCAACTAACATGATCATTATAAAGGTGTTTAAACGACAAAACACATTCACTTCCACATATTTGACAATCGGAATATATCATAATTCATGATATAGTTAACAAGTTTGTAAATATTTTGAATAAAAAAGGAAAAACAAAATAAACGCGTTACTTATCTGTATTGTGACTGCATGACGCGACGGCATGGAAATAATAGGCTATGTTAAAAAAAAACTCACGCTATAGACTGCCGACTTCAGGCGTTTCTTTGGTGGAAATAAAGCTTCGCTGTTCGGTCCCTCTGCCATAGTTAATCCAGTGTGTACAGTAGTAACCTCCGTGTCTCTGATAAGCACGGCACTTTAAGCTGGTGCAGCGGGGGTGTAATTTTGTTTTAGTTTTGCGCAAGTTGCAACAGTTCCGTTCCGTGCAAAAGAAACACTCGGTGTAGCAGAGCCTTTACGGTTAACCGTGGCGTTTTTAAGCGCTGTTAATCAAGAAATCGGTTAATCGCTGCATCCCTAATTTCATAAATTAAAAACAGAACATTTCTAATTTGTTAGCTAATTAATAAGACTTTGTCATATCACCTATATTAATTGTAAAATACAGTACGTTTAAACAACACTTATTAAGTGTCAAGTAAGTATTTTTAATTAATTAGCTAATTAGCTGGAAAAAGCAAAATGCTTTATTATCAGTATAAGCCACAACAAGCTGCTGATTATCTGTTATTCTTATCAGCCCCCCAATTTTTTGTACTTCTTCTCGGACACAAACACAAAGACGTGGGTAAACACACTCAAACATACGCCCTCCATCTCTCTCCCAGGTGAGGTGAAATCCGAGATAAAGGAAAGCAAGAGGTAGACAGTTCTATTACAGGCAAAGTCTAAACTAAGAGAATGACTAACACAGAGGTGGCCGAACAATTTAAACACCGTCCTCTGCTATCAAATATCAGAGACCAGCTGACAAGACTTTACATTAAACTTTATCTCACAGAAAGAGAATGTAGGAGAGCATTTATGTGGGAAGAATCTTGTTTTTTTTTTTCTCCTCTGCAGTAAGCTGGCCACGTCGAGTGAGTTTCAAGTGCAGGCTCTCGCTCTTTCTCTAGCTGTGAGATGAGATTTACAGCGGGAGAAAAAGAGCTCAGGTTTCAAATGGGGAAAGCACCTGAGGCTCTGGAAAACCCATTCTTAGAGAGGAACTCCCTGATGATGGGGGGGATTTGGGTATGTCTGTGTGAATGTGTATCTTTGCCTTTCCTTTCAAAGTTTCAGAAGGTCAAACTGGACAACTTTCGACCAAAAGACAATTATTATTGCAGCTAAAGGAGATATAAAATGGAACAAGAAATTTTCAAAATGCTAATATATATATTAGCAAATCTGACCACATTTTGTGAAATTGTTGAGATCTCAGTCTGAAACCCCATAGGAGACACATTGGGCCCTATCATACACCCAGGGCAATGCAACGCAGGCGTGACACAAGTGTTTTTTGCTAGTTTCAGCATGACACAGTTATCATTTTCACGTCCAGCGCTTGTTTAAATAGCAAATGCACTCGCGTCCATCTGTCCATCTGGGCGTGATGGTCTGAAAACGAGGTGTGTTCAGACGCATTGTTGGCGTGTTGCTATTTTGAGGCAACTGAAAACGACTGCACCATTGACCAACAAAAACCTGGTCTAAAGTCAATAGCGCAGTATTTTTTGTGTTATTTAAAGGGCGCGTTAATAATATGCACCTATAGGCGGGTGCACAACGCGTGTACACTCTGCTTATTACACATACAGGGACGCGCAGCAGCACACAAACATTTTTAAATATTAAAAATAAAAGATTCCTCTCTGGAGAAGTGTTCAGTCTTTCGGTTCGCAAATGTAAATTGCGAATCCGCCATGGTGCAAGCGCAACTGGCTTTTAAAGGGAATGGGAGATGAGATTCTGATTGGTTTATTGCTAGTTACGCCCAAAACACACCCATGACCAGGGCCACATGGAATCTGTGGACTTTTTTTGTGATTTCTGCGCTGAATTTTTTGAAAAATCTGCGGAATTATGCGGAATGGTTTTAAATGTGTTAAAAAGATCTAAGAATATTGGAACTGAAAACATTACAAATAAAATATAAAATATTCACTTCTTAACTTTTATTTAAGCTTTACAATGCAAATCCAAATAGAACAACTTGTTTTTTAAACAAAGCTAGATCTCTCTTATAGTACACCCACTAAAAGACAGAGAAAATATTACTTTATCAACTGCATTGTACACAAATCATTAAATAAACAATTTCATATCATTCAACAATAGAGCAAAATAAATAAATACCTATCGAAGTTAATAAATGAACTGTTTTTAATAGCTATAAATAAGTAATTTTTGCAGACAAGTGATGTTTCCTTAACTTCTCTGTGGTCAATTTTATTTTAGACATTTTAAAATATCACTCTCTCACTTAAAAAAAATGTCACATCAATAAGCGCAGCCTACAACCCCTCACAATCCCGCACGCGATTGTGTATGCTTCTCAAAGGACAGGCACTACAATCTGCGGGCGCAGATTCCGTGTGGGCCTGCCCATGACTCATTAAGAGACTAGGCACAACCTTTTTGGACCATGTGCCTGGCGCGCTGACCGTTTTTTAGGTTTTTTTTAGGTTTTTTTCATAGACTTCTAGGTTGTCTATGAAAGGATGTAAACTGATTTTTATGTGAAGGACTTTGCCAGGAAAATCAAAAGGATGTGACGTTTACGTGCTCCTGAGAGCCTCTCTTCCATTCAATGACACATGAAATAAAAGCTTAAACAATGTTCAGGATGATTCCAATTCCACATAGGCTGATCTGTAGTCTTTAGTCTCAAATATACTTTATAATCAAACTATTATAACAGTGCAATTTTAATTTCCTCATCTGTCGACAGGATGCCGGTGAATTGCAGAACTGGTGCAAACATATCCACATCGCTATGATTAGATGCTTTCTTACCGCTGTCGTTTTGTTATTGAGAGGAAAGTATGCAGCACATATTTACATATTCATTTAAACGTCGTCAGCATGGACAGCGTCTGGATGTTCATTAACCCTCATCCTTGAACAGAAACTCATAAAAAAAAAGTTTTCATCAGAGTGGTCCAAGACCCTAGGACTTTTGTCGCACTTGAACCACGAATACACAAAAAAATTGACTGGATTCAAGGAGTTTTGTGGTTGAAATTTAAAAAAGTAACAAAGAATGTGAAGAATATGCTTAAATTATTATTTATTTATTATTTATTAATAAAATCTAGAAATTTAAAGGTAAAAAATAAAAAATAACAAAAAAATCTCCCATAAAAAAATGCATAAAAAATTTGAACAAATATTGAAAAAAAGAAATGAAATAAGTTTTCTGGACAAAAAAAATTAAGCATAATATTAGGCTTAGGGTCAATTTGACCCGCAAGGGAGGGATTTGTTACAAAGTGTGAGGGAAGGATAAGGGTTAACAGTATACCGCTGCAAAGGTATTTAGAACTTATTTTTACCCCTAAGCGAAGAACGGAAAAGAACTTCGCCATAAGTATATCGGGGCACTGAATCACGTTCAGTCTCTTGTACGTTACATGTGCACGAGTGCGAGCAGGAGCAATAAGTTGCTGGCTGCAGTTCACTTAACAGCCACAGGTGTCGCTAATAACAAGGGTTTCTGAATTCTACATACTGTATAGTCCCTTTAATTAAGTGTATCATCTGTGAATTTGAAGTGCACCTTCTCATTTTGGAACCTGCAGTATGAACACACTACTCTCACTAGTTACAAATACGCAAATTGGGACACACCTATTATTTCACATAAGAGATAAGTTGATGGTCTAGCCAGACTTTAAACAAACATCTGGACCCTAATCCCTAACCTTTAAGTAATATTGCTTGCAAAGCATTACCAGCACAAAGATAAGCTGTGTCAGATCCTCATGTTTATTCCCAACTGCCAAGCAGCTTTCTCTAAAGAGAGTGTCAGCCAGAGAACAGCTACCATCTCATGGCAGGAGATAAACAGCTACTCAAGCACTATTAGAGAAAAACAGATCACATATCCCAACATCTGAAAACTACTGGATAACTATCTAGGAGGGATGGAGGAAAAAGACAAGATATCATCACCATGTCCATTATAAAGTTCATGTCACTCAAAACCTCTCAAAGGCTATATATGTATATAAACCGATCAGGCATAACATTATGACCACCTTCCTAATATTGTGTAGGTCCCCCTTTTTCTGCCAAAACAGCCCTGACCCTGATTAACACTTATTCGATTTGCATGAGATATAAATCTGAAAGTTAGCCTGTACAACACAAAGTTATCTAACCTCCTCAGGGAAAAGTAGTCGTCCTGTCCAAATAGGGCTTTTGAAGGATATCATTTTTTGTGTGTGTGTGAGTTCATGATATACTGTATACACTGCAGATTGAGGACAGAGCAAGTACATAAAGAGTATAAAAAGTTTGTACAGTCCAGCACAAGAGCGAGAGCTTCAGTATTATTCTTCTGACTTATTTGGCTCAAACACTTGAGCTCTCATTTCTGTTAAGTCTACATGAGAAAAGGATAACAGGAAATTCTAATAAGGAGCCTGATGTGTAGTCTAAACCAATTCAAACTGGCTTTGTCATCCCAACATACCAGAGAACTTACAGGAAACAGAACCCGTTTGCTTATACCATTGACCTTTTTCATCTACACACAGCTCAATAAAAGCATTGTCATAAAACGGATTGTTACTGTGGCTTGAGGTCTCACCAAAAGCACTTAAAGTTATTGTTAATAAAAAATTTAACAGCGTTTCTGTGTAAAAGCACAAAGCAGCATGTAATCCGTTGAAATGTTTATTTGCAGAGAGATGGACGTAACATTAGGAGAAAGTCAAAATCTCTCTGGTGACATTATTGTGATTCTTTCACGATGCTACTGTAAATGCTAGACCAAATAAAAGTCAACAGCCAGGAATTCAAGGCTTGTACTGACCTGCTAGAATACTTTGGTAGTTCTGCAATTATATCTTATTGAACTGTATTGGTTTTAGAGGATGAACAGACTCCATAGTCTCCATAGGCAAATTTCGTTTTTTCTATAACTGACCCCGAAGGGTCACAGAAAATGATGGAAATTAACTGTCCCTCTGTTCGAATGTCTGAGTAAAATAGATAAGACAAACAAGAAGAGGAAAGGTAAACAATTTACTCTGTAGGTTGGATGAGTTGGACTTTCCCAAGGCGAAGGATGACAGGCCCTCTCGGATTTCGGATCTTCTTGACCTCGCTGTTCTTCAGCAGGGAGAAACGGCGCGCCAGATTGAAACCTGCAGATCGGACAATCAATCAATTTACCACCCCACAGGCTAATGAATCAGTGGACTGCTATTTGACATGTCCTACGCTATGTATCATTTCTACTGTGGCAGTTTTCAATTCAAGTAAGGCCAAAGGAGGAATCTTAATACTGTGAGTATCTATATCTTTTAGCACATAGACAAAGTCTATTCCTTAGACTGCTTTACGGGCAGTTGGACTTTTATTAAGTGTATTAAAAGGCTGGAATGATTACAGATGGGAGTGCATTCACATAATTATATAGAGTGAACATCTTTCCCATTTTTGGATATACGGTGTGAAGGAATAATGGGGTGGTTGACACAGGAAGTGTTCTTGTGTTCAAAGTAAGATGCAGCACAGCCGAAAGGGGGTAGAAGCCAGTGCTGATAATAATAAGGAAAGCTTCTTGAGCAGCAAATCTGCACATTAGAATGATTTCTGAAGGATCATGTGACACTTAATACTGGAGTAATGAGGCTGAAAATTCAGCTTTGACATCACAGGAATAAATTACATTTTAAAATAAAATAGAAACTAATATTTCAATAATATTTCACAATATTACCGTTTTTACTGTATTATGATAAAATAAATGCAGCCTTGGTGGCCGTAAGAGACTTCTTTTGAAAACTGTCAAGCAATAACGAATCCTGTGTGAATGGGCCCTAAACAGTGTTTCAGCATTTATGTACATAAACATAGAATCATGAGAATTGGGATAGTTCACTCAAAATGACAATAGTTCACTCAAAATGAAAAGAACCATAATTTTGCTCAAACCTCATATGCTTTTGGAGGCATGATTTTTAGTAAATAATAAGTTAAAGGGGATGTCTAATGCTATTTCATGCATTCTGACTTATTTACACTGTTAAAGAGTTGGATTCTCATGCTAAACATGGCCAACATTTCAAAAAACGAGTTGGACGTATGACAGAGTAATTCTGTGCCAAATACACTCCTTCAGGATTCGAATAAGTTTCGGAAAGTTTTTTTTTCGAGTATGGCCCTGTATGACATCATAAAGGGCGAAATTCCTTGTATGGACACTTCTCCCGGATGACCGCGTGCGCACATCAACCAGAGCGAGAGCAAGAGCACAGCCATCAATAAACTTTGTTCGGGTTACGGGAGCCGTTGGCGCTGTCATTTTGTTTTTAGACCATGAAATCAACAATGTCACTAAAGAAGTGTGTTTTTGGTTGTGAGGGAAAGATAACCTTGTTCAGCTTCCCAAATAACCCAGCGTTAAGGAAACAGTGGATGCAGTTGTTTTTCCAGAGCAGCAACAGAGTTCTGCAAGTGTGTTTGTTTGTTCCCGGTCACGAGTCGAAACCGCAGGCGGTGAGTGAACCTGCATTAAATGTCTGTGTTTTGTTGGCAATCGGCGCGTAAGTGCATATAATGTAAACAACACGAACATATAGTGAATCAAAAGTTATCCAGGGATAATGCCACGATGTATTGTGTGTGTGTCATAGGTGTGCGTGTGCTCGTGACTCTTTAGCTCTGCCCACTGCACGCCTCCATGAATTCGGCTCAATCGGCTGTTTTCAGAAAGAATTGGTACAGCGTATCTGTCTTTTATAAATCTGATAAAACTAAAGACTCTTCAGAGATATGAAGGATGCAATACTACTCTATAGGTACTCAAGATTAATATGAGATTGGCAGAAACGGTGTGTGTTATGTACCCTTTAAATTAGGTCTGTTCCTCACACAAAGCTATCATATTGGTTTAAAATACTTGTACTAGTCATATGGACTTTTATGGACCTTTTTGGAACTAGACAACCACCCACCAGAGCAGGTTGGACATTCAACAAAATATCTTATTTTGTGTTCCTTGGGACTTAACAGAATTTTCATTTTTGGCTACTTTAATGAAGATCCATTAGCAGCAGTCTTTACCTGTAATGTTGTGTCTGGCAGTTTGAGGAAACTTCCAGTCTTCTACCTGTATGGACGGGCAGCTGACACCTGTAGAAAGAGAGAAGAAGTCAAGTTCCAGCAGATCTTGTCCTGCCACTTGTGAAAGGTTTTGCATAAAACAACTTGTACAACCGATCATGAAGTGTCCTGTCAAAACTTGGTCCTGAACATGAGGTGAACGAGTTGAGGCATTCAAAGGTTGTCTGAGGTAGACAGACACCATCTCAGATATAAATGGAGCTAAAAATAACATGCTCTTCTCTGGAGGAATCATTCTCCCAATCTCACTGCATGGTGGCAAAGACAATGACAGGTGGTCTGACACACTCTCAACTGATGGGCGACAGTGAAAAAGAACTAACAAAGTTCATACAATCCAATCAATTCCTAAAGGATGAAATCAAGTCCCGCCTAGACATTTTTTTTCTTATTCCAGAAGACGTTTCACTCAGATATACATCACAACTATTGCAACTTCTGTTTTATGGTGACTTTAAGGGGGCATTAATGGTGGTCCCTTGCTTATTTGGTGCTCTAAATGAGAAAAGACATGAACAAATGAAAAAAATTTAAAAAAAACTTTTTAATTTTACACTTTTTATATATATATATATATATATATATATATGTTATAAAACTGCAAGTGAACAACTAAACTTGACAACCAATGATCACCATTTTTATTTAAAAATGTTGTACCTTTTTTTTGCCCACAACTATTGTGCAACTTGATGTAAACAACTTTTTAGGGAGGAAGTTGCATTTACTCAAAATTTTGAATGGGCATTATGACTCTGTATTAGAGATGCCCTAATAGCCTACTAATTTCTCTGCCAATAAGATTATTCAGAATGATATCTGCAATACTGATAGGAGAGTTTGATTTTCTCATATATATATATATATATATATATATATACACTCAGCTGCTATTTATTTTCATATATATTAGCCTAATTATACAAATAAAAACTGAAATGTCTGTGTAACTTGCACATTAGGTAGTTTAAACACAAAAATGTCTCCATAAAAATGTATTCAAATATACATAGGCTATATAATTATAAGTAAATAAGCTCCTCACTAGTGTTTTTATGGCTAACTAACAAACTGTGAACTATGGTACTTTTCCTGAGGTAAATGCAATGACAATTCTATAGTTGTTTTATTGACGTTTTCCGCGGGTGAAACACTGATTGAGCGATTACGTGATATGATACATTTTGGTAAGTTGTACTGTATTTTTCAACATACCTTTTGTTATTCCTGCATGTTTCTTCATGCTACAACTTGTCTTAAAGTGGAAGAAAAGACTCGCGCTCTGTGCTGTCACGTCACATTTAAAAGCGCCAAAACGCAGTTTATTGCTAGAATTTTGTGACAGAATTTGAAAGCTGAGACTTTGTTTCTTATCAGAAGTCACAAAGCTCTTTGCGACTTATGGAATGGAAGGCGCGCTACAAATAATGTTTGTTGGGGGGGGGGGGGGGGGGGGGCTTGAACTACAGGTGATTCATAGGGTCAAACAGAGCTTGCTTTAATGTCGCTATTTTTAAATTGTTAATGTGTTATTGTCGCATTCACTTCGACAGCCCTAATTCAACAATTTTCTTCACAGTATGAGGGCAAATTCCAATCGGAAGTGAGCATCCCTATGCTCACGCCGAAGGGCAGAGCCCTTGAAGTTGGGGGAGCAATGAAAGACCACATAATTTCCTCGTTAGCTTCAAGTGGAATGTTACCACGACAAATCTAGGCAGCGACAACAGAAATATCTTATTATTGCTGTTAATATGATTCTTATTAACAGCAATAATGTGATATATACAAATAAATAGGCTATAAAACAAAGCATTAAGCACATTTCTTACCTTTGAAACTTTTTTAAACTAAATAGGCCTATTAAATGCATGATGAAAATGTGCACTGATGAAAATGTGTGTGACATATATCTGAGTGAAATGACAGAGAAATGAAATGAGTGAAAAAAAAAAAGTCAAATCAAAACACCTTGAATTATTCTGTTTATACCATGGTCTGGCTGAATACTCGATTCTGATTGGCTGGAAGGTGTGCAATAAACCGTTTAATGCACAGGTAGTTCCAAGTCAGTTGAGTCACCGTTCTATATTAATGCGCTGTTTTTATTGAACCACAAACACATAGGCCTACGTCACTCGCACACAGAGAGCGGAGATCGCGCTGCGCACACACAGAAACATTCAGGATTTCTATTCTATTATTTATATTATTCAAATCAGTTAAATGATTATTAGGCTGCATTAACAAGGTCAGCCGGAACCGGGAACACTTCCTATAACACCCGATGTACTCGTTTACATCATAAGAAGAATGGCATCGATGCTAATATTAGTCTCTCTGTTTATCCCAAGGTTTACTGTAGTCAGCCGGATCCGGGCCGTATCCAGATCAGACAGTGGACCTGCGCCTAGACACAACCACAACGTGTGTCTTCAGATTGTGTCAACTAGACTCTGCACTGTGAAGGCCTCATCGACACGACAGCCAGTGGCACTGATCCTCAACAAGCCCGTCTCTGGCGTGATTACTCCGGACAAATGGAACTGGACAAATATTCTGAATGTTCCAATCTAATCTGACTTCTGACCTGTAATGTTGCCTGAATCATAATCATACACTGTTCATTCGTTGGCCAGAGGAGACCCTGCCCCACGAATGAGCCTGGTTTCTTCCAAGGTTTTTTTCTCCATTCTGTCACAGATGGAATTTTGGTTCCTGCCACCGTTGCCTCTGTCGCCTTTGGCTTTTGTCTTGCTTAGTTGGGGACACTAAATATTCAACTATTTTACTGATCTGCCTGCATTGACACCACATGAGAATTGAACTGAGCTGGACAATGACATCACCGTTTTCTCTAGAGCGGCTGTACAGCCGAATCAAATTTTGTTGCATTATTTTCCTGTTACCACTGTAAAGCTGCTTTGAAACAATCTGTATTGTAACAAGCGCTATATAAATAAAGGTGACTTGACTTGACAGACACTTGTTATCAACGCTGCCCTGCGACTTTTTGTAATAAAATAGCTTCGCTACTGAATCGCAACATTATATTTCTCAGCAACGAGGGGGTAACATCGCTATTTTGAAGTAATTAAAAACTCATAGCTTCGTTGTTAATGGAGAGAGAGGCACTGAACAGACACGGGTACATCTCTCATATCTCATCTCTTTCTCTCTCTCTCTTTCTCTCTCTCTCTCTCTCGATAATTAATTCAAATAAATGATATAGAGGGTATGCATCGACGTCACTTTCCTGCCGGAACACGCCCCCTCAGCCGGGACTGAGTGGCAGAAGAGCTGCTGCATGACTGGATTTAATTGGGGAAAACGTGAGTAAAACAAACGGTTATCAGTTTAAATGAAAGGTTGGACTCGATATAGTGTTCCTTAAAAATTACCAAAGATCCAGTGATCCATGGATATTGACATGTAGCCAGTCATCACAATTTCGAGAATAAATCACGCATTTATGCGGATGGGCCTATGTATTGAAGCATGTATGTGGCCGCTTGTCAAGAACGGAAAACAAAAGTTCAAATTCTGAATATAGGCCTATTAATTATTTTGTTATATCGCCTAGACAACGCACAAAGAGCGCTCCCTTTATAATCACTAAAAGCTGTCACTCATTCAATGAACGCGTTCTCACAAAGTTCCGTTATATTGATCAGTGAAGCTGAAGACACAATGAATCTCTTATTTACATAATGTCTACTCTTTTTTAGAGAGGATTTGTGCGCGTGCAGAACTCAGCACTGGACAAAAACTTGAGCGGTGAGTGGATTCTAACTTCAACACCTGTGATTGGCCATTGCGTTCAAGAAATCAACAAACATGTCTGTGATTGGCTACATTACTCACCGAAGCGGAAACAAGTTGGAAATTGAATCATTTGACGAGCGCTGAACGCTAGATCTAACGTAACTGACGAAACTAACCATCAGTTTTACCCCAAAAAAAAAACTCTCTTACCATAAATGAATCGTGAGGATTCACTCCTGGGTCACATGACCTAAACGATTAAATGACTTCCTTGAAGTGACCATCGCATGTTCCCTTTGCTAACAGGCTTGTGGAAGGGCCCTTCATAAAAAGGATGGAGTTGTTGTTCGCTTGGAATGCCCCTACTAATGGCTTCCCCTTCCCGAAGTGCCCTTCAAGGGTGCAAAAATGCTATTTGGAATTCGCCCTGAGTTGTAGTCTGACACGTTTTTCCGGCCCCTTTTGATTGACAGGATATAATAGTGAAAATAATTGCTTTTATTGTCCGAAACCGATTACTAGCCAATAAGCCTTTTTTCATGATCCACAAACACTGAAAAGTTCAGTTTAGGACAAGGCTTGAAAAAAAAAAAAGACTTTTTCTTTGTGAAGAAGCATATCAGAGGTGTCTGAGACGAGAAGAGTTTTTAATCAGCAAGGTTTGATTGGCTCAAAGACACGTACATCAATCAATGTGCATTAGCAAGTTACTGCGGTGTAGGGAACTGTCGCTTAGAAGTTTCAGAGATCAGATGAGTATGAGAAACTCAAGCAATAAAAGAGAGAAGCAGCTCAGAGCCGTCTCGTTGAGCTTCTAGTGGCAGAGAACAGCAGGTGATGGGTTTTCCTACTCGTATTCTTGCCCTGTCAAGTTACAAAGAGCTCTTTTAAAATCTACAAAACCTGAATCTCTCCACAGCCAACTCAGCAGACACAGATAGGGAGGAAATGTCTTCAACAAAAAATTATCTGACAGATAAAGAATTCATTTTGAATTGTTCTCGCATTTTCACTTTTTGAAATCAGACAGACTCGGCTAAATCCTTTTTCTTCTTGGTTCTACAAAGCCCCTCTGCTTTCACACGGCAAAAAGGCGGGATTAAGATGCGGAGATGTCAGGGAGGAGATAGGAAAGCTGGATGCGGCTCTCGCTCCCGAGGCAATGATGGAAAGTTGAATGCAGGGGGAGGAGAGGTGCATTTCAAATGCATGGAGAACAGACACGTCATCAAGCATTGCAGACAGGGCTAGAGTTTGAAGTGGAGTGAAAGTTTCTGGGGTTTAGGATTTCATACGTTAAGAGTCAGCATTCTTTTAATTTAGAGATATGTAGCTGTACAAGCTGCTTCATCGTTAGACTCTTATGAGGGTCTTAGAAATAAAAAGTCCTTCACTTGCCAAAAGAATGCAATACAAAAACACATACAAGGTAGAAGAAAAATGTTGGGAGAAAAAAAAGGGGAAAAAATATCACCTTGCCTGGATTCAGTCAAACATCTCCACATTATCTGGAAAGCTCATATATGTGAAATACTGTGTCTTACCCTTGTTCAGATTCACTCTCCCCGCCTCTGCTCTACTTGTCCCTGATTGCATATTGTTTATTGTATATTTTTAGGTCTCAAAGTTGGCCTGGAGAAACTCATTAAGGAGAAAGTCAACTGGGGATTTGCACAGCTGGGGGTAAGAAAAGACATCCCAGAGATTTGCCATCCACTCTGTGAAATGCAAGCAAAGGGTAATTGGAGGAGGCTGAATGTGGGAAAATGTTTTTTGGGGGTTCGTTTGTTAGCTCAAGCAATCACGCATCACTTCTAAGCACAGTTTTACATGGTGATGAAATGATAAATGGTGCAATCAGAACAGAAATGCACAAGAGAAAAAGTAATATAAAAGTCCAAAAAAATGTGAATCATATAAAAGAGCAAGTAATTTTATTTTAGAACATGCATGAATGCATGAAGTAAATAGCATCCGTTTTGATTTCATGATGACTTTAACAATGACCAAATATGGTTTGATTGAAGTTATCAATCAAATCAGGAATCAAATCAGGAGGTTTAGCCTTAAACATAGGAAGGCAGAGTTACACCGATCAGGCATAATATTATGACCACCTAATATTCCTAATATTGTGTTGGTCCCGTTTTTGCTTCCAAAACAGCCCTGACCTGTTGAGGCATGGACTCCACTAGACACCTTTCTATCAGACCCAGCATTAACTTCTTGAGCAATTTGAGTTACAGTAGCTCGTCTGTTTGATCAGACCACACGGGCCAGCCTTTGCTCACCACGTGCATCAATGAGCCTTGGCCGCCCATGACCCTGTCGCTGGTTCACCACTGTTCCTTCCTTGGACCACTTTTAATAGATACTGACCACTGCAGACCGGGAACACCCCACAAGAGCTGCAGTTTTGGAGATGCTCTGACCCAGTCGTCTAGCCATCATAATTTGGCCCTTGTCAAACTCGCTCAAATCCTTACGCTTGCCCATTTTTCCTGCTTCTAACACATCAACTTTGAGGACAAAATGTTCACTTGCTGCCTAATATATCCCGCCCACTAACAGGTGCGGTGATGAAGAGATAATCAGTGTTATTCACTTCACCTGTCAGTGAAGTCAATGTTATGCCTGATCGGTGTATTATCAATCGACAAAATATTTTTGGCATAAGAATCACTAATGGGAACAGAGGTTTATATGCGAATACTTCAGTAGATGTGTGGCAACATTCAGCCAGACTTGCATTATTATAATAATAATAAGATAAAGCAGCATTATTATAGAAGTCTGGAAGTGTTGACATTTTTTCACTCCTGCCTCAAACCCCGCAGAAACCCAGCTTGAGAAAAAGCAACTAACTAGCCCTAACAAGCAAAAATGCAAAAACAACATGCGCTAAGAGTATAAAGTGATAAATGATGGCAAACAAGTCCTTACAAAGTTTAAACTGGAGATTCTGCCTCAAAACAAGCAGAGCTTCTCATGTTTCCTCACATTATAGGGCAAAAGCCAGTCTTGTATGAAACCACTAGCCAGTAGTTTGTGTGAAGGACTTCAAAACTTCTGAAAATTCTTAGAAATTAGCCTAATTACACTGAGGATGTAAAGCGACATTCAATACTGAGGGGCCCGACTTACAACTCAATTCTGCTGTATGAGAAAGGGGGAAAGATGGAAAGGTACCAAATTTCCATGACCATATTTTTGAAACACAGCCCTGGCAGTCTAGAGAACAAGGCATGGCATCACCCTTTAAAAGCAGAGCCATTTTCCACAGGTCCTCCTTCTTTCATGATTCCACCCCCCCTCCTTTTTTTCATTTTAAGTATTACCAGACCTTATAAAAGTACAACATTTGAAAGGAAATGGTAAAATAAAGAACAATGAGTACTTTGGGTTAACACAAGTTTGGCTAGTAGGCATAGAGTGTTCAGCACACAGCAAATGTATGCACAGAAGGCTTTACTAAAGAGGGTATTCAGTTAAACAATAATATGTAGTCTGGCATTATTCATTTGGAATATGACACAGTATATATACTTCCTCTTCAAGATCCCTCAACTTAAATTTGTTTGCTCTATTAACCCTTAAATGCATACCTCAGGTCTTTAGTGACCCGGGACGTTATTCACTACCCTCCTCCACATTCATTTTTTTAACAATAATTGAATCTTTGATGACTGAATAATGCAATTCACCTTTATTCCACAAGGTGGCAATGTCTGATACACAATGATGAAGTGACATTTCACTCATAGTTACCACAGGAGGAAAACAAAAGAATAGGAAGTATCATCAGCAAAACATGAAATGGCTCAGCGATTTACTGCAGAACAAGAACTGAACGCAATCAAATATTAGTGTCACTGTCACTTGATGGTGGATCTGGTGAAGAAGCTGTCAGCGATCAAAATATTGATTTTGAAGATGTTGAAAATGATAGATTTGAGAATATGTTTGAGATGGCGAATAAGATCCAGATGCTGAATGTACTGGGAAATGAGCTCTGACGAGGACAGTGATGGTGGTATAAAACATCTGCCCAAACTGAATCCTTCCAAGCTCCAAAAGTTAACAAAATATGCTTTATTTTATTCTTCTGTAATTGTTACTCTAATATCAGGAGAGTTTTATATTATCACGACAGGTAGAGATCCATCCGTGTTAGATATAGATCCGTGTCACTAAAGACCTGAATATGTAATAATGATTGGTGAAACATTCATGCATTTAAGGGTTAATGGATAGTTCACCCAAAAAAAAATTTTTTTCAGTGGAACATAAAAGGTAATATTGTAAAACATGGTGCTGGTCGCTCTTTTTAACTTTTAAGCTTCATTATGCAAAAATACAACAGAGTATCATAAAAGTGGCCTTACAACTGTTCCAAGTCTTCTGAAGCCATTTGACAGAGGAAAATTATTAATATTGACATCCGCTTCACTTATATTAGATGAGTTCTTGAGAGAAGCTGTGACACATGATTCATGAATGAATTTTCAGGGACTCCCTTTATCTGGTTCACAAACCAATCTGAATGCTTTGTTCATGAATCAAAGTGGTTCTTGAGTTCAACTGATTCATTGATCCATTCGCAGTGGTTCTCTAGTTCAGTGGATAACCACTTTAATGTTGATCTGTTTCTAACTCAAAACTATGGTATGATTTGTAAAGACTTGAAATATATTGCACAAACACTTTTACTTTTTGCTTTTGAAGCATATCATGCCTTCTGAAGCTTGACAGTGTCAGTCTCCATGGGGACTTACAATGGCGACCAGTAGGCTACACTTCTTCAAAATGTCTCCTTTTACGTTCCATCAAATCCTATGGGTTTAGAACGACATGCAGGTTAGCAAATGATAGCAGGATTTTAATTTTTGACTGAACTACCCCTTTAACTATTCCTTTAAATATTCATAATGTTATGTTGGAAGAAGTATGAATTAAACATACAGAATCTTAGCTGTTTGAACCAACCTTTGACAAAGTCCTCCTTTGATTTGGAGACCAGGCCCTTACCTTGAGCTGATGTAAGTCGACCCCCGTGACCCAAGCAGATGGTGAGAAGCACCAGAGAGGAACAGATGACCCTCATGACTCCCTCCTTCAGCTCCTAACCATGATTAAAAAGAATAAGTGAACAGGTGAGAGGGAAATCAATACCAATATAAATCATCAGGAAACAGGTGTGTTAAGAAATGCTGTTATAAACTCATTCTTAAAAGGTTTGCCTTATGACACAGCATCATTTTTTTCTTTTACATTTAATACCATACGTCTGCAATAAAAGAGCTTCTAAATAATTGCTGGAAAGTGTAAGAAAGCATGTGGGGGCAGTCATAATCAATATAGGGGTTAAAGGCCAGATTAATAATGTTGCCTATAAGGTTGGATGGGTGCTTTTGGAGTATAAAATGTGCTAATGATCCAAAGCATTTCCAATAAAGCTTTGTAACCCATGAAGTTTGACGATTATCATTACAATGCCCATCTGTCCCTTTCAGTAACAGTGTCATTTCTCACATACACAGAAAAACAATGCTTCTCCACAATGGATACTGAATAATGCAAAGTATACTGCCTAGCTACTATTAAATAATAATAATAATATGTGAAACAGAAGCCATTATTCCACTCTAAATTTTTCAAACTGTGTCAAACCATTTTGTCTAGAAATCAATTAATTAAGTCATAAAAAAAACATTCTAAAACATGCAGCTTATATTACTTCTGTATCATCCATCACACTGGAAATGAAGTGTGCATACAGCATATTGCATTGTGGGATACAGTATAGGCTGCATAAGGTTATCCAATGTACAAAAGTTTGGGTATAAGTAAGATTCTTCTGCTCACCAAGGCTGAATTTATTTGATTAAAATACTGTGAAATATTATTACTATTTTAATATATTTTAAAATGTAATTTTCAGAATCATTACTCACATGATCCTGATCAGAAATCATTCTAATGCTGATTTGGTGCTCAAGAAACATTTATTGTCATCATCATTATCAATGTTGAAAACAGTTATTCAGTTATAAAACAGTATTTTTTTTTTTTCAGGATTCTTTGATGAATAGATAGTTAAAGAGAACAGCATTTATTTAAAGTAGAAATCTTTTGTAACATTATAAATGTCTTTACTGTCACCTTTAACCAATTTATTGTATCATTGCTGAATAAAAGTATTAATTTCTTTCAACAACAAAAACAACAACAAAAACGTACTCACCCCAAACTTTTGAAGGGTAATGTACAGACTATATAGTACAGAAACAGAGCATAAAGTAGTATGTCATTCTTAATATATATCGTACAAAATAAAATAAAAAAACAGCTGTTTTATGATACAGGATGTTAAAAATACAGCATTATTATTTAAACACACACACATGTTGTGTTTTCATGTTTTATGGTGACTTTCCATATACAGTGGTGGTCAGAATTATTGGCACCCCTGGTAAATATGATCAAATATGGCTGTAAAAAAGAAATCTGCATTGTTTATCCTTTTGATCTTTTATTCAAAAAATTCACAAAAATCTAAACTTTCATTGAAGTAAAAGAATTGAAAGTGGGGGGAAAATCACATTATGAAATAAATGCTTTTCTCCAAAACACGTTGGCCACAATTATTGGCACCCCTAGAATTTTTTATGAGTAAAATATCTCTGAAGAATATTCCCATTTAATATTTACATTTTTTAGCACACCAGGGTGACTAGGAACATGAAATTGTCCAGCTATGATGTCTTGTTCCACAGAAGTATAAATATGAGGAAACACAAAGGCCAAATTCCCTTAATCATTCATCACAATGAGTAAAAGCACAGAATATAGTTCTGATGTACAGCAAAAGATTGTTGAGCTTCACAAAATAGAAAGTGGCTGCAGGAAAATAGCTAAAGCATTGAAAATCCCCATTTCCACCATCAGGGCAATAATTAAGAAGTTCCAATCAACTAAAGATGTTACGAATCTGCCTGAAAGAGGACGTGTGTTTATATTGTCTTAATGCACGGCGAGGAGGAAAGTTTGAGTGGCCAAAGACTCTCCAAGGATCACAGATGGAGAATCGCAGAGATTAGTTGAGTCTTGGGGTCAGAAAGCCTAAAAAAAATTTTTTAAAATCAAACAACCCCTACATCACCTCATGTTGTTTGGGAGGGATTCAAGAAAAATCCTTCTTGCTCATCCAGAAACAAACTCCAGCATATTCAGCTGTCAGACACGACTGGAAATTCAAAAGGGACCTGGTTTTATGATCAGATGAAACTATAAAAAGAGCTTTTTGGCAGCAAATCCACCAGATGGGTTTGGTGCAAACCGGGATAAAAAGTACCCCATGCCCACGGTTAAAAATACAGCTGGATCTTTAATGTTGTGGGCCTATTTTTTTGCTGGAGGTCCTGGACATCTTGTTCAGATACATGGTATCATGGATTCTAGCAAATACCAACAGATAAAAAATCAAAACCTGACGGCCTCTGCTAGAAATCTTATAATGGGCCGTGGTTGGATCTTCCATCAGGACAACGATCCAAAACAAACTCAAACACACAAATGTGTCACTGAACACAAATTGAAGCTTCTGCCATGACCATCCCAGTCCCCTGACCTGAAAATGAGTGGGGTGAACTGAAGAGAAGAAGCACCAACATGGATCTGGGAATCTGAAGGCTCTGGAGAGATTCTGTATGGAGGAATGGTTTCTGATCTCTTGTCAGGTGTTCTCCAAACACATCAGGCGTTATAGAAGAAGACTCAGAGCTATTATCTTGGCAAAAGGAGGTTGCAAAAAGTATTTAATAAAAGCGTGCCAATAATTGTGGCCAATGTGTTTTGGAGAAAAACATTTATTTCATAACGTGATTTACGCCCCACTTTCAATTCTTTTACTTCATTGAAAGTTTAGATTTTTGTGAATTTTTTAAAAAAAGATCAAAAGGATAAACAATGCAGATTTCTTTTTTACAGCCATATTTGATAATATTTACCAGGGGTGCCAATAATTCTGACCACCACTGTACATATGATTTTTATACTGTACAAACTGTATAATCTATCTCCTATCCCTAAACCTACCTATCACAGAAAACTTTCTGAAAACATCATTTAGTATGATTTATAAGCTGTTTTCCTCATGGGGACCAAAAATGACATTTTGTCCTCTTAACGTAGGGTTTACCTGGACCACACACACACACAAAGAATTCCATTTTCCCTTACCATAAAATATCAGAAATTCTCTTATTTGTACTAATGATTTATGTGTATTATCTTTCAGTGCATATGGAGGGATTCAGCACCTTTAATTGCATGTAAAATAATGAAACTAAACGCACTATGAAGTATATCTCAAATATGTTTACATGTGTTCACAGAACCAACACCGTCTCACTCCCTGGTTTACAGACATGCTGCTCACTCAAAGTGACCCTCACTGGCATGTCTGGACATGAACCTGTCAGAGTGATGTATTAGTCAGAAAGCCCGAGGGACAAGGTCTTCTCCTCTGCCTTTAATGGCTTTCTTGTAAATTTCAGGCTGTCGGTGATGTTTGCGCAGGCAACACCTAATCTGCATCCTCCGACTGAGGTCAACCACCTGTAGGCACTGTACCAGTTGAGACACTGAAAGTGAAGGTGTCATGCGAAATAACACCACCCCAGAGTATACACTATCACCTGAAGATGAGAAACGTCTACCTTCTTTCACCGGCCGCCCGCAAGTCTGTTTGTATCATTCCGATTCAGTTATTTACAAAGCTCTACCTCACTTCTCACCACAAAATCAACAGTGTTCTAGTAAACAAGACAACATCCATTTCAGGTGAGCAAGGTGGAGATACTCCATTACTTGTATTCAATGCCTCTGGGCAATTTCTCATTACCATTCGCTTCCATGCACAGAAAACGGAATGGAAATTAAAGCTTGTGCTTGTTTTGTTCCCATTTCACTTTGTTTGCCGTGCAGTGAGAACAGCTGGACCGCGCAGATAAAGGAAAGAGTCTCTCTCGCATTCTGTCTTGGCTCAGTGCCCAGCAATCTGAAGTGAATGTCTATAGTCGAAATGACAAAAGCACTAGTTAGGGAATCAAGTATGTGGGCTACAAACGACAATTTATAGTGTTTCAATGAAAGATTGATAGTTACAATCAATCTATGCATGCGAAAACAATAATTCGGGACCATCTAAGAGAATGGCTAAAAGTGACAAATGTGCATTTTTAATAAACAAGAGCTTTAATTAGCTATTGTTAAAATGTCTACCATCATTTTGTTTTGCAGACCACTGACAGGAAGTAGGCTGTCAAGAAGCCGCGTAGTGTGTTGTTTTCATGTCAGAGCCTGAGAGCTCAGGGAAAGAGGGAGTGTTAAACTCTCTCTCTCTTCAGAACAGTGCAAACAAGGGACAAACAGTTTTCCTATTTTATGTATATAGTGCTGTCAGCTAATCGCTGGGTTATAAACAAAAATCACTATTTTGGGAACGCAAGGTCCATGTAACTGGTGTGAAAACCTAATGATATGACATTACAAACATCCTAATGGTTTAAAAAGAAAGTTAGGCTGACTTTGGTGCATATGTAACATATGTAGGACAGTATGAGCTGTGCGTGTAAACCTCACTCCCCTGGCCTCAAAAGGCGAGCTAGCGACTGATGCTAGTGGCTGCGGTCTTTAGTGTGTTTAGCGCCTCCCACGACAGAGATGCCGGTTCGAGTCCCACTTGGAGCGGGTCGAGTAGGACTGGTTACATTTGGTGCCGTGACCCGGATGGGAGTGAGGTCTAGGGGGGTGAGTGTAATGGACGTAGGCCAGTAAGAGCTGTGCGTGTAAACCTCACTCCCCTGGCCTCAAGAGGCACGCTAGCGGCTGCAGTCTTTAGCACCTCTCACACCGGAGACGCCGGTTAGAGTCCCGCTTGGAGTGGGTCGAGTAGGACCGGTTACATTTGGTGCCGTGACCCGGATGGGAGTGAGGTTTAAGGGGGTGAGTGTAACAGACGTAGGCCAGTAAGAGCTGTGCATGTAAACCTCACTCCCGTGACCTCAAGAGGCAAGCTAGCGGCTGTGGTCTTTAGCGCGCCTGCCTCCCATGCCGGTTCGAGTCCCCCTTGGAGCAAGTCGAGTAGGACCGGTTACATTTGGTGCCGTGACCCGGATGGGAGTGAGGTTTATGGGGGGTGAGTTTAACAGACGTAGGCCAGTAAGAGCTGTGCGTGTAAACGTCACTCCCCTGACCTCAAGAGGCACGTTAGAGGCTGTGGTCTTTAGCATTCTTGTTAGCGTGCCTGCCTCCCACACCGGAGACGCTGGTTCGAGTCCCACTCGGAGTGGGTCGAATAAGACCAGTTATACATATACCCAAATTTTCAACACAGAGCATTAGGTTACAGGAACCTGGGAGCTAGAGGACACTCCAAACACATGCAGAGAGCAATCCAGAGAGATTTATAATCGGGTCTGTAGCATTTGTAATCATGTCTGCGGCACTGTTTAACCTTCAATTACATCTGTTTTGCAATCATTCTTTCCCAAAGGAGCATTTAACTTTTTTCCTTTTTTCTGGTGCAACGTCTTTCTCACTCAAGGAGACTGGAACTGGTTTGCTTTAAGCTTGGTTTATCAAACTAAATCTAATTCTTAATGGGAATGTGCGGCAAATTCGCCAAATTCACCAAATGGGAATAGTCTGTGTCCACAAGTTATGTTGCAAACATCTCTTCACCTTGTCTCCCCCTGCTTTAGAGCAGATGGTTTTACCATCAGATAGAGCATGCATTTTTCCTCTCCCACGGGCTGATTCTGTGTACCCTAGGCAGAGAGTGGGCTGAGAAGGTTAAGAAAGAGGTCATGTATGAACTATGGTATGTATCAAATTTAAAAGCACCTTGCCAGAGGGTTGCATGAAGAACTGTCCTTCAGATTACACTTTGAAAGCAGCATCATGACAAGCAATATTTGCAATGCCCACTTTCGTAAATTATAAGAGAGAAGTGTGAGATTGCATAGCTACACACTGCAGATGCTTCCAAACCTTCCCTTCTTCTCATACAGACAGCCTCACAGGAATGTGATCATATGTAACCCCTCCTGTTCGAACCCGGGTCCACCGGCATGAGTCGGACACTCTAACAAGGAGGCTAAAGGCTGCAACCTCTAGCGTCAGTTGCTAGAGCGTCTCTTGAGATCAGAGGAGTGAGGTTTACTCGCACAGCGACTACTAGCTGGCCTCGGTTACACATATTCCAAACGTTATTGTGACGCAGCTATCCAGATGTGCGTGTGGAGAGAGCAGCGCTCATTCTGTCTCTGGCACTTTTTTTATATAGGCCTATGGCTTTAAACAATACTGCTGTGATTTGTATTAATGTAAAAGCCAAAACCTATGAACGTAATATTATTATTAGCCGTAATACAATATTTATAAAAAAGTAAACTGTAATGTTTTTTTTTCTCTTTTTTTGTTTTATTATGCCCTTGAGATGTATTTCTTATTGTTTGCATAATTTAACCAGCTATACAAATTAATATTTCTCTTCGTATTGTTTGTGTTAAAACAATCATAATAAAAACATATGCAGCAAGGGCTTAGCAGGGCTCCAGACTGCGATTAAATGGTCGCATTTAGCGACCTTTTTTCCTGCTGGTGCGACTGAATTTGGTTAGAGGTCGCACTGGTGCGACCACCGCGGTGCCCAACTAATAAGAGCTGCCATTTCTGTTACATATGAGAAACATCGAACGGCAAACGAACCGAAAGCGGAACGGAACCGCGCTACTCGTTTGAGCTGTGCTGCGCGGACCGTTTATCAGCTCGGAGCAATAATAGACAGCGCAGCGCGAGCTCATACACGGGCCGATCTCGTTCACGCGACACCGTTACTAAACAGCGCTGGGAGAGTGAGAAAGCGCTTGAATTCACCACAGTATTAATAACATCTCTACTGCGAGACCTAGTGGGAAGCGTTTGGTGCAGAAATCTCTGTTAAACCACAGATATCAGATCAAACAGAGCTGACATGGAGACCAGGAGAAACATTTTGAAAAATTCACATTTCTGAAGTTGCTGAACTGATATAATTGTGGCTGAGTAAACATAGATACTGTTTAGTGGAAGTATAGTGGTAATGTAGCGGTGAACTACAGCAAATATAACTATGTGTTCTCATTTTTCCCCAGTAGCTATAGCTCCATAAAAATAATAAATAAAGTTAATATAGAATCTGGTAAGGACATATTATATTAATAATGCAATCAATCAGTCAGTAAATAAAGTTTAACTCACTTGCATCTGGTCCAGCCATGTCTAATCGTTTTACAACAGGCGTCCAATCACAACGGAATTAACCAATGACATTTCAGGTTACAATGAAATAAGTAAAGTCCCGCCTCACGACTGCCAAAAGTTTTCGAGCGAGCAAAATAGAAGATCGAGCGCGAGTGTGGGGAATGATGACGCGCGTGCTGCGAGTCGTATCCAAGCACACAAGGGCTTGATTTGCGCGCAGAGGAGATGTCAATGCGCTCTCGGGTTTAAAAGGAGCTCGCGGGGTGCCGTCTACTCGCGTGTAGATCTGTTATTCTCTCGCGGGAGTGATTTACTGCGCGCGCAAGCATCAGTTGTGCGCTCGGTTATTAATGGCATTAAAATGCCGCCATAGTGGTACAACCTTTTGAGAGTGAAACACTTTTTTCAAGTGTTTCACACTTTTCCCAGCACTTTGAAGCTCTAAATAGTTTCCAATTTTAATATTATTTTTTAGTTTTATGATTTAAAGGTGTAGGCATAAAAACCATTTGTATTTAAAAAAAAAAAAAAAAAAAAGACATGAAATTACCACTATAACCAGTATGTGGTGGCATCGGAGCACTTATTTGACTTATTAGACATTTCCACTCCTTAATATATGGAAAAAAGTACGAAGTCACAGTCTCATGGAAAACAAAAACTTTTCTTCAAATTGTGACTGGATTACACAGAAAACAAGTAAAGAGTGCTCCTTTTAGTTCGGTATGATACTATAGAAGAACAATAGTACATTTAATAAGAGTGGAATATTAAAATGTTCCTTATAAAAATTAGGTTTTTGCACATTACTGTTGTTAATAAAAGTACATTTTTTCTGCATATCAATTCAAGCTCAGCGCTTCACTGTTAAATTTCCAATAAACAAACGTACTATTATTAGTAACTGCACTTATTAACAAAACAATGCAAAACAATAGTAATTTTAACTTTATGATAAATTTTCCTGGTGCCACTGCTCTTAAATGTTAGTCTGGAGCCCTGCTTAGGTTTGATTTTGAAATTGGTGAGGACATCCCCGGAAGCTAAGGATTCAGGAAATTAATAGGATAATGTATTAAGGTTTTTAGTCTATATTGACCTTAACAGTATGTTAATTAATGAATTCTGTAATGTTACAGATAACTAATAAAGACAAGTAGGCAGTTTAACAGAGATTTAACTTTACTCCATTCATAGTGCAATGCAATACGGTGCAAAAAATGCTTTTCTTACTTAGTATTTTTGTCTTGTTTCCAGCCCAAATATCTAAAGATTCTTAAATCAAGATGCTTTTACTAGATAAGGGGGGGAAACAATCAAAATGAAGTGAGTTTTTGCTTAAAACAAGCAAAATTATCTGCCAATGGTGTAAGAAAAATAATAAATAATAAATAAAACAAGATTTCAAACAGAAACAAGATACAAGATTTGTCTTACCCCCATTGGCAGATAATTTTGCTTGTTTTAAGCAAAAACTCACTTCATTTTGATTTTATTTTCCAGAAAACAAGAAAAAATATCATATGTCATTTTACTTATCTAGTAAATGCGTCTTGATTTAAGAATTTTTATATATTTAGGTTGGAAACAAGACAAAAATACTAAATAAGAAAAGCATTTTTTGCAGTGTAGTCAATGTCAAAGTGTCTACAGTCTTGTTCCTTGCTATTTGAAGAAGCCAAACGCATGTCTGTGTCTGTCCTTAACAGAAATGAACTGTTGGCATATTTGTTTCACATCAATATTGTCCAGTTTGTCCTAAAGGACATGGCACACAGCAATACTGTTTAGCCTCACTGGTGCCATTGTTGTTCTATACCATGTTTTCAGTCTCCTAAGAGCACTGAAATTTCTTTCAGCCTCAGCTGACAAGGCTTATACCAAGCAATGTTGTGTTTTCATGTTTTACACTACCCATCACACAAAACTTTCTGCATTTTTACATTTTCAAAACAACATCGCTTAGTGTGATTTATAAGCTGTTTTTCTCATGGGGACAAAAAAATGTCCCGAGAAGGATTTCGGATATTGCCATCTTTGTAGGGTTTCTCACACTCTCACACACACACACACACACACACACACACACACACACAAGCGTTTAGGTTTGCCACTTATCCCGCGATTGTCATATTGAAAAAACTGCAGTGTCAATATACAATATGTGACGCGATTACCGCATCTAGGTGTCGGACGGAGGAGCTTTGCTTTGCCACTTCGCACAACCAAATGTAGCTACGGCCTCTCACAAGTTAGAAAGAAAAAAACAAAGCCAATCGGATTATCGATGTGGGTTCAGGAGGCGGGACTCAGATCTATTAAGCGTTTGTGTACCAGGAATTTTAGAGATTTTTAATCAAAACGAATAAAGGTTAAATAAAATAAGTAATACATAAAAACCACAAGACACAATCGGACAACAGTGGTTATATATAAATATATTTTAATTTTTTATCGAAAATATTGCTAGGGACAAATCAGTGTCACTGGATATTGGTAGGGACACGTCCCTAGCTTCCCTACTAAATTCTACGCCTCTGATACGCAGTAAAGAAAAAGCTCAGCTGAATTTCAAGAGCACGCGCGTAATCACGCTCTACCGCTGGGGGGCCACGATTAGGGCAACAAGTCAAAAAGTTTTTACCACAAACCAAAGTGGCAAAAAGTGCAAGAAAAAAAACAACATTTGGACTAACTGCGTGTTGAGTATAGCACGTGCCCATTAAATTAAAACTTCAGTTGAAAAAATATGAATAATATTTGAATAAAGGGAAAAACAGCTATAAATGATATCTGATATAGAACGAAGCATTCCTATCATTTGCATCCCCACAAAGCATGAAAGGCATGATTATATGCATACAGTATATTGATTAATAAATTACGTGAAATTTATATGGAATAGGCTGCAAATGTATCGTTTCAGTAAAACTAATGAAAAAATATATCCTTGGGGAGTTTGCAAGGATCCTCGCCGCCGTAAAGATTTCCCATATGTCAGATAAAAAAACACATAATTTTACCTTCTGCGATCGTTAATCCAATGAATTATGGACACATTAATCCACAGAAAACTGTTCTTAGTGTAATCCAGTTTGCTGAAAGAGCTTTCAAGAGTCCTCTCCTGCGTGGATAAAGTTTTTGCCTGGGAGTTCTCCTTCTCCAACTCTTTTCTCCCCTCCCCTCCCCTCCCCTCGCCTCCCCTCGCAGTTGTTTTATTAAACTTTCCCCTCGCTGTCGTTCCTCGATGGGTGAATCTCCAGAATACTCGTGATGACATCATCAGCTGCTCCGGCTGAGTCTGTGGAAACGCGCCGCAGGCTTTTCTTTCCGCTGCCGCCTCCCACAAGTCGTGCTTTGTTTGATTCCTACTTTTTTACTATGATTCCACGGCTGAGGAACTTATCTGAGGTCATGGTAATGCAGACAGCGCTGCGGGTTAGACAGGTCATCGGTGACTGAAAACCAAAGGCAAAATATTACAAACTGCTGCCACAGTTTTGATGGTAAGCATATGGTAAACGGCAAAAGTCGTCTGGTCCTTGTTCTGTTGTTTCAGCTTGGGCGGTAAACCATGTGGACTGAATTATATTTGTTTTCTGTAACTATAGCCTATACGTTTTTAATCGAAACAAGTAGCTGACGCTTATTAAAATTCACTATGCTAATTTATAACTTCCTCCAAAAACATTCCCAGTGTCCAAATATGCATATTTAAGTAAAAGCAGTATGTCAAATGAGTACGATATCTGAATACACAATATTGATGAAACAGTAGAGTTGAACAATACCTGGAGGACATTCATCCACTTTGAAGTTCCCAACCACTAGACATTTTGCTTTCCCATGAGGCCATTGGAGCTGCGTAAGATGCAATAAAGTCAACAAGAATCAAAATTAAAAATGGCATGTTTTGCATTAGCTATTTACAGTGAAATCCACTTGCTGGAGGTTTTAGAAGTACAATGGCAACATGTATGGGTCATTCTGCAATATAAAAGTATTTGAAATTATTTGGAAATATTAATTTATTAATGCCCCAAATAATAATCCTCCACAACATTAATACAGTTTCTCATTGAAAATGAATTGTGAGCAGCTCCATGTGCTGTACTTGACCAATCACTGCTTGGCAGCTGTTATCTGCCTTCCCATGGTAAAAGTTTCTTCACCTGCTAGAAGCCAAAAATAGAAAAGGAGTGGTTATGCTTAGTGCCACAAAGAACAGGTAAAGGTAATTTAGCCTATAAGATCGCTAATTATTTAAGATACATCTTTCTCATAAATTCACAATCCCCTTGCAGAATTTATGTTTAACATTTTTTTTTTAAAATGACAAACTCTAAAGATTTTTGCATATAAGAACTGAATTTTGACAAATGAGTTCTATATATACATCTTTCTTCCTTCCTTAATCAATGACTGTATGCAGATTTTGTGGCAGTTGTGCACGAGTCCCTCAATAGTACTGAGTGGCAAAGCTGGATCTTAAAGGCACATAACACACACAGTTTCTGCCAATCTCTTGTTAATCTTGAGTACCTATAGAGTAGTATTGCATCCTTCATATCTCTGAAGAGTCTTTAGTTTTATCATATTTATTAAAAGACAGATATGCTGTAACGATTCTTTCTGAAAACAGTCAAGCTCCTGGAGGCAGTTTCACTCACCGCCTGCAGTTCCGACTTATGACCGGGATCTTTAATCGCTGGGTCCGCTCCATCTTTCAGTTTCAAACGATCTGCAAATCCAGCGTCGAACTGGGCCTTGTTTATAAAACATTCATCACAGAAATGCAAGGAACAAACAAACACACTTGCACAAAACAAACTGCATCCACTGTTCCGTTAGCATTAGGTTCTTTGGGAAGCTGAACAAGGTTATCTTTCCCTCACAACCAAAAACACACTTCTTTAGTGACATTGTTGATTTCGTGGTCTAAAAATAAAATGACAAATCTTTCTCGAGCAGGTTCTGTGCAGCGCTGCCGATGGCTTCTGTAACCCGAACAAAGCACATGGGCATGCTCTTGCTCTCACTCTGGATGACGTGCGCACGCACTCATCCGGGAGAAGTGCCCATACAAGGAATTCCGCCCTTTATGACATCATACAGGGCCATACTTGAAAAAAAAAAACTTTCCGAAACTTATACGAACCCTGAAGGAGTGTATTTAGAACAGAAATACTCCGTCATACGTCCAAGACGTTTTTTGAAACTTTGGCCATGTTTAGCATGATAATCCAACTCTTTAACAGTGTAAATAAGTCAGAATGCATGAAATAGTATTAGACCCCACCTTTAACTTCATATGGCCACAGTGGAGCTTGAATGTGCAGAGCATGCTGGGAACCTAACACCTTGTCTACACCAGACACGAGCGGCGAGACACGACTAAAAACAATAAAACTTATTATAAATAGTGATTCTTTCTCGGGATGCGGGCAACATATCTCCGACAGTAAATTGATGCCTCATTCTATTTATGATGTACTGACATGAAGGACAAATGCTTTGCATTGGGTGCTTTGTCACGTCCAGTGTAGACAGCATTTAGCTGTTGCGGCGCAACGCGACACGAGCGACAACGGTCGCGTCCGGTGTAGACACGGTGTAAAGAACCTGCAGGACCTGGAGGACCACAATAAGTGGGTAGTTTCTTTTCTCAAAACAAACCATAGACTCATACACAACTATCACAAAAGAATATGTACAGTTATGAGGCTCAAGGAATCAACAATCCACAACTTCACTCACCAAAATGCAATTGCATGTTGAATTTCAGAGTTGTAATTGAGTAAATTCCTGTTCCTGGAAGGTCAATTCAAATTCACTCTAGTCGGAGCTCATGATGCTCAAGGAATCAACACATGATATAAGAACCAAGGAAACATCTTACTGTTCTAAGAACAGAATCCACCGGTTGCATTTTCATAGTCTATTCAAAAATTAAGAACAAGTACATTTGTAGAGTGTATTTGAACTCCAAAGTATATTTCAGCGCATTGTCATCCTTGTAATGGGCTGTGGGTATCATAAACTATCTTTAATTTTTAATTTTATCTGATCTTTTCTAGACCTTAATAACCACATTAAAGATCCTAAATCATATCATGGGTTTGCATCCTGAGCCCTGGATGTTATTTATGTATAACACTTTTGACTTGCACTGTAGATTAGTCATGGCTTGATAAAGTCAGCTTTAACAACCCAATAACTTTCATTGAACAAGTAAAATATTGAGCAGCAGAGGGCTGCCAAACTACTTTTGTCATCTTCAATCTTTTTTGTACAAAGGGCATAACCTTTGAGTTAACAATGACTTGGTTCTCTTAGAGTTCAAAGCACCTCAAAAAAACAGGATGATGTAAGAGGCTGCAGCGATGGCGGGAACATCTGGAAAAAAGGTGTTCGAATGCCTCATGTGCCTCAAGTCTTCTGTACTATGCAAAACACAAGGTATACAGTCCAAATCTAGAAATCAGGATGTAAGAGAGCGTTGGTTTGGAGATGTCCGTAATGTATCAGGATCAAGGGAGTGAGAAAGGCCAGATTTTAAATACTAATGGTGCAGCATTGTGTTCCTGAGGTAGCCTCACCATATGAAGTCCAACAATTCCCTCTGTGGTTTTGCTGTGCTGTTTGGAACGATGATGGACAATCTTGATGTCATATCATAAAATATAGATGAGATGAGGTAAACTTTGTTGTAAAAAAAACATACCCGGGGGGATACAAATAAGCAGCAGTGGTGCTGGAGCACAGCCAAAACATGTTTCATCTGCAGTTAGACCATTAAATAATATGACAGAGAGGACTAGCATTCATATTTAGTCTGGGTTCTACATATCAACGTTTTTATGATCCCCTGTCTGGCTTTGGCATCGACTTCCAGCCATGTTCTTTAAAGCAAGAGAAGGGTGGGCAGGAATAGCTTTCCTCACAGAAGACCCTATATGCAGAATAGCTTTAAAAAGCATCCAAACATTACCTTAAAATACCTGTAGATTATATTTGTGGGTAGAATGTCTTAAAACACTGAATGCTTGCATTATATTGAATGAATATAATAATTGAAACTTGATTATTGATTCTCGTAAAGCAGAAAGTAAATGAAATTAATGTTTTTTTTTTATGTAAATTCTTTTACATTACAAAAAATATTTTTCAAATAAATTCTGAACTTTTAGACTTTCTATTAATCAAAGAATCCTGAATTTTTATTATCACATTTTCCACAAAAAAGCAGCACATAACCTAATATAATAATTGATAATAAGAAATTATCATGCAAGATCAGAGATACTAAAGAATGGAGTAATGGTTGCTGAAAATTCAGCTTTGCGATCACAAGAATAAATTACATTTTAAAATATATTAAAACAAAAAAAGTTTATTTTAAATTGCAATAATATTTAAAAATATTACTGTTTTTACAGTATTTTTATTTACATAATTGCAGCTTTGGTGAGAAAACAAATTACCAGCCCCAAACTTTTAATGGTAGTTATTAATAAATAAATAATAATAAAAAAAAATATATATATATATATATATATTTATTATTATTTTTTATTTATTTATTTATTTTTTACTGGCACTTCAGTCTCATGCAACATCACTACACACTTTTGGCTTTGCATGAGAATCAATAATCAAGTTTCAAGCATATTCTACAGTTTCTTGTGATTTTTGTATATGTGCTGTGCAAAGTAAAGTTTTTTTGCATATTATCACTTAAAGCTGCAGTCCGTAACTTTCTTGGGTTAAAAATTATCCAAAATCAATTTTTGAGCAAGTATACAACAAGCCAGGATTCAAAACTATCTCCTTACCGTAGCCCCATTCACGACGGTAAGCTTGTAATAATGTGTTATAATTAGAGTGGTATGGTGGATTTCCTCGGGAAATTCAAGCATGTCTTTGCGTCATTACGTCACATCTGTATACATAAAGGTAGAGTCCGGCTAGTAGTAGTATCGCACATGAGGAACGGACCGCATGTTCTTCAGCGGATCATTTATAGCCTTTTCTCACAGCAGCTGGAGTAATTACAGTTTTTCTCAATTGTTTACACACAAATACTGGTACTTGAGACACAATGACCACAACATGTAACTCATGCACCAACCCCCTGAACCAATTCTGCTAAACTACAAGCACAATTCCTGCTTTACACTCAGAACTGCAGTTCTAAAACACACTTTTTTCAAAACACTACATACAATTCTCTGCATTTGGCACAATTTTCATGCAGAAAATCTCTTGTTTTCACAAGGAACACACTGCCATTCAAATATGCACACTGACTCATCACATGGGCAAACACCTGTCACACAGTTTTACAATTAGCAAACAAAGCTTTAGCATAAAAGGGCAGCAGGGGAGCTCTTTTTTTTACTGTAACTGTATACAGTAAATTCTTCTGTTGTTTTGTATGTAGACCACTGTATGTGCAACTTTGTGTTGGTTGGGATGTACACTGTGTACATTGTTTTTGTGGGAAAAATAAAATATATTTGTTACCGTGTATTTGTGTGTTCTGAGTATAAAAACAATATTCTGATTTGTGTGTAGAGTTCTGAGAGTATGAGGCATGCTTTCAGACAATCGAGAAAAACTGTAAACTTATCATTTTGATGGCGGATTGTAATCCAGAAAGGCCCAAAGTGACAACTGGAGATTCACCTGCAGTCAAAAGCAAAAGAATAGACTGTACGGAAATTGAAATCTACAGGTAAAGCTAATAAACACTAAATACACTATTTCATGCACGCTAATGCTGTTACAGTTTTTTACGATTGCTTACACACTAAAATTAAAATTAACACACAGTTAGTGAAACCTGACACTCAAGGAGCAAAACCTCAGCCCAGATCTGCACAACTATAAGCACATTTTCAGCCTCACACTTTTTGCAAAACACTACACACTGTTTTTCAAAACACTACACACACATCTCTACATTAGACACAGAAATCTAACATGATGTCACTTCTTTGCCATTTCAAGGCACTGCTTTCCAAAATACCACCCCTATAAACCAATTGATCAAACACAGCCATCAGGTGTGTAGACACTTAGGTGCTTAACTGTAAACTCAACAATCAGGTGTAAGCACTATAAAAAGGCAACAGGTGAGTTTACCTGTCTTCAACAAAAATGGAAGACAATGTCACAGTAAGAGGAAAAGGAAGAGGAAGAGGGAGAAACATAACTGGCCACAGAGCTGTTTTGAATATTGTGTGCTGCAATCAATGGGGTCCTTAGGAACTTAGGTCCTTACAACACAGCCCACATACTCTCATTTTTAGACTGACTACACAACATCGTCATAGCAGAAAACCAAATGGATGCAGTGCAGATGAGATACATTCTCATCTGGGACAATATATCTTTCCACTGTTCTGCTCTGGTCCAAAAGTGGTTTCATGAGCATCCACAATTTTCACTCCAATACCTCCCACCATACTCTCCCTTCCTTAACCCCATTGAGGGATGTTTTTTGAGGCATTGCGGTGGAAGGTTTACGATCTCCAGCCCTATGTCAGGATACCCCTCATTCAAACCATGTAGGCGGCCTGTGACCTAACTAATGCAGGGTCTGTGCAAGGATGGAGTCGCCATTCAAGAAGATTCTTCCCTTACTGTCTTGCGAGAGAGGACATTGCCTGTGATGTGGATGAAGTGCTATGGCCAAATGCAGATTTTTTTGCTTTCTTTTTGTCTCTACAAATGTTTTTGTTCATATACTATACTGCATTTAGAATATGTTCTGATTTTCAGTACAAAATGCAACTTTTGGAAATGCTTTGATGTATTTTACACTGTGGAGAGAAATAAATATTTTCATCATTGTACAGTACTGGTCTTGTGCTGTGTTTGGTCAATATATGTACTTTACTATAAAAATATCTCTGGAAAAAAAATCAAACCCAGACTATATCATTAGAAAAGTAGAAATGTTACAAGTGTTTAAGATTGAACACAGCAGTGTGTAAATGAATCAAACAGAATCAGATTGTATGAACCATGTGTGTGCCATACGGTGTCAAAACTGGGTTTTGTTAAATTATTGTAAAGTTTTGAATGAAGTGTTTTGTTTTGCAAAAAAACTGAGGTGTTCTGCTACTTGTGTGTGGATGTGTGAATTGTGTGTAGTGTTAAAATTGTGCTTAAGCAATCGTAAAAAACTGTAACTAACAATTTGAGAACAAAGTATAACAATAATAATAATTTGCAAAACATAATTTGATATTATACGAGCGATCGTTAGGTTTAATCAACGTTGGTAGCGCGATTTATTGTAATGTTTTGTTCCCAAAAGTGGCAGACATTTACTTGTTCAGAGGACATTTTCCGGTGAAAATTCTTATTTAGATTATACTCCAAGACGTAGAATCTGTGATTCTGAAGTACAGTGTAGGATTGAAAATAATCAAAGATATTTGATATTTGAAATTGAACAAAGACATTTGCTTCACTGTTTTCAACCCCCATCTTTCTTATCAGAAGGGCCATTTGGAATTCCTAAAGACAATGAGATGCTGAAGGCCTGTAGGCAAAAATGTGTCACACCTTTAGTACAGTGGGGGAAGTTTGGTCTGATTGGTCAGTTTGAATGTCTCACATTAGGGTTTCAGTCACATGGTCAAGGAACAGATAAAAAGAAGATGTAACTGTTGCTCTGGCTTTCTTTTATTTCTCTCTCTCTCTTGATTCTCTGGCTCTCTCTCTTCTTGGGGGCCTTCTCTTTGGCTCTTCTCTTCTTTGCTCTCTTCTTCTCTTTGTCTCTTTCTCTCTCTCTCCCTCTCTCTCACTTTCTATCCCTCAGGTAACATTCTATTCATGCTGGGTACGATTAATGGTATAAGTTTTTATCATCTCATACATCTATTTTGAAACTATTTTAAGTGTAACCATAACCAGATTTTGTCATTAAATCCTTTCTATTACAAATGATGTGCTAACTAGTTTTGATTTGGTATTGACTTTGAAGTGCTATTGCAATACAATATAGTCACATTCTAGCAACGCTCTCCCACATATTTTGCTATTGTAACTGCGCTTATTTCCGTCGTTGGTATAAGTTGCAGTGGGTGGTAAAGACGAGAAATGTACAGTTTTCTACCATCTTGCTGATAACGTTTCTTTAGTCATTCGGCAACCCTGCAGCCAGAACCACTGTAGGTGACCCATCCTTACAACAGTATCCACACCGGTGCGTTGACTGACAGCAAGCCGCACATACTTCTCAAAACATTAGATTCATCCACGCTGAGGAGCTGCGCCAAAGCACAACTCACGTACAGATGATAACTCCGCAAATAACTGCAATTGCAGGTTTCAAACAGAGATGGCGACACAGAGGCAAAACTTATGGACTGCAGCTTTAAGATGAGACTATACCCTGCCAAATGTGAAACTCCGCTAGTCAGAAACCTAGTCAGATTTTGCTGATCATTCAAATGGATCCATGACATTTTAATGGAATGAGAAAAGTAATTGGATAATGAAAAGAAGGTCAGGCACAAATGATGCCAGTATTCCAGCTTGATATGCGTGACATTGTTTGTAACATTTCTCAAAGTTTCTGAGAACATTTGTTACTGCTGATCAGAATAGATTTTGAATATAGCACCTTTCCGTGAAGAGAAATGGTTTTCATGAGGAATGTCACTTTCTGCTTGCTCATAAAGCCTAAGGCACACTGCAAGACTGAAGATAGTCCCTATTCATACTGGGTTGTGAATTCCTGAATCTGAATTGAGGTAGCAAACTTAAAGGGATAGTTCACCCCAAAATGAAAATTCTCTCATCATTTACTCACCCTCAAGCTGTTCTTCTGCTGAACACAAAATAAGTTATTTTGAAGAATATCAGTAACCAAACAGCTGATGGACCCCATTGACTTCCATAGCTATTCAAAAAGCATTTTCTTGCATATGCATCGGTTTTGACGGCATAGTTGCACATCAACCTCTACAGTGGACCCTCATCCTATACATGCATCATCCTATACATTGCCACCAAGTGGCAAGTCATTGTATGTCGACTTTTCCCCCCCTCCAAACCCAGATGGCCAATGGCCAGTCAGAAATGCCAAGTTGCTCTGGAATATCCATCCATTCCTTCTATCCTAGGAGACTCTTACTGGTAAAAAAAAGCAATATCTCACGAGTCATATCAAAGTTAAATTTTCCAAGTATTGATTTTAGATTGGGAGAAAAGTTGGGTTTCCACAGTTGACAGGTTGTAGAGATCTCTGATGGAATCAGGTCCTCATGTTCTGATATCAGAAATACGCGAAGTTCAACTTGTATGAAGTTCAATTGCGTTTGCAATATTTCACATCTATATTTTTTGTATAAAATTGTATTGATTGGTTTGTTAAATACACACAATATTTCCGTGTTATTACTGTATTATGTTTAATACAGTATCTCTTCAGTTTAAACCATAAACGCATGCTGTCCACTCTAGTGGACATCTGAAAATTGAAAAATATGTGTAAAAAAAAAAAATTACATTTAAAATCTTGTTTTTCATGCCCTAAAAGCAATAAAAACACATAGGAAAAAAATCCTGACTGAGGTTATCATTATAATTGCATGAAAGGGTTAAGGAAGCAGTATTAAAATGACCTGAAAGTCATATAACTGCAATAACGTTTAACTAGAATAGGAAGGTTTTTGAAGTCTTGTCTGAAAAAAATCTTGACATTTGAACGTTTTATAAGTTTTACAGCCAGCCATGCAAAACAAAATATTATTTGAAATGTCACATATATGAAGTTCAGATTCACACTCTAGTAGGAGCACATCTCAAAAAGCAAGGGTGTGTTCACACTTGGCATGTTTGGTTCGATTAAAATTAACTCTGGTGTGATTGCTCTGTTAGCGCGGTTCATTTGAATAAGTGTGAACGCTGCCATCCGAACCCTGATGTGCACCAAACATGCACTGAAAAGATGGGTCTCGGTCCGCTTCCAAGCAGACTCTGGTGCGGTTTGAATGAAATATAAACGCAACATGGACCAAAGACATGTAAACAAACCAAAAACGGGACATGATGTCACAAGATCCGACCCTAAAAAGGACAGAATGCTCAAGCATATCATCATAGTCGCGATGTTGCCCATCACAGTTCAATACAGGCATCAGAACCGCGTCTCCTCACAGGGATTCCTGCCGTTCTTTTGACTCCTTTACACATTTTATAAGCTCTTCACGAGTTCTCAGCCTACCATATGTAGGCTACGCACATACAACGAGCGCATTTATCCCAGCACACAGCATCGTTTTGCAAGGTCGGTACGTTACGTCATGAAATATACGTAATAAAAGCCGACCAATCAGGTTGTGAACATATCCCTATGCTTTTAGGTTTGGTATCTAAGAGACCAGGGCTAAATTTATTTATTTTTTGGTCCGGACCAAACGAGCAAACTACAAGTGTGAACATACCCTAAAAGAGGATCATGATGGGGAATTCTTGACGCAGACTAGTCACCAACTTAAAGCATCAGAGGTGACAAGCTTGAGTCTTCCAGTGCTTGCTATACATTTATGCAAAAAGTTTAGCATCAAATTTTTTTTCTGTATTGAAGAAGTATTAAAGTGTTTTTTTATCTCCTGCTGCTGCCCAGTCTGTCTCGTTTCAATGCCTCAAATTTCTTTTCCCATCTCAAGCTGGTGTTTCTTCACTCTTGAGCAAAGTCCATTTAAAGGAATATGACCTGGGAGTCATTTTTTTGGCCTTTAACTTCCATTCCATACAGTTTTGCACTCTTAAGAGAATGAGGGATGGGGAGAAAAAAAATCTCTGTTTTTTTTTTTTTTTTTCTCATCAAATGCCCTTGGTGGATGATTCTCAAATAGCATCACACAGAGAAGTCAATGCTCAAGGACTGGGCACACCTATCCAACCACACAATTGGATTTGATTTCAAGGTTCAGCAGAGAGTGACAGATATGAATCATCTAATCTATGAGCTTAAACACAGACCCTTAGACACATACAGTATGAGAGCCTCATGGAAAGAAGCCACAACAATTTACTTTTGCAACCTTTTTTTATGTTTAAAAATGAAAATACGTATTTACAGATACATTGCAAATACATGTATCTTCTTCTGTATAATCATACAATTATTATCCTATTATGAAATTAAAATAGTTTAAAAATGGCAAAATATATTACAAAATGCAAATGTTTTGGATATGCTTTCTAAAGTTTCTATATGAGTGTCAGGTCATTTTGTGTGTCAATGTCAAAGCTCATAAGGACCGACTGTCAATAAGTCAGTTTTTACAATTAGCTTATTGCAGCATACATTATCATAATCTAAATTAATTGTACAGCCCTATAGAAAGCCAAAGACTGGTTTGCATAATTAAGGCAATGTAGTCCCTACACACATTTTCAGAACAGATAAGGAAGTTCTTGCCCAGAAAAATGGGCTCCGCACCAGCCCCTAAAATCTGCTGAATCAGTAACTGCACCAAGGTAAGTTTTCAGAACAGCAACTTGACAAAAACTGACACAAAACAAAACTAGATCACTCCCACAATCTCTATCCTAATTAATAGATGGCTGTTGGAGGATGTAGAGGAGAGAGAGAAAGACACAAGATAAGTGGACAGATTGGTGGAGCATGTTAAAGTTTTTCTTCATAGTGTTAGAGACAATATGGCTGACACTTCTGCCACATCCAATGCCAAAGAAAAAGGAAAAGAGAGTCCTCATGGCCAACTGACACATATTCAGAGACTTCCTTTTTCAGATCCATTTAGGCAGTGAGAGATGGAAAAAACTAAAAGGATAGAACTTGCTGAGACAGAGGAATATAGTCATGACCACAATAGCCAATGGAGTTTGGAGCCCTTACAAATGTGTCTCTATTACATAAGTTTGGAAACTCAAACAATGTCCACAACTGAACCATGTGACATTTGAACATTTTAGGCTGAGCTGGATCTGATTTTCTTCTAAAACTAATTGATTTGAACTTGACTGGATAATTTGATTGGGGTTTATCTATTCTATTCTATTCTATTCTATTCTATTCTATTCTATTCTATTCTATTCTATTCTATTCTATTCTATTCTATTCTATTCTATTCTATCAGATGCAGATCAAACAATAGACCCTGCAGTAACCTGGAGTAGATGGATGGGATAGACAGCCTCTTTGGGAATTCCTTGCACACTCACAATTTTTCCAGACATCCTTCCAAACATGCACCGCAAAGCTGATCCTAACATGAATCCTGAGTCTTTTTGCCAAATCTATTTTCCAGTCAGGATGTAAAACAGCTTTCATTCTTCACAGTCTGTTTTTCACTTCTCTTCCAACTTTAATTTTTGACTTAAACCCCGCAGGCATTGTACTAACAAACTTTAGCTTCACAACCAGCTTATTCACAATGCAGGCTTTTGTAGTTTTCTAGTTAAGCCGATCTTGTTACGCTTGGAGAATGTTGTCCTATTGTCAAATCTCTCTTCCTAAGCACAAAGACGATAATGTCAGAATTTAAAGACAATATATCCACTCTCCAATTCAAAAGTACAGAGATAAACAGAGTTAGAAACTATAAATGGCAACCGCAAAGGGGAATTGAGTCTCAAATGTGAAAATAACTTCAGTGTGAGCTGTGCATCATATATCTCTATGCTACTGACATGGACCTTTTTTTGCTCACGATTGTTTCACAGCTATTTCACTAATGTGACCGTGCCTTAGCGGTGTCCGAGTATCAAAATGGCTGCAATTAATTACAACCTTCCCGATTCACACCGAAAGCACATTTGTGACCCTGGACCGCAAAACCAGTCATAAGTCGCACAGGTATATTTGTGGCAATAGCCAACAATACATTGTATGGGTCAAAATTATCGATTTTTCTTTTATGCCAAAAATCATTTTTAAGTAAAGATCATGTTCCATGAAGATATTTTGTAAATTTCCGACTGCAAATATATCAAAAATGTATTATTATTAGTAATATGCATTGCTAAGGACTTCATTTGGACAACTTTAAAGGCGATTTTTTTCAATATTTCGATTTTTTTGCACCCTCAGATTCCAGATTTTCAAATAGTCATATATCGGCCAAATATTGTCCTATCCTAACAAACCATATCAATAGAAAGCTTATTTATTCAGATTTCAGGTGATGTATAATGGCTGTCCCCTTAAATAGGGCAATTTCGGTCAAAGCCAGTGTTTCTGAATGAATCGGTTAAAGGTGCAGTGTGTAGTATTTATGAGGATCTACTGACAGAAATGCAATATAATATACATAACGTCTCGGTTACGTACAAACCCGATTCCAAAAAAGTTGGGACACTGTACAAATTGTGAATAAAAAAGGAATGCAATAATTTACAAATCTCATAAACTTATATTTTATTCACAATAGAATATAGATAACATATCAGATGTTGAAAGTGAGACATTTTGAAATGTCATGCCAAATATTGGCTCATTTTGGATTTCATGAGAGCTACACATTCCAAAAAAGTTGGGACAGGTAGCAATAAGAGGCCGGAAAAGTTAAATGTACATATAAGGAACAGCTGGAGGACCAATTTGAAACTTATTAGGTCAATTGGCAACATGATTGCGTATAAAAAGAGCCTCTCAGAGTGGCAGTGTCTCTCAGAAGTCAAGATGGGCAGAGGATCACCAATTCCCCCAATGCTGCGGCGAAAAGTAGTGGAGCAATATCAGAAAGGAGTTTCTCAGAGAAAAATTGCAAAGAGTTTGAAGTTATCATCATCTACAGTGCATAATATCATCCAAAGATTCAGAGAATCTGGAACAATCTCTGTGCGTAAGGGTCAAGGCCGGAAAACCATACTGGATGCCCGTGATCTTCGGGCCCTTAGACGGCACTGCATCACATACAGGAATGCTACTGTAATGGAAATCACAACATGGGCTCAGGAATACTTCCAGAAAACGGTGTCGGTGAACACAATCCACCGTGCCATTCGTTGTTGCCGGCTAAAACTCTATAGGTCAAAAAAGAAGCCATATCTAAACATGATCCAGAAGCGCAGGCGTTTTCTCTGGGCCAAGGCTCATTTAAAATGGACTGTGGCAAAGTGGAAAACTGTTCTGTGGTCAGACGAATCAAAATTTGAAGTTCTTTTTGGAAAACTGGGATGCCATGTCATCCGGACTAAAGAGGACAAGGACAACCCAAGTTGTTATCAGCGCTCAGTTCAGAAGCCTGCATCTCTGATGGTATGGGGTTGCATGAGTGCGTGTGGCATGGGCAGCTTACACATCTGGAAAGGCACCATCAATGCTGAAAGGTATATCCAAGTTCTAGAACAGCATATTCTCCCATCCAGACGTCGTCTCTTTCAGGGAAGACCTTGCATTTTCCAACATGACAATGCCAGACCACATACTGCATCAATTACAACATCATGGCTGCGTAGAAGAAGGATGCGGGTACTGAAATGGCCAGCCTGCAGTCCAGATCTTTCACCCATAGAAAACATTTGCCGCATCATAAAGAGGAAGATGCGACAAAGTAGACCTAAGACAGTTGAGCAACTAGAAGCCTGTATTAGACAAGAATGGGACAACATTCCTATTCCTAAACTTGAGCAACTTGTCTCCTCAGTCCCCAGACGTTTGCAAACTGTTATAAAAAGATGGAGGGGATGCCACACAGTGGTAAACATGGCCTTGTCCCAACTTTTTTGAGATGTGTTGATGCCATGAAATTTAAAATCCACTTATTTTTCCCTTAAAATGATACATTTTCTCAGTTTAAACATTTGATATGTCATCTATGTTGTATTCTGAATAAAATATTGAAATTTGAAACTTCCACATCATTGCATTCTGTTTTTATTCACAATTTGTACAGTGTTCCAACTTTTTTGGAATCGGGTTTGTATGTAACCCTCGTTCCCCGAAGGAGGGAACCGAGACGTTACATCAGTGACTGACGGAATAGGGGTTTCGCTTAGAAGCCTATCACCTTCGAGTTCTACAAAATGAGCCAATGGCAAAACAATGCCATGGGTCTGCGGAATTTGCATAGCGCAACTCCGCCCCAACTTGTGGGTATATAAGGAGCTGCGTGTGCAATCTTGCATTATGTTACCTGCTGAGGAGCCGAGGCTGAGCGCCCCGGCTGTACCAGCTAGCACGAACGAAGGGCTAGGCTCAACGCCGAATACCAAGGTACACTGGGAAGCATATCCCACGTAGAAATATGCAACACAATGCCTGACCGCAGGGAGGACTTAGAATACACATATGACCCGCGAGTGGGATGCATATGGAGCACTCTGAGGTATCCAGCCCGCAGGGTTGAATGTTTCAACCCCAGGGATGGCAAGGTGGACTTGCCAAGGGAAGACACATCCTCGGAGGAGACTTACTGTGGAAATACACATGTGGGGGTTGCCCAGAGGGGGAACCATGCACATGGAGGCACCTAGCCTAACACGAGGGCTGACCGAGCAGGCATGCCTACATGGTGTAGGCATCAACAGTGCTGGAGGAACTCAGAACTCAGGAACTCTGGCTTCACTGAGAAACTCACCTGAGTAAAATAGCGCATGTATCCAGTCCGTGGAGTGGAATGGTGCAGCAAGCGATGACACCGAGTCAGTCCTACTTACTGGCCACTGGGAGCAAGTACACGAGAGGACACTGGCTCTACACGGAGATTGTAGAATCTCGCGAATGTGTTTGGTGTCGCCCAGCCTGCAGCTCTGCAGATGTCTGTTAGCGAGGCGCCATGCGCTAGAGCCCAAGAGGAAGCCACACTCCTGGTGGAGTGTGCCTTCACCCCTAGGGGGCATGGCAGGCCCTGAACCTGGTAAGCCAGGACAATGGCGTCCATTATCCAGTGAGACAACCTCTGCTTGGAGAGAGCCTTTCCCTTCTGCTGCCCTCCGTAACAGATAAAGAGCTGGTCTGAGGTCCTGAAACACCGCATCCTGTCTACGTAAGTGTGGAGAGCACGTACTGGACAGAGCAGTGCCAAGGCTGGGTCTGCCTCATCCAGGGGCAGCGCTTGCAGGTTCACCACCTGATCTCTGAAAGGAGTGGTGGCAACCTTGGGCACATATCCAGGCCGGGGTCTCAGGATCACGTTAGAGTTAGCCGGCCCGAATTCCAGGCACGCTTCGTCAACCGAAAATGCCTGCAGGTCCCCTACCCTCTTGATAGAGGCCAAAGCAATCAAGAGCGCCGCCTTCATAGAGAGGTATTTATGCTCAACAGACTGCAGTGGCTCAAAGGGAGCTCTCTGCAGGGCAGATAAAACCACTGCGAGGTCCCAAGAGGGCATCTGTAGAGGGCGAGGTGGATTTAACCTGATGACCAGGTCATGCTGTCCTACCGTTTTTGAATCCACAAGGTTGTGGTACGCAGAGATTGCAGCCACGGAAGGAGACACCCTTCGTTCCAACCCGACCCGACCCGATCGGGCATTTTCTGGGATCTTCTCGGCGAGAAGAACACCAGGTGATGAAGAGGTTCCACTTCAGAGCATAGGCGTGTCTCGTGGACAAGGCTCTAGCTGAAGTGATGGTAGCCACCACCTGAGGTGGTAGCGTACTCAAACCTTCTGTGTCCCGTCCAGAACCCACACGGGCAGGTTCCACAGTTCGGGACACGGGTGCCAGAGGGTGCCCCGTCTCTGAGAAAGCAGGTTCTTCCTCAGAGAGATGGACTCCATTCCCCAGGACATGGCCGATGTCATGAGAGCTCATCGGCTGCACGATTCAGCTTGCCCCAGGATGTAAATGGCACGAAGTGACCTCACATGCTTCTGACTCCATAACAAGAGATTACGGGCGAGTTGTGACATACGGCGGGAGCATAGACCACCCTGATGGTTGATGTACGCTACTGTCGCTGTGTTGTCTGAACGGACCAGTACGTGCTCGCCAGCAACTTGAGGCAATTGACATGCCATAGGCGCTGGGGTCCTGTCCAGGAGCCCGCGGCAGCATGTCCATTGCACATGGCACCCCAGCCCGTGGTGAAGGCATCTGTTGTCAGAACAACATGCCTGGACACTCTTTCTAAGGGTACTCCGGCCCATAGAAAGGAGAGGTTCGACCACGGGGTGAAGGTTTGACAGCAGGCCCGAGTGACTGGCACCCGGAGTGTGCCCTGTTGCCATGGCCATCTCGGGACTCGATCGTGAAGCCATTGCTGAAGCGGTCTCATATGAAGCAGTCCGAGCAGCGTGACTGCCGCTGCAGATGCCATATGCCCCAGGAGCCTCTGAAATAACTTCAATGGAACCGCATTCTTGCCCTCGAATTGACTCAGGCAAGTCAGCAGTGATTGTGCGCGCCCGCTCGTAAGCTGCGCGTACATGGCGACCGAGTTGATTTCCATACCGAGAAAAGAGATCCTCTGCATGGGGGAGAGTTTGCTCTTTTCCCAGTTGACCCAAAGACCCAGATGGGCGAGGTGCTGGAGCACCAGGTCCCTGTGTTCACAAACCTGCTCTTGAGAGTGAGCTAGTATCAGCCAGTCGTCGAGATTCAGGATGCAAACCCCATGTTGCCTGAGTGGCACAAGGGCTGCCTCGACGACTTTCGTGAAGACGTGAGGAGACAGGGCTAACCCGAATAGGAGTACCGTGTACTAGTATGCCTGCCCCTCGAAAGCAAACCATAGAAATGGTCTGTGTCGAGGAAGAATAGAGACATGAAAGTACTTGTCCTTCAGGTCGATCGCTGCAAACCAATCTGACGACAAATGCATTCGAAAATGGCTGTCAACATCTTGAATAGAAGCCTGTGAAAGGTTCGGTTCAAGACGCGCAGGTCCAGGATTGGTCGTAACCCACCACTCTTCTTGGGTACAATGAAGTAGGGGCTATAGAAGCCGGACTTCATCTGGGCTGGAGGGACTGCTTGATTGCACCCTTCGCCAGTAGGGTGGCGACCTCTGCATGCATGACAGGGACATTGCCACCCACCATGGTATAGCGGACTCCCCAAAAAGCGGGGAGGAGACCGTGCAAACTGAATCGCATAGCCGAGCCTTGCTGCGCATAGCGCTCGTGGCTGTCAGACAGATGAATGACGCGACCGCACCCAGAAACACACGGGCGAGACATCTTAAAAAAGACGTGCCTGTGTAGCTCTTTTAGAAGAGGAAAAACTTTGCAGCAGTGCCGAAGCGACCAGGGAGAACACACACACTCTGTGGCAGATCACTGCACAGATCAGCAGCAGGAATGCAGAACTCGCTGGATCGCGCCGTAACCCCGACACCACTGAAGAGTCGCTCGTCTTACTTGTAGAGAAAAGGTCAGAAGGCAAGTGATGCACTTGGCTCCGAAAGCAGAAACATAATGCGAGATTGCACACGCAGCTCCTTATATACCCACAAGGTGGGGCGGAGTTGCGCTATGCAAATTCCGCAGACCCATGGCATTGTTTTGCCATTGGCTCGATTTGTAGAACTCAAAGGTGATAGGCTTCTAAGCGAAACCCCCATTCCGTCAGTCACTGACGTAACGCGTAGTGACTGACTGAAAGGGAACTGTTTTCAGTGGTGTATAAAGACCTTACATAATGAACCGTTATGTTTTTATTACCTTAGAATGAGCCATTTCTATCTACATACACAGTGAAATCGCCATTTTGCGCCGTCATGTTTCTACAGTTGCCCTAAACGGACAAACTTCTCCACAGAGCGCTAGTCACTCTCAGCTCTCTCCGACGACAACATTTTTGTCCTGTGTCGGCCCCCGTAGCTTCTCTATGTGCTTTGAAAGGGAGGGGTGAGTGGTGGGTGATTGCAATTCACAACCTCACCGCTAGATGCTAGATGATTTACACACTGCACCTTTAAGTGAATGATTCATTAATGACTCATAATACACTCACTTGTCACCTCCTACTGGTGTAATGATGTAACCTGGTGAAAATATGGTTACATGGTTATAATATTTCATTGGATGTTATTAGCTAGGTGAGATCTGGCACCAAAATATTATGTCTCAACAAAGACCATGAACCTGCTTTTCATGCTTCTAAAATTCTTGGCCACCTTTTCTTAAAGGAGACCTATAATGCCCCTTTTAACAAAATGTAATATAGGTCTCAGGTGTCCCCAGAATGTGTCTGTGAAGTTTTAAACTCAAAATACCCCACAGATCATTTATTATACCATGTTTAACAGAAGGCAAAATATGCTGTTTTCCTGCATGTATCTTTAAATGCAAATGCCCCACTCCGCTTTCCAGAAGAGGGCAGAGCCTTTACAACTCATGCATGGGATACTCTGCTGCAAACTAAGGGCGTTTTTTACACTGGGCACGTTTGCTGTGGTCTGAGTCCGAGTGTGATTGTTCCTGGCGCCCCCAGCAGCATTGGTCTGGTTTCACACTCAACTTGATTCTATCGAAAACCTTGGTGCATTTGTGTTCACCATCTTACGTCATCACAAACGTGCAAGGCGCGTGATAGAAAACAGAACGACGGTCAATATATTGTTTTTTATTAATTTGGTGCTATTATGCACAGCTGAGTAAACGACACTTGGGATTACTGTATGTGTGTCGTATGAAGGCGACTTTCTGCTGCTTGCAAAGAGATTCTTTTGAGGAGACAGTGGATTGCCATTAATTTGCTGCCCTGATTGCACTCACTATGTGTGAATACATCAATCAGCATAAATCATCAGCACTGTCATCCCCTACATTTGTTATTTAACTAAATACATCATAATCGGCTAAAACGCATGCACAGGTTACTTTACTTCCTAGACAAGTGCCTTCCCAAGTCCCAGTTGCTTCCACATTCACGCGAATTGCAGCACAGTTCGAGTGCAACTGAACTCAGACCACCTCCTTCAGGTAGTCTCGGGTTCGGTACCTCGGTGCGCATGACAGCTTTCACATTACCAATTTTTCATGTGAACCGTGCCTCGTTTTGAACTAAACTGCCAGTATGAAAACTCTATCGCGGTCACGTGGGTCATGTGGCATTGCAGTTCTTCATCATCATGACAGTTTATTATCTGCATGCGTTTTAAAGCCATATCAGTCTAGACTTCTGATATATGGTTTTCTGAGCGCACACATCCGAAGCAATCGAACAGAAAGCTGGCTGTCAGAGGGTGCGTCGCATGAGTATTAAACTAAGTTCTCCTTTACATCTTATTGCACTTAAACTGTCAAATACACAAGGTTATGTCAAAAACACACAAAGTTCACATGAACACAGTCGGTTATATCTGTGAATGTAAACAGCAGGGAAAGAAATCGCATGTGTATGTTAGATCTGTGTATTAAAGTGAAAGCAGCGTATTATACAGTACCTACTGCTGTATATGTTGTTAATAAATCAAACGACAAAAGAAAAACAGAAAATCACTCACTGCTCTTGATTGAGTAACTTTAGTAGCTTTAACAAGAATACATTTCTTATTTGAATGCTGCTGTTAAATGCTCTGGCAGGGAGATAAACATGGCGGACTGTGTACAGCTCACTCAGGTCTATGCTAATAGGGCAGAGTCCGTCAGCAGTCGTGGGCGGGGCCTATGCAATGTGACGGCTTGTTCACATTGCAAACCTGCAAACGGCTTGTTCTGAGACACTTCTTATGATTTATGGGGATTAAAAAAAAAAGAGGGGGTGGATTTTTACCATTATAGGGTGGTTGTGTACACACACTGCTGACACACATTTATGTTCAAACACCAAATAAAAGTGAATTTTGCACAATAGGTCCCCTTTTAGGTCAGATCTGATTAGATGATACATTTGCTTTGGTTCACACCACCGAAGTAGACATCTTCTATATATATATCTTCTATCTGAGCTGTTTGTAAAGCGTCCACACATCAACTATGCTTTCCAGCTGAACATTAAAACTTGGCTGAAGTGGACTATTGATGTGGCTCTTTAATTAGCTTGAGGCACCTTGAGCACTAAATCATCTTAAAAAAGCAAAACTGCACTTGAAAGAATTGCTTTGATGCACCTGGAGTACATACTGATGCTTTTGGCTGCCCATGTAATCGAGTTTGTAGGACTGAAGTCATTTGAATGCAATACAAACATGCTAAGGGCTATGCGGTATAAGTGTGTACTTGTTGGTTGTTCATAAACAAATACCTGCATGCATACACACACAGACATGCTGACAGTACAACTGAACAGTGCAAAAATTCATGCATATACATGAAATAAAAAAGACTGCAATTTTTTCTCACTAGAGTCATCCATCCCTGTCCACTGGTCTATATAAAACATGCAGTTAGTGTCAAACCAAATCAATAAGAGCATGCCTTGGTGAGTCCAGCATAAATATGCCTCCTTTATGTCCTCGGCCCTGTTTGTTATGCTCTTATCCCATTACAGTGGCCTGTGCCTGGCGGTGGTGAGCCCTGTGAGAGGATGGTTTTGATAAACACTCAGAATGGAAGACCAGATGAAAGGTGACTTTAACCAGACCAGTGAGCCTTGGGCATTAGGGACACAATTTTTGATAAATATTTAAATCTAGACAGCAGAAATGTACTCTTTCCTTTGATCATTTTGTCAAGGAGAGCTTCTTATGCTCTGTTTTAGTTCCGGGTCTCTCTGGAATAACAGTGGTTGACCTGAAGTGCTTTAGCTTAGCTCACCAATAAATCAAGTGAAGTGAAAGCACTGAAGCGCTCTAGGCTCTCTGTGCCAAAGAATGGACCCAGGCAAGCTCATGCATGATAAAGGAATAGTTCACCTGAAAATGACAATTATGTTATTATTATATGTCCTCATGTAGTTCCAGAAAGGTATGATTCTCTTCTTCTGTGGAACACAAGAAGAGAAATTCTGAAGAATGTGATAGTCGCTTTTCCCTAGAAATCACAGGAAATGACTAAAAGCACCATAAATGTATACATAAAGTGGATCATATGACACAAGCAGTATAGTAAAATCATCTGAAGTCATAAAAGCTTTGTACTGTATGAAATTGAAGTGGTTATTCACAGAAAATGTTTTTAACTTTTGGTAGCATTTTATTTTACAGTCCTGTTTCCCATGTACATACTACACTGTAAACCCTAACGCTCATAATACTAGATCCAACTCAAATTAAACAAATTAGTTAAATCAAATTAACTTTTATGAGTATTTAGAACTTTCTTTTTCTCTTGAGTCCGCCAAAACTGACACATTTTAAGTAATCTGAATTGTTTCATTACTTTGAGTTTTATGGACTTGTTTCTTTTAATTTAGACAAACTTAAATTTAACTTGGCTGGGATTTCTATTTCCGAGCATACTTTGCCATGGCACTCGAAAGGGAGAGTAAATGCTAAAATTAAGTGTTATATAATGTTTTTTTTTTTTTTGTGAAAGATTGTTAAGTGGGAAATTTAGTAGTGTTTAATGTTTTGTTATGCTAGTTTAGAAGAGTTTCTGTTATGTTGGGTTTTTGGGGAGGTTACTTGCATGGTGACGAGTGGAGCATGAGCTTAGTTTGAGAACAGATATACAGTATTTTAAATGTTCTATATTGCTGTACTCATTCAGCAAGTGCTATGCTAATGCTATCAAAGCATTGTGTTACCAATTAGCAAGGTAGCATTTACTGAATTAGCTAGTTAAAGCTAGCCAAGTTTCTACTACTAAAAATATTTAAGTTTGTAATTTTAAGTTAAATATATGAAGATGTATGAAAAAAGTTAAGAGCAATTAAAATGTATGAGTACAAAATAAAAATCTGCAAGTTCTGCTTACTTAAACTTTAAATATCTTAACTTAAAACATTTTATGTAACTGACTGGTTACATTTTTTTGAGTTTTGTCAACTTATTCGGGTTTACATTGTATGTATTTATTATAGTAATTGCAATAACTGGGTAACAACTAGGTACTAACCCAAACCTACCCCTAAACCTACCCCTAAACCTAACCTTAACCCATGTAGTTACCTTATATTACCCAGTACACCGTAGTACACATACTGTAAAATAAAGTGCAACCCATCTTTTTAGTGAATCGTTGATCTAATTTACAAAACGAATAATGAGTCATGTGGTTCTCAAGTTCAACTCAAAGACTTATCTGTAGCAGTAAATAATTGCTTTTTTTTCATCCCCAGCTTCCCCCACCCACATAAAGCTATTGTATGAAACCCCGAAGATATACTGCATGAGTCATATTGACTACTTTTATGATACTATGGTGCTTTTGAGTCTTTTTTTGAAGCTTGGATGCTCCAGTCCCCATTCATTGAATGAAACTGCACAATAGCTGTTTATATGCTTCCACTATTTCTTATAGCCTATCACTCCTTGTTCTAGCTTGTACTGTTCTGTTTGAAACTCTGTATTGATAACACTTGTGTTATCGCCTCCTTAAGATTAATTGCTTGTTGTATTCCTCCTCTCTAAGTCACTTTGATTGCATCTGCTAAATTAATAAATGTAAAAGTACAATACTTCAGACTTTCCACTTCTGTGTTCCACAACAGAAATGAAGAATTTTGAATGACAGGAAGATAATGACAGAATTTCCTTTTTTGGGTGAACTATCCCTTTAAATGAAATACTTGGACCTGTGCATTAATGAAACCATGATTAGATTTAGTTTATAGACTAAACAATGGTTTTAGCTGACTAAAATCAAAGAATTGTTCGACAAAAAAGAAAAAAAAAGCCTAGACTTGTGTAAAAAGGAAGTAAAACTTTGCAGCTGGAGGGAAAGCGACAGAGAGAAAGTGAGAGCAAGAGACATGCAATAATAGAAAGAAAGAGGAGCCTTGGGCGATGAGGGCTGATAGGGCAACATCACATCCTCTCCGCATTAGTGTCTGCAGTGGGACTGCGCCAACAGCAGATGTGGAAAGATCAGCGTGCTGGGAAATTATGCAAATGAAAAGGTGAAGGCTATAACTCACGGATTGATTTAATGCTAAATTATGTGCTGGGATACATGAATGGACTTTGATAAAGCACGACGCATTCAAAGGTTTTAGTTGAGCATGTCTTTCTCTGAATTCTTAAAATCCATTGTGCTTACATCATCCCTCACATCACTGACACTCCCTTTCTTCTGTTTTACTGTGTGCATTAGCCGACTCCTAAATGATTGCTGCAGTGTAAAAGACAATGTAAGACTTAACATTAAATGAGATGTTGCAGATTAATGCTAGTCATTGTCTTTTATTGCATAAACAATAGAACATCTGAAGGAAGTCTGGTTGCAGGTGGATCTGGGACACTGGGACCTGTATAAGATGCAATGATGCCTTGTTCCAAAGCAGACACAACAGACACACCCCACACACCTGTCAGCTATTGATCAAAGCTCAATATAATCACTTTGACAAAAGCATACGCTATAGTTGCATAGCCAAAAAATAGGCCTTCAGGTTCCACACCTTGAAGAAGAAGAAAAAAGAAAAAACAGCTAGCCCCTGCTTGTAACTATACATAACACAATTCTGCTGCCATTTTTCTTCAGTGATTGCCAATTGATTCTGAAAATTTTTTATTTTTTGATAGCTAGATTATGTATCACTAATATATGGAATATATTATTATATATATTCCATACATTAGAGTATTAGAGTATAGTAGAGTGTGTATATATATATATATATATATATATATATATACAAACCCGATTCCAAAAAAGTTGGGACACTGTACAAATTGTGAATAAAAAAGGAATGCAATAATTTACAAATCTCATAAACTTATATTTTATTCACAATAGAATATAGATAACATATCAAATGTTGAAAGTGAGACATTTTGAAATGTCATGCCAAATATTGGCTCATTTTGGATTTCATGAGAGCTACACATTCCAAAAAAGTTGGGACAGGTAGCAATAAGAGGCCAGAAAAGTTAAATGTACATATAAGGAACAGCTGGAGGACCAATTTGCAGCTTATTAGGTCAATTGGCAACATGATTGGGTATAAAAAGAGCCTCTCAGAGTGGCAGTGTCTCTCAGAAGTCAAGATGGGCAGAGGATCACCAGTTCCCCCAATGCTGTGGCGAAAAATAGTGGAGCAATATCAGAAAGGAGTTTCTCAGAGAAAAATTGCAAAGAGTTTGAAGTTATCATCATCTACAGTGCATAATATCATCCAAAGATTCAGAGAATCTGGAACAATCTCTGTGTGTAAGGGTCAAGGCCGGAAAACCATACTGGATGCCAGTGATCTTCGGGCCCTTAGACGGCACTGCATCACATACAGGAATGCTACTGTAATGGAAATCACAACATGGGCTCAGGAATACTTCCAGAAAACATTGTCGGTGAACACAATCCACCGTGCCATTCGCCGTTGCCGGCTAAAACTCTATAGGTCAAAAAAGAAGCCATATCTAAACATGATCCAGAAGCGCAGGCGTTTTCTCTGGGCCAAGGCTCATTTAAAATGGACTGTGGCAAAGTGGAAAACTGTTCTGTGGTCAGACGAATCAAAATTTGAAGTTCTTTTTGGAAAACTGGGACGCCATGTCATCCGGACTAAAGAGGACAAGGACAACCCAAGTTGTTTTCAGCGCTCAGTTCAGAAGCCTGCATCTCTGATGGTATGGGGTTGCATGAGTGCGTGTGGCATGGGCAGCTTAAACATCTGGAAAGGCACCATCAATGCTGAAAGGTATATCCAAGTTCTAGAACAACATATGCTCCCATCCAGACGTCGTCTCTTTCAGGGAAGACCTTGCATTTTCCAACATGACAATGCCAGACCACATACTGCATCAATTACAACATCATGGCTGTGTAGAAGAAGGATCCGGGTACTGAAATGGCCAGCCTGCAGTCCAGATCTTTCACCCATAGAAAACATTTGGCGCATCATAAAGAGGAAGATGCGACAAAGAAGACCTGAGACAGTTGAACAACTAGAAGCCTGTATTAGACAAGAATGGGACAACATTCCTATTCCTAAACTTGAGCAACTTGTCTCCTCAGTCCCCAGACGTTTGCAGACTGTTATAAAAAGAAGAGGGGATGCCACACAGTGGTAAACATGGCCTTGTCCCAACTTTTTTGAGATGTGTTGATGCCATGAAATTTAAAATCAACTTATTTTTCCCTTAAAATGATACATTTTCTCAGTTTAAACATTTGATATGTCATCTATGTTGTATTCTGAACAAAATATTGAAATTTGAAACTTCCACATCATTGCATTCTGTTTTTATTCACAATTTGCACAGTGTCCCAACTTTTTTGGAATCGGGTTTGTATATATATATATATATATATATATATATATATATTAGTGGTGGGGAAAAATGTATCGTGATTAATCGCATCCAAAATAAAAGTTTGTGTTTACACAATATATGTGTGTGTACTGTGTATAATTATTATGTATATATAAATACACACACATGCATGTAAATATTTAAGAAACATATATTATGTAAACATAAACTTTTATTTTGGATGAGATTATTTTTTCCCCTGCACTAATATATACATACATATATATATATATACTGTACATACTCTAATTTATAAAAGAAGAAAAAAAGTCATAATTATCATGTCAATGTGAGATAAAGTTGCAATCATGAAAAATAAAGCTGCATTTATGAGATAAATAGTGCGAAATGTAGTCATAATTTAAAATCATGACATAAAATTGCAATTATGAGATATAAAGTTGCAATTGTGAGATATTGGCTACGTTTACACGACAATGATGTACTAATAATAGAAAAGTTTTTCCTTTGCGTTTTTGAAAAGTTTTGCATACAGACGACAACGTCAAAACGATCCCCGTTCACATGGATCCATGAAAACAACTAAAATAGCTGTATTATGCATGCCAGGCCAGTAGATGGCGATGTCACTTTGTAAATAAATGCTACCCACCTATAGAGGGTATGCATCGACGTCACTTTCCCGCCAGAACACGCCCCCTCAGCTGGACTGAGTGGCAAAAGAGCTGCTGCATGACTGGATTTAATAGGGGAAACTGGAACAAACGATTATCAGTTTAAATTAAAGTATAATATAAGTGTTCCTTACAACTTACCAAAGATCCAGGGATCCATGTATATTGACATGCAGCCAGGATCATGTTTCCTGACATTTATATGAGCCTGATTTTGACGCCGGGGAAATACATAAAGCAAATTTGCTTGTATCAATGTTATACAGTGGGGAGAACAAGTATTTGATACACTGCCGATTTTGCAGGTTTGCCCACTTACAAAGCATGTAGAAGTCTGTAATTTTTGTCATAGGTACTCTTCAACTGTGAGTGACGGAATCTAAAACAAAATCCAGAAAATCACATTGTATGATTTTTAAGTAATTAATTTGCATTTTATTGCATGACATAAATATTTGATACATCAGAAAAGCAGAACTTAATATTTGGTACAGAAACCTTTGTTTGCAATTACAGAGATCATACGTTTCCTGTAGTTCTTGACCAGGTTTGCACACACTGCAGCAGGGATTTTGGCCCACTCCTCCATACAGACCTTCTCCAGATCCTTCAGGTTTCGGGCTGTCGCTGTGCAATACGGACTTTCAGCTCCCTCCAAAGATTTTCTATTGGGTTCAGGTCTGGAGACTGGCTGGGCCACTCCAGGACCTTGAGATGCTTCTTACGGAGCCACTCCTTAGTTGCCCTGGCTGTGTGTTTCGGGTCGTTGTCATGCTGGAAGACCCAGCCATGACCCATCTTCAATGCTCTTACTGAGGGAAGGAGGTTGTTGGCCAAGATCTCGCGATACATGGCCCCATCCATCCTCCACTCAATACGGTGCAGTCGTCCTGTCCCCTTTGCAGAAAAGCATCCCCAAAGAATGATGTTTCCACCTCCATGCTTCACGGTTGGGATGGTGTTCTTGGGGTTGTACTCATCCTTCTTCTTCCTCCAAACACGGCGAGTGGCGTTTAGACCAAAAAGCTTTTTGTCTCATCAGACCACATGACCTTCTCCCATTCCTCCTCTGGATCATCCAGATGGTCATTGGCAAACTTCAGACGGGCCTGGACATGCGCTGGCTTGAGCAGGGGGACCTTGCGTGCGCTGCAGGATTTTAATCCATGACGGCGTAGTGTGTTACTAATGGTTTTCTTTGAGACTGTGGTCCCAGCGCTCTTCAGGTCATTGACCAGGTCCTGCCGTGTAGTTCTGGGCTGATCCCTCACCTTCCTCATGATCATTGATGCCCCACGAGGTGAGATCTTGCATGGTGCCCCAGACCGAGGGAGATTGACCGTCATCTTGAACTTCTTCCATTTTCTAATAATTGCGCCAACAGTTGTTGCCTTCTCACCAAGCTGCTTGCCTATTGTCCTGTAGCCCATCCCAGCCTTGTGCAGGTCTACAATTTTATCCCTGATGTCCTTACACAGCTCTCTGGTCTTGGCCATTGTGGAGAGGTTGGAGTCTGTTTGATTGAGTGTGTGGACAGGTGTCTTTTATACAGGTAACGAGTTCAAACAGGTGCAGTTAATACAGGTAATGAGTGGAGAACAGGAGGGCTTCTTAAAGAAAAACTAACAGGTCTGTGAGAGCCGGAATTCTTACTGGTTGGTAGGTGATCAAATACTTATGTCATGCAATAAAATGCAAATTAATTATTTAAAAATCATACAATGTGATTTTTGTTTTAGATTCCGTCTCTCACAGTTGAAGTGTACCTATGATAAAAAAATTACAGACTTCTACATGCTTTGTAAGTGGGCAAACCTGCAAAATCAGCAGTATATCAAATACTTGTTCTCCCCACTGTATATAACGTCATACCGTCCAGTCCTAAAACTTGTATAGTTTTTGTCAGTGTTTATTTAAAAACATCAAATTAGGCAGAATATACAATGGTAAATATTTAATTGATGAGTTGTCAATACAATATATAACAATACAATTTATAGGGTATGATTTTACCCCAAAATTCAACATATTGAGACAAAATGAAACTGCAAATCCACGTTTCACTGCCTGGACTCCAGTTGTTTCTGTGAATTGCAGCAATCCATTTGCTTCTCTTTTCGGTAGCATTCGGAAGTATGTAAAAATATACCTCCGATTTCTTGTCAAATCTGTTTGTACTGTCAATCTCAAAGCTCTTTCCCTTTTTATATGTGTTTTGTGTGTTTTTCGCGGCATTCACTCTGTAAACCAATGCTGCCTCTCAGTCTTTTTGCCACTCAGTGGGCGGCCGACGGTGACGCCATGCGCATACCCTCTTTAGCCCGAACACGTAATACGTTTACACGGAGACAATAACGGCAGGGGCGTCGCTAGACCCCTTTTACTGGGACACGTGCCCCAGTATAAATCTGTTGTGCCCCAGTAAAATCTCAAGCTTGAATTTTAACATTTTATTATATTTGTCAATGTATTTAGATTGATAATCCTGCAAAATAAGAAATGGATCTATATGCAACGTAGTAACCCAATCAACGCTTGAAAAATCAATGCAGTTTAACAGAAAACACAAACTGATGCGTGTGCACACAGAAGTCCAGTGTCTGCACCGGTCTGGTCTGCACGCAGTTGAGGTAGACTATAAAAACATGACGAAACTAAGGTAAGTTTCTAAATAAATACAGCTAATCTTATTTTAACTCATCAGAACATTTGTACGAAGCAGGGACAGGGAAGCAGAAAAGAGAGATGATGAGTTTGAGGGAGGTAAAACGATGAACAACAATGAACTGTGGTAAACATAACTGACTATGGCTATGGGTGCGTGTAATTTACGTTTTAGAACAGTACGTCACTTGCATAAAGTTGGCTTGACGTTGGACGTTCGATATTCGCAAATTTAGGGACCGTCTCTAAAGTTCTATACGACATTTGTATACACGTTTCTAACTTCAATAGGTGTCAGCTATGATGCACACCTTTTACATTTTTGATATTTATTCAAATCTTGTGTAAATATTGCTATGTTTTTTCACTACTGTATGGGATCATATACAAAATATGCCTTTCTATGTCACAAGTTCAACAGAGCTCAAAAGGTTGACTGGAAGTGCTGCCTATGCAAATAATTGTGAATTACTTTGGCTCCCACCCACAATCTGTAAACATGTACATAAATAAACATTTACAGTAAACATTACAGTTGGACCAATCAAATTGTCAGGGCGGGCTTTATACGATGATGGACAGATGATCAACAGTAACATAATCATCCACGTCACCAAAGAGCGCTTGGGTTGAATTCGTTTACTAAACAGAGAACTTGTTCGTATATGCATTCACCTTTACTATTTCTCTCAAAAATGATGATGGTGTTGGTAAGTACTCCGTGTATCCTTAAATTCTTTTTACAACACCGGCAAAGATTATTTACACTCATCTTCTTCTTCTACTTCTTCCAGCGTGCGTGCAGTTGAGTTCTGTTGACAACTATGCGTTGCTCAACATACATCACTTACTCCGTTGCTCTGATTGGTTGTAGGTCTATCCAATTGAGTGCAGAGGCATTTTCTTTCCTGGTTTGGTTGAAACACGCCCCATAATCACAGCCCAATGGAGCAGTATCAGACTCATATTCTGACTAGAATCTGAGTATGACGACGTCAGGCTATCATTCTCTTCAATTGCTATTGAAATCAAATCAAATCAAATCAACTTTATTTATATAGCGCTTTTCACAATGCCAATTGTTTCAAAGCAGCTTCAAAGTGGTAACAGGAAAATAATGCAACGGAATTTGATTCGGCTGTACAGCCGCTCTGGTGAAAACGGTGATGTCACCCAGCTCATTTCAATTATCATATAGTGTCAATGCGGGCAGATCAGTAATATAGTTGAAATTTAAGTGTCCCCAACTGAGCAAGCCAAAAGCCAAAGGCGACGGTGGCAAGGAACCCAAACTCCTTCAGGGCCAGAATGGAGAAAAAAACCTTGGGAGAAACCAGGCTCAGTCGGGGTGCTAGTTCTCCTCTGGCTGACGAACAAATAGTGTATGATTATGATTCTGGCAACATTACAGGTCAGAAGTCATATTAGATCAATAGATATTTGTAGGATTAGAGGAAAGAGAAAGAGAAATTGGTATCAAAGAGCACACCCAGGTTCCTAACTGACGACGAGGACTTGACAGAGCAGCCATCGAGTGTTAGACAGTATTCTAGGTTACTACTTGTGGAGTTTTTTTGTCCAATGATTAAAAATTCAGTTTTTTCTGAATTAAGTTGCAGGAAATTACTAGTCATCCAATTTTTTATATCAGCTATGCATTCCGTTAATCTTGTGAATTGGTAAGTTTCGTCAGGGCGTGAAGAAGTATAGAGCTGAGTATCGTAAGCATAACAATGAAAATTAACGCCATGCTTCCTAATAATATCTCCCAGTGGTAGCATGTACAGGGTGAAAAGCAACGGTCCTAGCACTGAGCCCTGCGGTACTCCATACTGAACTTGTGTTCGGTGTGACATCTCTTCATTTACTGCTACAAACTGATAATGGTCAGATAAGTATGATTTAAACCATGCCAATGAAATTCCACTAATGCCAACATAATTTTCGAGTCTATTCAAAAGAATGTTGTGGTCGATAGTATCGAATGCAGCGCTAAGATCGAGTAACACTAACAGAGAGATACAACCACGTTCAGATGATAAGAGTAAATTGAAGGTAGAAACGTGTATACAAATGTCGTATATAACTTTAGAGACGGTCCCTAAATTTGCGAATATCGAATGTCCAACGTCAAGCCAACTTTATGCCAGTCAAAAGAGTCAAAGTATAGTCAAGTTATGTTTACCAATGGCTTTATTTTACACATACATCGAAAACCCCATAAGAAAATCTCGAGGGAACCAGTGGTGAACTTGGCTGGGAATAGGCTACTTTGTTTTCTTTAAGAATATATAGGCTATGCTCTTAATTTTAGTTGTTGTCATAAAATGACTGGTTTCTTGACATGTTGTAATTGTAAATTCTTGAAAAAGATTTAATTAGTCATTATTATCATTGTGTAATGTAGAAGAATGCAAATCTGCAAGAAAGTTCTCTCCGGTTTTATTATTTTATTATATGCCATAAAACATGTTGAGAATGTTCATTGTAAAGTATGTAGAAGATACTTAGATAAATATTTTCATAAATATGCCTATTAATATCTCTACACGTTTACCATTCCCAGTACTTGTTGCAGTGTAGGAATAGTGGGTTAAGCAAAATAAAATTTGTATAGTTCATTGTGTGGCACACTTCTTGCACGAAGAAGGCTTTCAAGAAAAAAAGTAATGGGGGGCCTGTGCCCCAGTAGAGCTTTATGTCTAGCAACACCCCTGAATAATGGTATTGTTTTCAAAAACGTACACTTTGAAACCCATTTTCAAAATTTCTGAACGGGCAAAACACAAAAAAAGTTTTCAGTTTTTAGTTGAAAACGTTGTCATGTAAAATTATGAGATATTAAATCACACTTAGGCACTGTTTACACAGCACTGTTTTCAACTAAAAACGGGAAAACTTTTTTTTTTTGGGTTTTGAGGACCTGAAGAAAGTTTTTGAAAATGATACCGTTATCATCTCCATGTAAACTACAAACTAAACTACAAACAATGACGTCATGCTCATAATAATAATATTTGTTACATTTATATAGCGCTTTTCTGGGTACTCAAAGCGCTTTACATGGAAGGGTGGAATCTCCTCAACCACTGCCAGTGTGCAGCATCCACCTGGATGATGCGACGGCAGCCTTATTGTGCCAGAATGCTCACCACACACCAGCTTATTGGTGGAGAGGAGACAGAGTGATGAAGCCAATCAGTATATGAGGATGATTAGGAGGCCATGATGGACAGAGGCCAATGGGCAAATTTGGCCAGGATGCCGGGGTTACACCCCTACTCTTTTTCAGAAGAACATCCTGGGATTTTTAATGACCACAGAGAGTCAGGACCTCGGTTTAACGTCTCATGATGCTTGTGGGCAAATTTGGCCACATCACTATACTGGGGTGTTAGGACCCACACAGACCACAGGTAGGGCTGGGCGATAAATCAATTTTAACGATTAACTCGAATGTGTAGTTTACATCGACCTGTTTGAATAAAAATCAGTTTTCTCTTTAACGTCCGCTGACGCTCCCCTCTGGGCTCCCCTGGTTCCGAATGGGCTCAGCCCTCCCCCCGTGCGTTTGCCATAGAGATACACAAACAACATGGCAGCGAGCAGGAAAGAACTCGTTCCCAAGAAAGGCACAGTGTCATCTGTAATTTGGAATTGGTTCGGTTTTGCAGCGTTAGACACAGAACAAACAACACCCCACTGCAAAGTGTGTTTGAAGGCTGTTGCTAGCAAAGGTAGCAGTACGACCAATTTACTGCAGCACCTCAAACAGAGGCATGCTGCCGAGTGGGAGAGATGTCGCCCCCTACGAAATGAACAAGACCGCGGCAGCACAAGCACACCTGCCAAAAAACAACCTACAGTTTTACAAACATTTACAAACTGTATTCCATATGATAAGAATGGGCCGCAAATATTTTTCTGAAGTTGCCTTGCCTCAGCTATATAACAGTACACGCCAAAGGATTGCTAGGGAGCTGGAAGCGGTGTCGTTTTACTCCGCCACAACAGATTTATGGTCCAGTCGAACAATGCAGCCCTATATGAGTTTAACGGTGCACTTCGTTACCGACGACTGGACTCTGCGAAGCGTCTGCCTCCAAACGGCTTATTTTCCCGACGACCACAAAGGCGAAATAATTGCCCAGGGGCTAAAAGATGCTCTGAGCTCTTGGAACCTCGCTGAAGACCGACTCATCTGTATGACTACAGACAGCGGCACCAACATGATCAAAGCTCTGAATGACAATGAGTGGCCCAACCTCCAGTGCTTTGGACACAGATTGCACAATGCTATAGGTAAGAGTCTAATGGCTATGCATTCAAGTGATACATTTTCCCATTCGCAAAAAACACGTGAACAACAGCCTGATTAATGCATGATGTAATTAATGCATTTATTAAACCAATATATATTTCCATAAAATTGGCATGAATAATCATAATGGTATACATGCCCCTTGTGTGTGTTCGCGTACGTGTATGTATGTACGTGAGTGCGTGCCCTTTGTGCATGTGCATTAATATTATGCAGAATATTATTACTATATTAATATTAGGCTTTTGTAGGCCGTATTACTAGATGTTTATTCATTTTGTTCAAACATTGCTGTTTCTTTCGCTATAGATTTACATTTTATAGATACATTTCAGATTATAAAGCAGTGTTAGTTATGTTCTTAATTTTTATATACAGTATATATATAATTTTTATTTTTTTATTTTTATTATATATAACAAAAAGAACCGATAGGAATACTGTTAAAGTACCGGATCGATAAGCATTATCGGTAAGAGTAGTAATAATACCATTAAAAACTTAACGGTACCCATCCTTAGCAGAAAGTGAAGAAAGACAAGTTTGTGAATGAAGGTCATGTTTCACTAAAATGTCTTTTGATTGTATTCTTTATTTATTACAGAGAATGGTGTGAAGGACCCGCGGATCGAACGTGCCATTGGGGTGTGTAAAAAGGCTGTGTCTGCCTTTTCTTACAGCTGGAAAAAAAGAAGAGGCATGAATGAAGTACAGGCTGAGCTTGGTCTACCCACTCATCAGCTAGTAACAGAGTCCCCGACCAGATGGGGTTCACGGCAAAAAATGATAGAGAGATTTCTCGAACAGGAGAAGGCCATAGTCCGTGTCCTGGGTTCGGACAAGAAAAGTCGTTATCTTGTGCCTATTGGCAAGATCTTGATGTGTTGGAGTCCATAAATAAAGCTGTGAAACCACCCCAAGACTTTACCGACGCACTCTCCGGGGAGTCTTATGTCAGTGTTTCATACATTAAACCAGTGCTCCATCTGTTCAAAACCAGTCTCCTACAGCCAGAGGAGGAAGACACTGAGCTCACTAAAACAATAAAAAGAAACATAATGCAGTACCTTGATTGTTACATGCCACCATGCATGCCTCAAGCCAGAGGTAGTAGACAGGCTTGTCTTCCTGGCTAAGAATGTTTAGAAAAAAAGAAAGGATGTTCAAACTAAAAACAGCACAACAAATAAGCACCTTATGCTCTCATGCACTGATATTTAATGCTGTTGAATGTTTTGTTTGCACTTTATCAGAACTACCTCCAATCTACTGAATAGCAAGATGTTAAACTTGTGTTTAAAGAAAACTTATCAAAAAGGGTCACATAATTTTTGTATGTTGACAAAGTTTTATTGTGTTACATTTTATGTTATGTATGTTACATTTTCACTGTTTACAATGACAGGGCCTGCCATCTTGTCTTTTTGGCTTGTTGTTTCTGATTGTACTTTAACCCAAAGGGGGAAATCCAGAAAAAATCCCAGAAGGGAAAATAAAGTTAAAACTTGTTTTGCACAATTTCTTTGTCATATGCAGATTGTTTTTATGCAGGGGGAAAAAAAATCGATTTAAATCGTAAATCAGATTTTTTGTGAAAAAATCTGGGATTTTTTTTTTAGGCCATATCGCGCAGCCCTAACCACAGGGTGAGCACCCCACTGCTGGCCTCACTAACACCTCTTCCAGCAGCAACCTGGTTTTCCCAGGAGGTCTCCCATCCAGGTACTGACCAGGCTCAACCCTGCTTAGCTTCAGCATGCGTATTACGTGTTCAGTCTATAGGAACATAATGTTTCTTCACAAAGTGATATCGCCAACTACTGGCCTGGCAGCATAATATGGCATTTTTAGTTGTTTTTGCGGATACGGGGATCGTTTTGACAACGTTGTCATCTACACTCACCTAAAGGATTATTAGGAACACCATACTAATACTGTGTTTGACCCCCTTTCGCCTTCAGAACTGCCATAATTCTACGTGGCATTGATTCAACAAGGTGCTGAAAGCATTCTTTAGAAATGTTGGCCCATATTGATAGGATAGCATCTTGCAGTTGATGGAGATTTGTGGGATGCACATCCAGGGCACGAAGCTCCCGTTCCACCACATCCCAAAGATGCTCTATTGGGTTGAGATCTGGTGACTGTGGGGGCCATTTTAGTACAGTGAACTCATTGTCATGTTCAAGAAACCAATTTGAAATGATTCGAGCTTTGTGACATGGTGCATTATCCTGCTGGAAGTAGCCATCAGAGGATGGGTACATGGTGGTCATAAAGGGATGGACATGGTCAGAAACAATGCTCAGGTAGGCCGTGGCATTTAAACGATGCCCAATTGGCACTAAGGGGCCTAAAGTGTGCCAAGAAAACATCCCCCACACCATTACACCACCACCACCAGCCTGCACAGTGGTAACAAGGCATGATGGATCCATGTTCTCATTCTGTTTACGCCAAATTCTGACTCTACCATCTGAATGTCTCAACAGAAATCGAGACTCATCAGACCAGGCAACATTTTTCCAGTCTTCATCTGTCCAATTTTGGTGAGCTCGTGCAAATTGTAGCCTCTTTTTCCTATTTGTAGTGGAGATGAGTGGTACCCGGTGGGGTCTTCTGCTGTTGTAGCCCATCCGCCTCAAGGTTGTGCGTGTTGTGGCTTCACAAATGCTTTGCTGCATACCTCGGTTGTAACGAGTGGTTATTTCAGTCAAAGTTGCTCTTCTATCAGCTTGAATCAGTCGGCCCATTCTCCTCTGACCTCTAGCATCAACAAGGCATTTTCGCCCACAGGACTGCCGCATACTGGATGTATTTCCCTTTTCACACCATTCTTTGTAAACTCTAGAAATGGTTGTGCGTGAAAATCCCAGTAACTGAGCAGATTGTGAAATACTCAGACCGGCCCGTCTGGCACCAACAACCATGCCACGCTCAAAATTGCTTAAATCACCTTTCTTTCCCGTTCTGACATTCAGTTTGGAGTTCAGGAGATTGTCTTGACCAGGACCACACCCCTAAATGCATTGAAGCAACTGCCATGTGATTGGTTGATTAGATAATTGCATTAATGAGAAATTGAACAGGTGTTCCTAATAATCCTTTAGGTGAGTGTATATTCGAAAAATGCAAAGGAAAAAATTACCCATGTGAGATATGAAGTTGCAATCATGGCAAATAATGCCACATTTGTGAGATATAGTCACAACTCTGAAATATAAATTCACATTGTAATTGTATTATTATATATATTTTTTACTCTGAGGCAGAAACAGGCTTCCATATTAGGCTAATATTATGATTATATTACAGTATTAGTAATAGGTTTTAGACCTTCTTGAAACAGCACATTAGGAGAAAGAAGCAAAAACAGGAAGAGAGAGCATATGTGTTCCACATGCTAATAGTTTCACTCAGCTGATCATTTTTATCGTAAGAAGAATCTAAACACAAGACGCTGTCTGCAGCCGAGCTGCTTCACACCGGTCTGCCCACCCCAGACGCTCATGAAATTACGTTCAGTCTGTGAGAACGAACCCTTTGATTTATGAGGCTGTTGTTCTGTTCATTTTTACTGCACACCATCAGTTCCAACGCGAGCGGATTTATGCACTTTATCTCTAGATAGAATCCGGCTGCGCACAGGATCAAGGTGTTATTGATTGTCTCCCAGCCATTGATCCTATTGAGTGGATAGTTAAGCAGTCGTCCCCTGTGTGGCTTTCGAGATGAGAGCGAATACTAGCTTTATTGGGGAGAGTGGGTGGCCCGCTGTCAAGGGCACAGTCTGAGACTTGCACATTGTAGGAGGTTTAGAAACAATTGTCTTCTTTGAAAAAGAAGGGGTTTCTTTAGCTTTACAGCATGCACTCACTGTAAATACAAGGACATATAATAAGGCAACTTCCAACGCACAAACATGCCTGTATCCCATGATCCTTGACCTGACACGCGCAGTCATTGGCGTTTCTGCAGCTGCGCTCATTTGTAGCCCTGCTGCTCTGTGGAGGCTTGATCACATTTGACTTTGTGCTGTTTTATGTGCTCAGCGGGGGGATCTTATTATCTCTGTAACACATTGCTCTATTTTTGTGATCCTGCTTTAACATCCTCCCTCTTTCTTTATCCCTCTCTCACTCTCTCTCTCTCTCTTGTATTGGAGGGAGTGTGGGTACAGGAATAGGACTGCAAGCGCTCAGAGGGCCTCTGAAGACTTTATGTCCTCTGATCTCAGCGTGTATTCCAAACAAGCTAAAGAAGCATAGAGAAAGCAAGTGTGTGGGTTTAGACGAGGGGAGGGAGGACATGGCAAGCACGAGTGTGCAAACAAACATACGCTTTAACCCTCAGCCAATTGTGCAGAGAGACTCAGAAATGAGAGATCCATACGGCGACAAGATGATTCTCAAGAGGTTGAGTGCATATGTGGACTTTTATGGACGCTTCTATGAACTTCAGTGTTAGGTGAAAGTGTTTCTGTGCCAATACTAAAGAGAAAAATAATGACTGTTAAAATGAAAAGTTCGGAAAATTATTGCTTAACAAACGTCTAATCTCAAACTCAACACCATGCAGGCTGAAACAGATTATTATTTACAATTTTAGCGTTTTTTCCCTAACAAACAAACTGAATGACTTTCCTGGGGTAAATATAAGGTCAGGTGACATCTTTCTACAGTTAAAAACACTTATTGGGGTATTGCATGAAATGATGCATTTCACTACATTATATACTGTATCTTTCAACACACCCTCTGATGTTCATTCATGTTTTCAACACGTTCTCACACCCAACTCGTCACATATTGACATTTGATCAGGACCCTTCGGCGTCACTTTTTAACGTACAGGATACCCCTTTAGCGTAATTTTTCGATGAGCAGGGTACTCCATTGATTTCAATGAGAAACCTTTGCTGTCATACACAGACGCGTTAGGCATGGGAATGTTATCGTCATTATGAAATTATATATTGGGTAATGATTTTGCCATTATGACATGTTGGAGTGTGACTCTCAGTTTAATCAGCATAATTTTATTTACATTTACATTTATTTTTTTATTTTTTTATTTATGCTATTTAGACACGTTTGAACACGTAACCCAACCCCATCCCTAAACCTACCCATTTGTGTATTATATGATATAAAACACAGGATATAACAGGCGGATACGACCGCAGGCACAATTTATTAAAAAATTACAAATATTCCAAGTGTTCCGAGGTCAAACGATTGATTTGTGTGAAGAAAATCCCCAAAAGCGATCAGCGTCTCCATCCGCCAAAGATCATGCTCACATTCAAAAATTGCCTGCCAAAGAAACGTTATGTGAGCTTTGATAGTGAAAATGCATTGGCTCTCGTGTGTCTCGTGACCAATTGCGTCATTACTTCAGCTTTGATTGTAAAATGTCATTGGCTCTCGTGTGTCTCGTGACCAGTTGCGTCATGCTAAAGAGTCGGGTGTATCTTTTGAATGAGATATGACGTTTACGGAGCGGTAGGATCATCATTTCAGTGATTAAAACATTAAGATCAACTCTGTTCTTCACATAAAAAATTACCTACCCCTAACCCCGCCCCTAAACCTACCCATCACTGCTGTATAGACAAATCATACAAATTCATTTGAGTGAGGTTGTACGAATTTGCACGAAGTAGCCACCTCGTACAAATACATACAAATTGATCGTGAGATAGCGTTGGAAGTGCACGCCAGTGTCAAAATGATGTTTATATAATTTTTTTTATTTATTTATTTATTTTGTGATAAAATTGACATAATTTGAAAGATACTTAGTTTTATATAATATATAACATAAAACACAAAATCTAATTTTTATTTTTTAGAAATAAGTGTCACGCATCCCTCCACTTCCTTACATTGTCCAACTTTTGAACCAAGAACCTTAGGGTTACCTATCTAGATCTTCAATTTCAGTGCTGCAAAGTAAATTTACAATAAACAGATGCTTTGTCATTTTAGGTACTATACTCAATTACTCAATATGAAAAAAAAAACGTGCTTTGCCTTAATGAGCCCTCAGGAGTCGTGAACAAAAACAAAATTAGACAATAGACTTTCTAGGCTAAAACGTTGTAATCATCAGACTCGATGGACCATGTTAACCCTCATAAATAGCTAATGTGACCAAACTCTCTTGAGAAGGTTTGATTGTATGTCAGCAGGGAACATAGTATTACTACTACACTTATACTTAAAAATATTTATTTATTTATCTTTTAGTCCTAGTCCATTTTATTGGGTTCCTGGGATTCCTCATTGACCAAGTGGCCAATTAATAATGTTCATTTTAACAGCTTTTAGCTTTTTAATAGGTTTAAAATGTGTTGTTTATTAAATTGTCACATGAAAGACCAAATTTGGATCATCCTAATTACTTTCTCAAGGAGCCATTGGGGATGTGCACACTTCATGATATGCGCGCTATGCAATTAATTTATGATTCTCACTTCACCTATAGCTAACACTGCACTTTAAAATGAGCCAATTATCTGAATCTCAAGAAGATCTAAAGCAGGTTAGAGGCATGATCTTCTGCGTACAGTGTCTTGGCTACTGTAGCAGTTGAACAGAGGTTTGGGGACCTTTGAAACCAAGGCAGTCTTGAGTCTCAGTGCAGCTGTTAGCAACCTAGATCTGCCTCTCTGGATTAGCAAGGCAGCTGAGATGCCTCCTTTCAATTTTTCATGATGTTTACACAGCTCCGTGTTCTTCAGGGAAAGATCAAGGCGATACTTCCTGTCGTAGGATAGAAATATTTATCACCTAATTTTTGTCTCACCCTTATGATGTAGTATTGCGTGAGGAAGGATCGAAAAAGAGGATAACTCTAAGAAATACATCGTTTTTAAAAGCTCTACTTAGATATAGCTGATTCAGCTGTTAAGTTAACTTGAGTCAGTTACCCAAGTCACCGTCTGTCTTGTTAGTGCGCTTCTATAAAGCGAAAATCACTTTTTTCTGTGCTCTGCATAATTTAGAGAGAGTGTGCATAGCTTTAAAGCTGAAGTGTGTAATTTTTCTTCCCCATGCTAAAATACTTCCTCTTATCCCAGCTGGATATCCAGTGAGTAGGGGAGACCAGAGATGCTTGTAACATATCAGTTTAACCACTTAGAAATTAGCTACAAGGATGAAATTTTAAAGTAAAATAACATGGTGATACTTTAGTTTAAGGTGACGTAGTTACACATTACTACATGTACTTACTATAGTAATAACAGTAAATTATTATAGTAGTTAACCCTAAACCAAACCCTAACCGTAACTCTATAGTAAGTACATGTAGTTAATTAATATTACTCAGTACTTATAAGTACAATGTAACTACGTCACCTTAAAATAAAGTGTAACAAAAACATTTCTAGGTTATAATTAGATTTTTGATTATGTTAAATGACAGATCAGATATCATTCTTTTGTTTAATTTGATATAATGTAAAAAAAGACATTGAACACAATTGTGAGAGTACCTGACATGCACACTTTTAACCGATTGCCAGTGTTTTATATATTTGTTCAATCATTTTTCTTGTATTTTTTTTTTTTTTTTTTAATTGTTCGCTGTTTTAGAGTAAAATGTTTCCTTTTATTACCTTTTGAATTAAAATGCTTCAAATGAAACATGGCAGAGTTGGGTGAAGTGGTTGCTGGGGATTTAGTATAAAAATAATGTTGACAAGTTGCTTTTTCAAAAGTATAAAATTGCAATCTAATTGCTCACCCTCACCAACAGCTCTCATAAACAACTTTAATTTTGTAGCAAATAAATGTTGGAAAAATAAAGTTTGAGATAGTGTAAAGCACACTGATTGACAGACCACAGTATAAGTCAGTAATTTGATTTCCCTGAAAAGTCCTGACCAGCCACACACGTTGACACTGTCTCAACCAATCGTGTGCATTTAGGGTGGGGCTACCTGTTTGTCCAACCAATGACAGATAGGGGGAGTCATTATGTTCTGTTCGGCGCTGCCAGTGTAACAGAAATTTTACAGAAATCATGGTTACACTTTATTTTAAGATGTCTTTGTTACACTGTAATTATACATTTAAGTACAGAGTAATATTAAGTAACTACATACTTACTATAGGGTTAGGGTTTGGTTTGTTGTTAGTTGCATGTAATTATGCATCATTCAGTCATTACTATAGTAGCTACATGCAACATACACTATATTGCCAAAAGTTTTGGGACGGCTGCCTTTAATGCACATGAACTTTAATGACATCCCATTCTTAATCCGCAGGGTTTAATATGGAGTTTTTTGCAGCTATAACAGCTTCAACTCTTCTGGGAAGGCTTTCCACAAGGTTTAGGAGTGTTTATGTTTATGTTTTTTTACGTGGCCTACCACTTCGTGGCTGAGTTGCTGTTGTTCTCAATTGCTTCCACTTTGTTATAATACCTCTAACAGTTGACCGTGGAATATTTAGTAGTGAGGAAATTTCAGGAATGGATTTATTGCACAGGTGGCAACCTATCACGGTACCACGCTTGAATTCACTGAGATCCTGAGAGCGACCCATTCTTTCACAAATGTTTGTAGAAGCAGTCTGCATGCCTAGGTGCTTGACTTTATACACCTTGGCCATGGGAGTGATTGCAACACCTGAATTCAATGATTTGGAGGGGTGTCCCAATACTTTTGGCAATTTAGTGTATGTAACAATGACACTGTAAAATAAAGTGTTACCAAAATCACTTTAGCTTTAACTTACAAAGTTAACAACCTCAATCCTCTGAGGTCTCTTTAAGCTTCATTACATATTCTGATACAATATCTCCTTAGCTTCTGGTTCATGTCTCAGTAAAATCCCAACATAAAAGGCTGAGCTGCAGTAGCATGTCTGGACTTTGGATGGCCTCTGTTCTCAGTTCTGTAGTGAATGATTTATCTATTGCAAATGGTGTTAAAATGCCCCACCATTAGCAGACTTGTCTTTTGTTGGATAATGCTAAACTCCGGGAGGTGGACTTTTGCATTAGCATTCACCCGACTGACTACTTTCCCCTATAGCATATGCTTTTCTCTCTGTTGTCCTCTTTTTTTCCTTCCTCTGCACTTCTTCCTTATCAGCCAGTGTTTAAGATGATAATTGACATTCTATTGACAAGATCAGCAGCGGAAGAAGGAAATGGGGCCATTTAGACTGCAGTCTATTAAAAAAAAACGCCTGTTGTTCCTCCAGTAATTACACTGCGGTTGAAAAGATCACCATTGCTCATTGAATTCATATCAGATTAAATTGAATTGGCAGCCAAAATGTCTGTGCTGTTCATCTTCAGTGAAATTCTCCTAATTTATTAAGTTATTCTCTCAGTCAAGCTTGCTTTCATTCTCTTTATGCCCTTATCTTTGACCTTTTACACACTCCCTATTGCAGCTTTTATCGTTTCCCCCCTTTCTATCCCCCATTTTCTGTCATTCAGTCATAGATGCTTTTGCTGGTCCAACTTTGGTGCATCATATTCATCATTTAATTGTTTTTCTATCTTTCTTTCCTCTCATATTATGAGTGGCACACATAGTGTTTTATGTGCCCGGACTGCATGATTGTGATGTTCCATAGCAAACCATCCAACAAAGAGCGATCTGTAATGAGAACCAGTGTTTCAACAGTCCGCAATTCTCCCGTACACCACTTGGAGGCAACGTTTACATGGTGGAGAACGCGTGAACGACCACAGAACGACTGGAGCTGTTGTCTTTGGCCGGCCACACTACGCAGTCAGCCACCCCTAAATCAGGCCAGATGAAAACAGATGCTGGATGGAAATGTCACAAGTGTATCTCAAACTGCCAGCGCATTAACCTCCTTACCCAGAGTGCCCTGATCCCCTGGGACCTTTACTGAACTCCATTGATTAAAAACACTAGCAGGTTACGAGACATAAGGGTGGAAGAGAAAAACAGTCAGAGTAGGCAAACTAGATCTCTTTAACTCACCGTGCTGTCAGAGCAAAGAGACAGAAAGGAGGGGGAGGACATATTTCTGGAAAAAAAGATGAGGGTGAAACAAAATCCTTACTTTATTTAGTCTGTTACCAGGCCTTGGTGCTAAAACTGAGTGACATGAGCCCTAAGTAAAAAATATATAAATAAATAGTTTTGATGATCCTCAATAAAAACAACACATTTGCAGTGTGTATAGGGAAAGAAACGAAGAAAAGAAAAAAGAGGGAGGACCGAAGTAACCTGATTCATTATCCTACGCTGAGATTTGTGATGGAATATTTGAGAATGCATGTGATTTAACAGGAAGCCTGGTGTCTGAAACCATCATAAATCTCGATGTGTTTTCTTCTGCCGTCAAGTTCTTCCATACACCCACTCGTTCCAAGCAGCAGCTCTGATCTTCAGACCTCTGGCTCTTCTAGTAATTGAAGTTTCTCCTTAGTGAAATGCATAGAAAGATGTTTTGATATGCATTCCTTTATAATAACTCTCTTGAAACTGTAATGCAACATGAATGTTTCTGCAAAGCAGTGGCGTAGGTTTCATTTTTGTTTCAAACTTATCTAATTTTTAGTAATCGATCAGAGCGAATTTTAAAATCGGTGGTAAAGACACTTAGAAAAGCAAAGGCAGATTTTTTCCTAGGGATAACTGAACAGGCAAGAGGTAATTCTAAAATTATCTGGAATCAGTTGAATAAATTAAAAGGAGATCAAAAAAAAGATAGGACATCACTTGAATTGATAGTAAATGGGAAGCTGATTAATAATCCAGCTGAAGTGGCCGAAGCACTTAATCATTATTTTATTGACACAATGTCACAATTACACAATGTTATACAGAAGTTTGTTTAGCTAATACAGTGGAACAAGCTTTTACATTAAAGGCAGTCACTGAATTAGACGTTACACAAACAATTTCATCTCTTAAATCATCCAGAGTTAAGGATATATTTGGTATGGATGTAGTAATGCTTAAAGAGCTCAGTGAGTTACTAGTTAATCCTATCACCAAAATTATCAACCTCTCAGTTTCTCAGGGGACGTTTCCATATGTCTGGAAGTCATCTGCTGTAGTGCCTATATTTAAAAGTGGAGATCCTCATGCTGTTAGTAATTACAGACCTATTAGTATTTTACCTATTGTCTCAAAGGTTGCAGAGAAACTGATGGCTCATCAAATCACTGATTATTTGAATACTAGTTCATTTACTTTGCATCCCATGCAATTTGGCTTCAGAGCAAACTACTCAACTGAGATGGCAAACTGTTACTTCACTGAAAAAGTTAAGTCTCTCTTAGACAAAGGTGGGGTTGTTGGGGCGGTGTTTCTTGATCTCACAAAAGCTTTTGACACTGTAAACCACAAAATTCTTATGTCTAAATTATCAGGTTTTAATTTTTCTTCAAAGACTTTAAGGTGGATAGAATCATATTTGTCCGGTCGCACACAGTATGTCAGAGTTCAGAATTATAAATCAGCCCCCTTAAGTATGTCCACAGGTGTTCCCCAAGGATCTATTTTGGGTCCATTGTTACAAACCTGATTCCAAAAAAGTTGGGACACTGTACAAATTGTGAATAAAAACAGAATGCAATGATGTGGAAGTTTCAAATTTCAATATTTTATTCAGAATACAACATAGATGACATATCAAATGTTTAAACTGAGAAAATGTATCATTTTAAGGGAAAAATAAGTTGATTTTAAATTTCATGGCATCAACACATCTCAAAAAAGTTGGGACAAGGCCATGTTTACCACTGTGTGGCATCCCCTCTTCTTTTTATAACAGTCTGCAAACGTCTGGGGACTGAGGAGACAAGTTGCTCAAGTTTAGGAATAGGAATGTTGTCCCATTCTTGTCTAATACAGGCTTCTAGTTGCTCAACTGCCTTAGGTCTTCTTTGTCGCATCTTCCTCTTTATGATGCGCCAAATGTTTTCTATGGGTGAAAGATCTGGACTGCAGGCTGGCCATTTCAGTACCCGGATCCTTCTTCTACGCAGCCATGATGTTGTAATTGATGCAGTATGTGGTCTGGCATTGTCATGTTGGAAAATGCAAGGTCTTCCCTGAAAGAGACGACGTCTGGATGGGAGCATATGTTGTTCTAGAACTTGAATATACCTTTCAGCATTGATGGTGCCTTTCCAGATGTGTAAGCTGCCCATGCCACACGCACTCATGCAACCCCATACCATCAGAGATGCAGGCTTCTGAACTGAGCGCTGATAACAACTTGGGTTGTCCTTGTCCTCTTTAGTCCGGATGACATGGCGCCCCAGTTTTCCAAAAAGAACTTCAAATTTTGATTCGTCTGACCACAGAACAGTTTTCCACTTTGCCACAGTCCATTTTAAATGAGCCTTGGCCCAGAGAAAACGCCTGCGCTTCTGGATCATGTTTAGATATGGCTTCTTTTTTGACCTATAGAGTTTTAGCCGGCAACGGCGAATGGCACGGTGGATTGTGTTCACCGACAATGTTTTCTGGAAGTATTCCTGAGCCCATGTTGTGATTTCCATTACAGTAGCATTCCTGTATGTGATGCAGTGCCGTCTAAGGGCCCGAAGATCACGGGCATCCAGTATGGTTTTCCGGCCTTGACCCTTACGCACAGAGATTGTTCCAGATTCTCTGAATCTTTGGATGATATTATGCACTGTAGATGATGATAACTTCAAACTCTTTGCAATTTTTCTCTGAGAAACTCCTTTCTGATATTGCTCCACTATTTTTCGCCGCAGCATTGGGGGAATTGGTAATCCTCTGCCCATCTTGACTTCTGAGAGACACTGCCACTCTGAGAGGCTCTTTTTATACCCAATCATGTTGCCAATTGACCTAATAAGTTGCAAATTGGTCCTCCAGCTGTTCCTTATATGTACATTTAACTTTTCCGGCCTCTTATTGCTACCTGTCCCAACTTTTTTGGAATGTGTAACTCTCATGAAATCCGAAATGAGCCAATATTTGGCATGACATTTCAAAATGTCCCACTTTCAACATTTGATATGTTATCTATATTCTATTGTGAATAAAATATAAGTTTATGAGATTTGTAAATTATTGCAGTGTCCCAACTTTTTTGGAATCGGGTTTGTATTTACCTTGTATATTAATGATCTTCCATCCGTTTGTCCTGACACAAACATCCAAATGTATGCGGATGATACCATTATTTATATACATGGGAGCAGTGTGTCACAAGTTGCAAATGAACTTCTTAATCAAAATCTTGGCTAGAACAAAGCTGTTTACAGTTAAATATTTCTAAAACAGTATGCATGTTTTTTACCAAAACAAAAAGCTCAAGTGTAGTGCCAGATGTTGTAGCGGGGGAAAGAATAGAAGTTGTATCTGAATACAAGTATTGTGATTGATAATTGTATCAATTATTGATTGTAATTGATTCTAGACTTTCTTTTAAGGCTCAAGTTAAAAAGGTTTGTAACTGGGTTAAATTTAATCTGTCAAATTTTAGATTTATATGATACTATATGTCAACAGAGGCTTCTATGTTGTATCTACATTCTATGATTATTTCTTATATCACTTATTGTTTTACAACTTGGTCACAAGCGAGTACAACTACTCTAAAACCATTGGAGTCTCTGTATAAACAATCAAAAAAAATTCTAGATAAGAAATCAATTAATTTTCATCATTGCTCAATACTGAAAAAATATAATTTGCTAAGTTTGAAAAACCGGATCAAATATGTAGATATTTGTCTTATGTTTAAGACTATACATAGCCTGTCTTCTCCGTTAAAACAGTATGTAAACATTAGAACAACTGTATATCGGTCGGTGGAGAAAGAGGGGACTGTATTATTCCTCTCAGAAAAAGTAAATTTAGTCAGTCTGTATTTTCAGTCAGAGCAGCAAGGGAATGGAACTCCATCCCATCAACAATTAGAAGTCTGAAAACATATGAAAACACAAATTTTATCTAAATAAATAGTTAGTTACTAATCAGCACTGTCAACGTTAGTATCTTAATATTTTGCTCCTGTCGCTATCTCTCTTTTTTACCTCCTTTTTTACCTCTTAGTCTTATGTAGCACAATATATGTTTAGATAAAGTTTTCTGTTAATGTATTTTTTCCACGTGGGATCATGTACCTGTGCTTTTATTTGATAGTTTGATAATTTTGTTCCCATTTTGCTGTTTCTTTTTTTTCTCTCTCTCCTTTTCTCTTTTGTGTGTATTATATATGATGCTCTGTTCTTGTTTTTAGGTTGACTTTTTAACATTTCTGTCAGGGGTCTACAGATGAAAAATATTCTGGCACGTTTACATTCATGTTTATTAATGTGCACAGCCCCTGTAAACAAATAAACTTAACTTAACTTAACATTTGAACATGGAACACCCTGAAGAGCAAAGATCTTATTCAGGGCAGACACTGAATTTTACATGGATGAAAACGAGTCTTTGAGGGATTGACTACAGTCTTTACAGTTGTATTTACTGTATAAAGGTACTAGATCATCTCTGGTAGCTGAACAATTGACATGTTAAAACAACAGTAAAAATCTATTGAACACACGGCACTTCTATCCCTCACAGCCTCACAAATATGGTCTATTCCTTCTAAATATTCCCAATAAATGTTGTTGGAATAAAACCATATGTTAGGCCAATTATAAACATCTATTAGTTATTATTACGCATTTAGAATATTTAACCTTGGGTGTGCAATTTTTTTCAATAATTCAACGACTCAGCTTATACTACAATTACCACACCTCAAAACATTGTTAAGATGATGTATTTCGTGACATTTGTCAGGTTTTGTCCTTAAAACGCTCTTGTGTACAGGACTAATTTCTTAGGCACCCAAGCCTCCGTTGCTAATGCCAAAATGTCATTTTAGAGCTAGTAACGGAGGCTTGAGACACTGATAGGAGACTAATGCAGTTATTAATGCATTGAGTTATTAGAGAGAGAGAGCGAGAGAAAGAAAGAGAGCGAGAGAGAGCGAGCGAGCGTATGTGAATTACCTCAGTCTGTGCGTCTCTTTCAACAGTGTTCGGCAGCAGCGTCTACTAATACTAAACTGTAAGAACAGCGCCTTTATTACCGCGGTAGTGAGAAATGTCATGTAGCTTTTAAGTTGCTAAACTATTTTACTGATAAAATTGTCAGAGCAGCGCTGACAACACGTTTCTGCACAAATGTGTGTCCGTAGTGTATGTGTGTGTGTTTGAGTGGGAGTCGGGAGAGCAGAGAGAGCGGGAGAAAGAGAGTATGTGCGTTTCGTACATAATTAAATGCAATTTTGTGGAAAAAACATGGAAATAATTTGTTGTTATCCTATTGTTTACTATATTTCTTTGCTTGGTCATTGTCGCTGTGGGTTTTGGTTCTTTTGCTGTTGTATGCTGTAAAGACATTTGAAGTAACTGAAATCATTTGGCGAAGTGATACTGTAATGCGGTCAAGAGCTGCCTTGAACTACTTTTGCCATGTGTTTCCCTGAAAATAATTGCACACCTTAGAATGTTCGTCAGCCAATCAGATTCAAGCATTCAACAGCCCCGTAGTGTAAGCATAAATTTAATATTGAGTAACTTACGTTTTACAGTTGCCCAGACAGCAACATAGTGTCGGCCCAGATCCGGGCCACATTTGGTACATGGCCGACACTATGTTGCTGTCTGGGTACCTTGTCTGTTTTGCACCAACAAAAACATTTCCAGACGAAGCCACAGCAGAACTGTTTGTAAAGGAATCAGCGTTTTTTAACAAATTTGTTGAATGAATAATTCAATTAATAACTCGATGCTTTGTCGGCACCTACTGGCATAAAGGTGTGGTCGCATTTAGCGTTGTTCTGTGAAATTTCATGAGCGAAATCCAGTCATTTCAATAACCTGCACAATTGAGAGTTTCGTGACCTCAAAAAAGTCCCCATAGATTTTGTTCACGCATACAAACAAAAAGCTTAAAAGTGACTGCTGTGTAAGCAGTACTACATGCATCGCTACACTATTGACAATGAACAATGGACCTTTTTTTGCCAGTGAATTTGGGCACATTTTTGCTAATGTGACCACTGTAACCTGCAGTAACTGAAAATCCCCATCACTAAAGACCCTGATATACAAACTGGTGTAGCGTCATTTCGAACAAAACAAGGCCAAAACGAAGTTTATTTGGAGTTCGTTTCGGGAGTTTGAAACCACTTGCCAAAGCAAACTTTCCTGAAAAGGTCACTCCCACTGGTAAACATCTTCGAACTATCATTGGTCCTTGGCGATTTATAATAGGTAGGTTTGCTCTGAGGCTCCGCCTTCTTTGACATGGAAATCTTCTCTGGTTCATTTCTTCACGCTGCACATATTTACAGTACATATTCATCTAAATGTCGCTTTTAGCAGATTGGGTAGTGTCAGGATGTTCGCTAACAGTATACCGCTGCAAAGGAATTTCAAACTTCTTTTTATCCTTAAGCGAAGAATGAAACTTCGCCATGAGTATATCAAGGCTTAATGCACAAAATTAGGCTGAATTCCGAATAGCACACTGCACTTACTATTTCTGATATCTTGATATGTTCATGGTTCTGTGTATCATAATAGCTGTGTTGTTTTTCATTGTGAGTATCATGTCATGAAAGTGCACTGATAAACATTTAACCCTGTTCTGGAGCTAAAGTGATGACTAGAGCTGTCAGCGTTGTCTTCTGTGGCTCTGTGACAGGGCATCATGGAGAGCAGACATGGATGAGCTGCTGCAGGTAGAGCTGACTTTAGCACAAGCACAGCAGGGCCCTGCGGTCAAGGCTAGTTGTGAACGGACAGGAAAGAATACAGCCCCAGGGAGGGCGTCTGCTGATGGGTGTTCTTCAATGTCAGAGCACGGCTCTGTCACTGGTCTGTGGTCAGAGTGTACGGCATTATGGAGTTATCGTATGCTGGTACTGCAGTGCAGCAGAGTGCCTATTTACTTGAATTGTTTCTTTACTGAATAAGATAAGTTGAATGTAAACAACCGTAAAAGATGCTTTATATAAGCTAACTTACGAGAATGCTGACTAAGGACAGAAAATGTAATGGAATATAAGGAACTTTACAGAAAGTAGGGTGCTGTGGTACCCTGTTAACAGTCGTGGTAATATATGTCAATAACTGCTGGGCAGTTGATATTGAATACTTTAAAATGTAAAGTGACATGCTACACTGCAGAACATATAATTATTTTTGTCTTTGTTTCCAGTACAAATATCTAAACATTCTGAAATCAATATACATTTACTTGAGAAGCAAAATGACAAGATTTTAAGTCTTAAAAATCTGCCAATGGGTTAAGAAAAATTAACTTAATTAATTGATTCAAAGGGAAAATAAGATTTTTTTTTTTTTAACCAATTAGTAGGTTATTTAATTTTTTATGACATTATATTGTGTATGTGTGTGTGTGTGTGTGTGTGTGTGTGTATACACTGCCCGGCCAAAAAAAAAGTCGCTGTTTGGATTTAAAATGGCAAATGCTTAAGAGTCAATGATTGGATCATTATTGCAGTGATTATTATGTTTCTAGCATGTTATATGTTTGGTAACAGTTCTTCTAACCCTAACTGATGGAGTGTGTAGCTTTTCATTTCTTAAACAACCATGTAGGAAGACACATTATGGCCATATTCCAGGATGACAATGTCAAGATTCATCAGCTCAAACTGTGAAAGAATGGTTTGGAGGGAGCATGAAGAATCATTTTCACACATGAATTGGCACCTCTGAGTCCAGACCTTAAATTCATTGAAAGTCTTTGGGATGTGCTGGAGGAGACTTTACAGAGTGCTGGACTCTTGCATTGTCAATACAAGATCTGGACCAAAAATTGCACCTCTTGCACCTCTTGATGGAAATATCACAGCATTTATTTTAATTAAGAGGTGCATTAATTTTTGGTCAAGATCATGTATTGACAATGCAAAAGTCAATACTCACAGCAGCGTGTCGGTGTATGTATTGGCAGTAGCAAGTTCCTGTATTTGCTCTGCAGCAGCAGCAGCAGCAATACAACAACATCAATAATCAACAGCAGCAGCAATTCAGCAACAGCGTAGCAAATCTATTCCGCCAAGACCAAATACAAACCCGATTCCAAAAAAGTTGGGACACTGTACAAATTGTGAATAAAAACAGAATGCAATGATGTGGAAGTTTCAAATTTCAATATTTTATTCAGAATACAACATAGATGACATATCAAATGTTTAAACTGAGAAAATGTATCATTTTAAGGGAAAAATAAGTGGATTTTAAATTTCATGGCATCAACACATCTCAAAAAAGTTGGGACAAGGCCATGTTCACCACTGTGTGGCATCCCCTCTTCTTTTTATAACAGTCTGCAAACGTCTGGGGACTGAGGAGACAAGTTGCTCAAGTTTAGGAATAGGAATGTTGTCCCATTCTTGTCTAATACAGGCTTCTAGTTGCTCAACTGTCTTAGGTCTTCTTTGTCGCATCTTCCTCTTTATGATGCGCCAAATGTTTTCTATGGCTGAAAGATCTGGACTGCAGGCTGGCCATTTCAGTACCCAGATCCTTCTTCTACGCAGCCATGATGTTGTAATTGATGCAGTATGTGGTCTGGCATTGTCATGTTGGAAAATGCAAGGTCTTCCCTGAAAGAGACGACGTCTGGTTGGGAGCATTTGTTGTTCTAGAACTTGGATATACCTTTCAGCATTGATGGTGCCTTTCCAGATGTGTAAGCTGCCCATGCCACACGCACTCATGCAACCCCATACCATCAGAGATGCAGGCTTCTGAACTGAGCGCTGATAACAACTTGGGTTGTCCTTGTCCTCTTTAGTCCGGATGACAATTTCAGTTTTCCAAAAAGAACTTCAAATTTTGATTCGTCTGACCACAGAACAGTTTTCCACTTTGCCACAGTCCATTTTAAATGAGCCTTGGCCCAGAGAAAACGCCTGCGCTTCTGGATCATGTTTAGATATGGCTTCTTTTTTGACCTATAGAGTTTTAGCCGGCAACGGCGAATGGCACGGTGGATTGTGTTCACCGACAATGTTTTCTGGAAGTATTCCTGAGCCCATGTTGTGATTTCCATTACAGTAGCATTCCTGTATGTGATGCAGTGCCGTCTAAGGGCCCGAAGATCACGGGCATCCAGTATGGTTTTCCGGCCTTGACCCTTACGCACAGAGATTGTTCCAGATTCTCTGAATCTTTGGATGATATTATGCACTGTAGATGATGATAACTTCAAACTCTTTGCAATTTTTCTCTGAGAAACTCCTTTCTGATATTGCTCCACTATTTTTCGCCGCAGCATTGGGGGAATTGGTGATCCTCTGGCCATCTTGACTTCTGAGAGACACTGCCACTCTGAGAGGCTCTTTTTATACCCAATCATGTTGCCAGTTGACCTAATAAGTTGCAAATTGGTCCTCCAGCTGTTCCTTATATGTACATTTAACTTTTCCGGCCTCTTATTGCTACCTGTCCCAACTTTTTTGGAATGTGTAGCTCTCATGAAATCCAAAATGAGCCAATATTTGGCATGACATTTCAAAATGTCTCACTTTCAACATTTGATATGTTATCTATATTCTATTGTGAATAAAATATAAATGTATGAGATTTGTAAATTATTGCATTCCTTTTTTATTCACAATTTGTACAGTGTTCCAACTTTTTTAGAGTCGGGTTTGTACTTTAACATTGTCATATCCATTACCATGCTAAAAATCTTCAGAGAGTTGTCATGATAGAAATATACAGTATATATATATATATATATATATATATATATATACATACATAATTCACATATTCTATACCATACTTTAAAGAATACCCTGGTACAGTTTCATTATTATAAATGTCCATAAAACAAACAAGCTCATGAAGAATGCTTAAACCACAAAACCAGTGCAAATAATTCTAAACTGGGCACAAATAATCTTAGATGAGTTCTTGGCATTGCTTTGTTTTTTTCCCTTGCTCCTTTTTGCTATAATCTCTCATCTTTGTCAGCTGTCATACATTGTCATACGCTGTCATACGCTATTCTTCACTATTCTCTTGTTTCCAGGTCTCTCTCTCTTTTCCCCATCAACATTATTGGATTGCTGGCTCTCAGCCACAGTTTTAAGTCATAGAGCCCTCCATCACTGGAATACGCACAACCAACCGCAGGATATTTCACCCAAAAATGAAAATTCTGCCATTAATTACTCACCCTCTTGTTGTTTCAAACCCGTAAGATTTTTGTTCATCTTCAGAACACAAATGAAGATCTTTTTGATGATATCTGAGAGCTTTCTGTCCCTCCATTGGCAGCTACGCAACTAACACTTTGACGCTTCAAAAAGTTCATAAAGAGATCGTAAAACTAATCCATATGAATTGGATGGTTTAGTCCAATTTTCTGAAGAGATTCGATCGCTTATATGATGAACAGATTTAATTTAGGCTTTTATTCATATAAATATTGATCAGCAAACATAAACAGAAACTCAACTGAACCTGCTTGACATGCGAGAACAAACCTCTTGAGGAAGCTCAAACGTGCTGCGTAACACCAGAATGAACCTCATTGGTTCTTCCTGAAGCTCAAACGTGATGCGTAACATGAGAATGAACCTCATTGGTTTTTGAGGAAGCTCAAATGTGCTGCGTAACACGAGAATGAACCTCATTGGTTCTTGCTGAAGCTCAAACGTGCTACGTAACACACGAGAATGAACCTCATTGGTTCTTGAGGAAGCTCAAATGTGCTGCGTAACACGAGAATTAACCTCATTGGTTCTTGCTGAAGCTCAAATGTGCTGCGTAACACGAGAATGAACCTCAATGGTTTTTGAGGAAGCTCAAAAGTGCTGCGTAACAAGAGAATGAACCTCATTGGTTTTTGAGGAAGCTCAAACGTGCTGCGTAACACGAGAATGAACCTCATTGGTTCTTGCGGAAGCTCAAACGTGCTGCATAACATGAGAAGGAACCTCATTGGTTCTTGCTGAAGCTCAAACGTGCTGCGTAACACGAGAATGAACCTCATTGGTTCTTGTGGAAGCTCAAACGTGCTGCATAACACGAGAATGAACCTCATTGGTTCTTGTGGAAGCTCAAACGTGCTGCATAACACAATAATGAACCTCATTGGTTCTTGCTGAAGCTCAAATGTGCTGCATAACATGAGAATGAACCTCATTGGTTCTTGCTGAAGCTCAAATGTGCTGCATAACACGAGAATGAACCTCATTGGTCCTTGCTGAAGCTCAAAACCTCATTGGTTCTTGCTGAAGCTCAAACGTGCTGCATAACACAAGAATGAACATCATTGGTTCCTGCACGTCGAGCGAACATGCTTGAGCTTCCGTTTACCACAACTGATGTGTGAGTTAATGTATGTTTACATGTGAATAAAAGCCTAAATTCAATCTGTTCATCATATGAGCGATCGTGTCTCTTCAGAAAATGTTGGACTAAACCACTTAATTCATTTCGATTAGTTTTACAATCTCTTTATGAACTTTTTGAAGCATCAAAGTGTCATTGGAGGGACAGAAAGCTCTCAGATTTCATCAAAAAGATGAAACATTTGTGTTCCGAAGATGAACGAAAGTCTTACGGGTTTGGAACGACATGAGGGTGAGTAGATAATGACAGAATTTAAATTTTTGGGTGAACTATCCCTTTAAAGTCTGTCAATCAACATTAGAGTGCCACCCTCAGGCTGAATAACGCAAGGACACTAGACCTCTGCCAAAAGTGTGTCTACATGTTCAGCGATTAGAATATAAATCTTACAAAATGTTAAACATAAACTAGCACTAAGACACAGAATCTGCCCCACCTAAATTTACGGCCAGGAGCCACTACTGTACGCGACGCTCTGTACCGGCTATTGCACTTGATGCTGGAGGTCTAAAGGTCCGTTCACACCAAGAACGATAAGTATAAAGATAACTATAACAATCACAATAATAGTGTCCACAACACACGTTAACGTTCTGTTTATTACAAGTGCGCTGCAGTTTTGTCGTAACACTTTAAATGCTTGAGCTCTTTAAAGCAGGATGGATTCTGATTCTCTGTAAAAAATTGTCTGGAAAAAAAATCGTATTGAAAGTGATTCCAACGATATCATTCCTCTGTCTTTATCATTATAGTTGCTCAGTTGCTGTGTGCTATTCTTTTCAATTTAGAACTATTTTTAAAACAAAATCTTTATCATTATCGTAATAGTTACCGTCCTTGGTTTGAACGGGCCTTTATGTTGGCTTGAAGTTCATTACCCATGTTAGATTGTTAAAGGTTTACAACTCAAGGAGCAACTGATAACCCGTTAAACAAATATGAACATATACAATTCCATAAAAAGATAAGACCTCAAATCCAGGTCACCCACTAATCCCCTCTCACCTCCATGACCGGTGAGCTTAGGAAGCAATGACATGCAAATAAATCACTCGCCAGCAACGGTTGTTTATGTTGGGGGCAATTATCCCAGGCATATGTAAACCATCAGCATCGTGATAAATTAGATGCTATGAATAGGTGTCCAAGAATGACACCATCACCGTTTTCTTCACCGCCCTTCAGCGCACAACACCAGCTCTGACACCGAGTACAACAAGCTTCTGTCACTCTCCGTCAACTGGCTACTTATGGGCGAGGAAGGAATGGGGTAATTGGGAAAGAAAAAGGGAGAAGGGATGGACAGGATAATGAGCGCAGGGTGTGGGATATAAATAATCCTCAATTTGTTTCAGTTTATTTTTGACTCTTACGTCGAGCGTTTTAATTCCTGGCTCTGCCAAGATGTCTGCAGTGTGACTTATATCCCGTCTGGAGGAAGAAAACAGAGTGGGATCCAGGCTTCCGGAGAAACAGGAGAATGACAGATAGTATTTGGCAGTTGGAACACGACACCATCCACTATCAAGGTTTATTCTCTGGCCATTCCAAATCGGACAGATTGTTCCAAATGTGGATTAAGCCACGGACACAATGTTCCCACTATATCCTGCTCAGAAGAAAGATGGTAATAAAAGTTTGTTTTAAGGTAGCAGACAATCTCACACCATGAGTACAGCTGGTGAAGGACACACTCTAGTGCTACTTAATTTTGTACGGCGGTCGCGGCCACGAGTATAGCTGTGGCACATTGATACGGGAGAGCAGCACTTACTCCGATAGGAAAATCCAGCCAGTGTCACTAGAGGTAAAGAATGCAATAGATCTCAGCAAAACAAATCTAGAAAATGTATCACAGGGATGAGAGTGAGCTACTTATGATTCTGTTGTTGCAATGGAGAAGTCATATCAATAGTCATCCATGGAGAAAACGAATAAAGTAGGAGGGGACGTTAAAACTATGACTATCCTAGAGGAATTGTCCATCAACACCCATTAGCTCTGGGAGATGGATGTCGTCCGAGTGAGATGCAGCTATGACAGAGAGACTAATTTCATTTGGTCACTGCTAACCATGAGTGATGACAACTGCAAGCACATTGGCATTCCTAGTGTAGAAGGCTGACTGATGGCCTACAGAGAGACACGGAGAGATTTGTTAACACCAAAGAGTATTTTGTGGTGGTGACCTGCTACTAAAGGTAATTATAAAACCCTGTGGTTCTGAGTTTGTCTCAGAAAGCATTATCGCTATCAAAATGCAATGAAAAAGAGTGCATGAATGTTTTGCCAATCATTATTACATATTCGGGTCTTTAGCAACCCGGATCTATATTTAACATGGAAGGATCTCTACCTGTCGCGATAATACAAAACTCTCCTGATATTAGCGTAACAATTACAGAAGAATAAAATAAAGCATATTTTCTTACCTTTTGGAGCTTGGAAGGGTTCAGTTTGAGCAGATGTTTTATACCATCATCACTGTCCTCGTCAGAGCTCATTTCCCAGAACAATCAGCATCTGGATCATATTCACAATCTCAAACATATTCTCAAAACTATCATTTTCAACATCTTCAAAATCAATATTTTGATCGCTGACAGCTTCTTCACCAGATCCACCATCAATTGACAGTGACACTAATATTTGATTGCATTCAGTACTTGTTCTGCAGTAAATCGGTGAGCCATTTTTGCTGATGATACTTCCTATTCTTTTGTTTTCTGCCTGCGGTACACTCTAAACAAAAATGGTGCTAAATAGCACTAAAAGTGGTTCATTGGCTGGTAATCACAGGGGAACCACTTTAAGTGCTATATAGCATCTATCATTACAGGTGCTATACAGCACGTTTGTCAAATGGTGCTATGTAGAACCATAAGAGGTTCCATTATATAGCACTCACAGGGGGGCCTTGAGATGAAATGATTGAAAACGTTACTTACAGAATGCTTCAATCACAAAATATCAAGATATAGCCTAATTATTTGTTAATATATGAATATAGCCTTTTTATTGAAGTTTGTGACATAATTTCGGTATATAACTGACTTCACAAACACCTCCTACTGTCGAGCCTCTTATCAGTTTACATTCATTTAAAGACTACAGCCAATCACCACGTCTTAGCTTTCTCTCATCCTCCAATTGTATTCCTCCTTCCACACAGTTTAAACTGCAACTGACAGTATCCAAACTGTCTTGTTGCATCCCACCACCACCCCATTCTCCTCCTTAGATTTTAGATATGTTACTCCACTCTCAAATTTACTACAATGGCAAAAGCTGTTTGGAATCACTTTTACGCTTTTCTGAGGTCAAAAAGTCTTGTTTGGGGGCTCTGGAATATTTCCTTATAGGGGGCAAAAAGGTTGAGAACCATGTTATCTTCAGGAAATACACTGTATTTTAATGTTTTTTTTAAGAGACTAAGAGAGAGTTAGAGAACCTTTGAAGAACTGTACAGGGGCTAAACATGTTCTTTGTATGGCAGTGGGGCTAGCACCTCAACCACCCCAAAGAACCGCTGAAGAACTATACTGGGCGTAACAGGTTCTTTATACGGTAGCGGTGCTATATAGCACCTCAACCACCCCAAAGGACCGCTGAAGAACCATTTTTTTGTGAAACGTCACTTCATCATCGTCCCAGCCAGGTCTACATGCATTTTCCAGAGGAATATATATATAGAGGAAAGGAATGACCGGCGTTCGAATTCTGCAGGCGTTTCAGTGTACTGTAGCATTATGATTGATGCTAAGTGATTAAAACATATATACAGCCTAGTACCTGCTTAACATCTCCTGAGCTTTAATCAGTGTTTAATCAGGCACTTGTTTTAGCGAGAAGCAAAAAGTTATTCACACAGCGGGATTAAAGACAGCAATTCATTTTCCATAATTGTGATAATAACTCTCTTTCACAGCAGCTTACACACCGGTATCACTTAAGTAGACAATTCAGCCCTTGAAATAGACCAAGTACTTTTCACTCAAAGCTGAAACAGATCAGAAACGGACCACCCGAATGACATGAAACCCCTGTCTGTTTGTGGAGTGTGTGTATGTGCGCTGTGTCCTTGTGACTGCTGAAGTGGAACGGTAGTGAATAAGAAAAGAGAAAGGTCACTCCCAGCCTCTCTTTCGAGAGCTTCTAACTCTCAGTCTCTGAACGACTATGAGTGATGTCTTCGCCCCGGCCCAGTGACCATGGTCAAACAACACGAACATACTCACAAATTCTAAGACACACACATATGCTCTCTTGAACTCCATTGAAGCCATTTAAATCGTTGGCTTTTGACTCAGACAGTGGTGATTACAGACTGGGAATAAAAGGTTGTTTGTCCATGTCACTGTTTATATGATTGACAGATTAGGAGCAGACACTGGCCATTATCCCATACTGTACCTCACACAGGAAAAACAGCAAAATACATCTGCAGAAAATCGAGAAAATGTGTAGTAAAAACATTCAGACATGAACTATAGTCTTTTTCAGCCATCACCTGGATGTACTGTAGTAGACAGACTAAACGATTCACAGGCTGCATGTTTATGATTATGTTGGTCAAAAAAAAGCAAGAGTATGGGGTCAAATCACAGTATGTCTCTGCAGTCTTGTTCAGACCAGTGTTAATTTTGTTGACGAATAATTTTCATCATAATTTTCATTCAATGACCTTTTTTCACAGACGAAAACGAGACGATAAGTAAATAAAAACCAGTTTTGGATGACCAAAACTATGATGAAAATCTACTGTCATTTTCGTCAACGAATAAAAACGAGACGAAAATGTTAGGGAGGGACGATTAGGGAAGAGATCCAGTCAGAACTGATGTCCTGTGTAATGGATGCGCATTGAATTGTAACGTGCAGATCTAACCGCGGGAAAATGCGGCGCTGTTGCGCGTTCTACAGGCTCACGCAACAGCGTTTCAGAGCGGTTCAGTCAATGAATAGTGCACATTTATGCCAGCTAATTGTTTATGAACTAATGCTGAGGAATAATGACAATGTTTACTTTACAATGTTTATATAGTAATATGTTTAGACGGTTGTAACAATGCATATTTTATCTCCCTCATCTGAACTTGAATGAGCAGCTGCAACTGCAATAGTAAGGCGCAGACATTTCAAAATAAGAGTCAATGTGTATTTCGAGCTTGTTTATAATTCAAAGTCACGCATTATATATACGTTTTTGGTTACACAATAAGGTCAGGTCAGGAGGAAAGACTAAGAACAGTATTTGACACATATTATTAAATAAAGTATCAGGGTTATAATAGTTAACTAAAACCATTAAAAAATATTAATTACTTGAAATTAAATAAATGTTAGCTGAAATTAAAAAAAAAATAAATAAATAAATTATTTGAAGCTTTAGCTTAACCTGATATACAGTGGGGAGAACAAGTATTTGATATACTGCTGATTTTGCAGGTTTGCCCACTTACAAAGCATGTAGAAGTCTGAAATTTTTATCATAGGTACACTTCAACTGTGAGAGACGGAATCTAAAACAAAAATCAAGAAAAGCACATTGTATGATTTTTAAATAACATTAGCATTTTATTGCATGACATAAGTATTTGATCACCTACAAACCAGTCAGAATTCCGGCTCTCACAGACCTGCTAGTTTTTCTTTAAGAAGCCCTCCTGTTCTCCACTCATTACCTGTATTAACTGCACCTGTTTGAACTCGTTACCTGTATAAAAGACACCTGTCCACACACTCAATCAAGCAGACTCCAACCTCTCCACAATGGCCAAGACCAGAAAGCTGTGTAAGGACATCAGGGATAAAATTGTAGACCTGCACAAGGCTGGGATGGGCTACAGGACAATAGGCAAGCAGCTTGGTGAGAAGGCAACAACTGTTGCCGCAATTATTAGAAAATGGAAGAAGTTCAAGATGACGTTCAATCTCCCTCGGTCTGGGGCACCATGCAAGATCTCACCTCGTGGGGCATCAATGATCATGAGGAAGGTGAGGGATCAGCCCAGAATTACACGGCAGGACCTGGTCAATGACCTGAAGAGAGCTGGGACCACAGTCTCAAAGAAAACCATTAGTAACACACTACGCAGTCATGGATTAAAATACTGCAGCGCACGCAAGGTCCCCCTGTTCAAACCAGCACATGTCCAGGCCCGTCTGAAGTTTGCCAATGGCCATCTGGATGATCCAGAGGAGGAATGGGAGAAGGTCATGTGGTCTGATGAGACAAAAATAGAGCTTTTTGGTCTAAACTCCACTCACCGTGTTTGGAGGAAGAAGAAGGATGAGTACAACCCCAAGAACACCATCCCAACCGTGAAGCATGGAGGTGGAAACATCATTCTTTGGGGATGCTTTTCTGCAATGGGGACAGGACGACTGCACCGTACTGAGGGGAGGATGGATGGGGCCATGTATCACGAGATCTTGGCCAACAACCTCCTTCCCTCAGTAAGAGCATTGAAGATGGGTCGTGGCTGGGTCTTCCAGCATGACAACGACCCGAAACACACAGCCAGGGCAACTAAGGAGTGGCTCCGTAAGAAGCATCTCAAGGTCCTGGAGTGGCCTTGCCAGTCTCCAGACCTGAACCCAATAGAAAATCTTTGGAGGGAGCTGAAAGTCTGTATTGCCCAGCGACAGCCCCAAAACCTGAAGGATCTGGAGAAGCTCTGTATGGAGGAGTGGGCCAAAATCCCTGCTGCAGTGTGTGCAAACCTGGTCAAGAACTACAGGAAACGTATGATCTCTGTAATTGCAAACAAAGGTTTCTGTACCAAATATTAAGTTCTGCTCTTATCTTATGATATTTAGTCGACTAAAACTAGACTAAAACTAAAAACAATTCAGGTGACTAAAATATGACTAAAACTAAATGGCATTTTAGTCAAAAGACTATGACTAAAACTAAATCAAATTTTGCTGTCAAAATTAACACTGGTTCAGACAGGCAACAACAATCCAATTATTTGGTGTATCTGACTCAAATTATTATAATTTTTTTTTTTTTTTTTGAAGGGCAGTTAATTGAACAATTCAACTGAATTAATGTGTACTTTCATATATTCACATGAATGTGTAAAACGACTTTTTTAGACAATTTTCCAGTTTTCCTTCTCTCTTTCCATACTGATAGCTACTGTCAGTTGTTGTATGAGAATTCTCTTGCCATTGTGCTTACATAATTACTATAGCAACTCATGATATACTGGATATTGACTACAGTGTCAAGAGAAACTGATCCGACTTCACTTGAAAAAATGATAGTGTGGACAGTCAGTAGATTTGAATTCATCTGCAAATGATTGTATACAGTTGTAATCAAAATTATTCAACCCCCCGGAGGCTGAAACGGTTTACAAATGTAAGCTTTTCTAAAGATACAGAATTGTTTTATTGTTTTTTTAAATTGCATCTATAACAGTTTAGTGGCAAATAAAAGTGATAATGTCAATATATAATGTAATGCTTTTTTCTTTTTTTTTGTAATACAGCCATGTCATAATTATTCAACCCCTTAACGTCATTTATTTGTATGGTATGGTATGGTACAAAATTGTGTTAAAGCACAATTAAAGGGGTCATGAATTGAGAAATCAGCTTTTCTTTGAGCTTTTGATATATAAAAGTTCATCGTAATATAAGAATATCCTGTAAGTTTCGGAGCTGAAAACCTTGTTAGTCAAAGAAAAGCTTTTATTGACAGTTGGCTCATCAAACGAGGGATCTGCGAATTTGCCTCCCTGTGACGTCAGCGAAACGCCGCCTCAACAGAAGAAGACCAACGCCTAATTCTGTAGCCCCGCCCACCGATTCGTGCATGACATTTAAATAACATAGGCCTACATGGTGCTAAACCGGATCGAGCTACCAAGCAATAAACATGCCATTGAAGATTACAAAATATTTTGCAGTGCCTGGTTGTGGAAGAACACAGTCGTTGCATAAGCTTCCTTTGGTTTCCAATATTAGGAATGCGGTTGAACTTTATTTTTAAAGAAGTTCCAGCTCACGTAGGTAAGACATTGCACGTTTGTTCGCTTCATTTCACTGCGGATTCTTTTGTAAACAAGAGACTGGATTTTCAGACAGAATGAGATTAAAAAACGATGCTGTGCCTTTTATATTGGATCTGACAGGAATGGTGCAACACACTTCTGTGAGTAAAAATGTTTTTTATATGTGATAGTATTGCATTGTTACAGATCGTTTGATATCTACTGATTATATGTACGTGTCTAACTAAACATAATTAACGATAACTTACCACGCTGTCACAGGCTGGAGAACCTTTGTATTTGAGGTGTTGTTGGTTCGTTGTCCTGCAATTCAGGATCAGACTCTGGGTCGAACATGTAAGGGTGAATCATTCCGGTTGCGATTTTTCCACATTGGAAGTTTTTTAAAACAATTCCCCACGTGTACTGACTGGGGAGTCGAAACTCATTATAATATGCAAAACTGTTCTCCAATCATAGCAGTGGGCATTTACTTTCAAGTCTTCAATGCGGCACACCCATAAAAACAGCGTTTCAGGAGCTAGGCTCAAAACCAGGGTAAATAGCCTATTACTTATTCATTATGACGTTTTTGAATGTAAAAACCACGTGAACGTCATAAGTTGACCTCAGACAACAGTATAAAAAAATAAATAAAGCCCGTTCATGAAACTCTATAACAAAACTGAATTAGCTTGTGCTGTTACACATGCATACATTTAGCCCATACTTGTGCTAAAGTCGAGTAGTAAATATGGCCAAGTCTAAAGAGCTTTCACAAAAGCTATAGAGAGGAAGTTTTATTAAATTAGAAAGTTTATGGCTACAAGAAGATTTCCAAGACACTAAAAGTTCCTAGAGACACAGCTGGCAGCCTTATTCATAAATTGGTAATATGAAAACCAAAGATTATCAGTGATCTGGAAGCTTTATCAAGCAAGGAATGGTCCAAGATTTCAGTAGAGAGGTGACAGAAGCTTTTAAGCACTTACTTACTTCCTTTTTGACCCCTGCCAAGCACCGTACAGTAACTTCGCAGTAATTTGTATACTTACAACCAAAACTAGCAAGTACAACCCCCCAATATTTTTACCAGAAACGTTTTTCCATTGCATTTTTCACGTACAGATGACAACGTTGTTAAAACGATACCTATTTACCTGGATCTGCAAAATGGATTAAAAATGCTGTATTATGCATGCCAGGCCAGTAGTTGGCGATGTCACTTTGTAAAGAAACTACGTGCCTATAGACTGAACACGTAAAACGCATATGCATGACGTCACTGTTTTCACAAATTCTCGTTTTTTTTGTAGTTCACCCGGAGACGAGAACGGTATTGTTTTCAAAAATTCATCAAAAACTTTCGTTTCCAAAATGCTTAAAATGAACCTCCAAAACACATAAAAAGTTTTCAGTTTTTAGTTGAAAACGGTGTTGTGTAAACGGCCCCTTTGTCTCAGTTGCTCCGCAGCTTCTGGAAGCGATCTTTGCATACTGTTTCAATGAGCACAATATGACTGAAGCCCGGTTTATTTATTTGTGCATGTTCACCAGCATTTTCCAAAAGTGTGATAAGATTTGTGTGAGCCGTTTCTATCGCGACACCGATTATAAAATGTGCGACTCATTTGAATTCTGTTGAGAATTTAAAATGCTATGGAAAAAGTCAAACATGATCTAAAACAGCCACATAAACAAAGAACTGATGAAAAGCACCAATCTAACGTCTTGCTTCAATATAAATACAAACCCGATTCCAAAAAAGTTGGGACATTGTACAAATTGTGAATAAAAACAGAACGCAATGATGTGGAAGTTTCAAATTTCAATATTTTATTCAGAATACAACATAGATGACATATCAAATGTTTAAACTGAGAAAATGTATCATTTTAAGGGAAAAATAAGTTGATTTTAAATTTCATGGCATCAACACATCTCAAAAAAGTTGGGACAAGGCCATGTTTACCACTGTGTGGCATCCCCTCTTCTTTTTATAACTTCTTTCTGCAAACGTCTGGGGACTGAGGAGACAAGTTGCTCAAGTTTAGGAATAGAAATGTTGTCCCATTCTTGTCTAATACAGGCTTCTAGTTGCTCAACTGTCTTAGGTCTTCTTTGTCGCATCTTTCTCTTTATGATGCGCCAAATGTTTTCTATGGGTGAAAGATCTGGACTGTAGGCTGGCCATTTTAGTACCCGGATCCTTCTACGCAGCCATGATGTTGTAATTGATGCAGTATGTGGTCTGGCATTTTCATGTTGGAAAATGCAAGGTCTTCCCTGAAAGAGACGACGTCTGGATGCGAGCATATGTTGTTCTAGAACTTGGATATACCTTTCAGCATTGATGGTGCCTTTCCAGATGTGTAAGCTGCCCATGCCACACGCACTCATGCAACCCCATACCATCAGAGATGCAGGCTTCTGAACTGAGCGCTGATAACAACTTGGGTTGTCCTTGTCCTCTTTAGTCCGGATGACATGGTGTCCCAGTTTTCCAAAAAGAACTTCAAATTTTGATTCGTCTGACCACAGAACAGTTTTCCACTTTGCCACAGTCCATTTTAAATGAGCCTTGGCCCAGAGAAAACGCCTGCGCTTCTGGATCATGTTTAGATATGGCTTCTTTTTTGACCTATAGAGTTTTAGCCGGCAACGGCGAATGGCACGGTGGATTGTGTTCACCGACAATGTTTTCTGGAAGTATTCCTGAGCCCATGTTGTGATTTCCATTACAGTAGCATTCCTGTATGTGATGCAGTGCCGTCTAAGGGCCCGAAGATCACGGGCATTCAGTATGGTTTTCCGGCCTTGACCCTTACGCACAGAGATTGTTCCAGATTCTCTGAATCTTTGGATGATATTATGCACTGTAGATGATGATAACTTCAAACTCTTTGCAATTTTTCTCTGAGAAACTCCTTTCTGATATTGCTCCACTATTTTTCGCCGCAGCATTGGGGGAATTGGTGATCCTCTGCCCATCTTGACTTCTGAGAGACACTGCCACTCTGAGAGGCTCTTTTTATACCCAATCATGTTGCCAATTGACCTAATAAGTTGCAAATTGGTCCTCCAGCTGTTCCTTATATGTACATTTAACTTTTCCGGCCTCTTATTGCTACCTATCCCAACTTTTTTGGAATGTGTAGCTCTCATGAAATCCAAAATGAGCCAATATTTGGCATGACATTTCAAAATGTCTCACTTTCAACATTTGATATGTTATCTATATTCTATTGTGAATAAAATATAAGTTTATGAGATTTGTAAATTATTGCATTCCTTTTTTATTCACAATTTGTACAGTGTCCCAACTTTTTTGGAATCGGGTTTGTAACACGATCATCAACATTAAACAGCATATAAATCAAAACTGCCTAATTTTACTGAATGAAATGTCAACCCAGGACGAGCTATAGGACTGAGCAAGCATTAAGGGTGTTGATGGACTCAGTCTACTCTCCATCTATGTTTTGATCATCATTCTGAATCCGATTTGGATGTAGTCTTTGACAAAAATGTAATTTTCTCAGCTTTTTGCTCAAAATGTTGCTTTTTTTATGAAACTTACGCACAAAAAAAGAATACATTAAGCTAGAATAAAACTTTTTGTTTAAAAGCAGAGGCTCTGTTCGTTTTATATTGCATGTTCAGATAATCATAAAACTAAATAATCTAGGGACAATTAAAAATTTGTGAAAATGATAAAAAATGCTGGCTGTGGCTGGCAATTTAAAAAAAAACAAAAAACGCTGGCGTGGAAAGAGTTAAAAATATAAACGAAGTTAACTGGTGTCATTTTTAGTCTGCTAAACCAAATGGTGCAAATCAGGCAACATAGTCATTTCCCATTGGTTCAGCTCAATGAAGAGCATCAATAAAAAGTAGCACAAGGTGATCATCCGCTTCAAGATCCTTGTATCCATAAAACTGATCTCATCAAGCATGTCCAGACAATCATATATGATAAAGCATAACGGCATCTCATTTTGTAATTAAAATGATATTTTCTTCATCTCTGTGACGTTTAGGATAAAAAGAAGCACTCTAGTCTTAATCAAGGGAATGGCACTTGATGAGCAGTGATACTTGGTCTACGGATGAAATCCAGAAGCCACATTAGAGGGGCCATGTTCATTATCATTAGAGTCTCGCACCGCTGTGGTCTGCTTTGCTCTAGTTCCTCCTGTCCGCAAAAGCAATTCAGTCGCCGTATCTGAGCTGTATTAGAACAAAAGAGGCAATCAGGAGAGAAGAGAAGAAAAGCCCAATTTTCTCCTGGCTAATTAAAGTAAAGGAAGACAAGATGAAGGGCAGTGCCCCCGGCATCCCTGTGCAAACTGAAGGACCCTTAAAGGCTGCTCTTTTATGTGTCTGGAAATTGGGTGCCACTTTTTTTCTATGATAAATCTCCAAAGAGAAAGAAAGAGAGAGGATTAGAGAGATGGAGGAGGTGTTCATGTCTTTTGATAGCAAGGCAGGAGACCTTCTACATCTGTACATTACAGAAGCATGTAAACAATTACAAGAGTGGTCCGTGAATATATTAACATCTAATAGAAATCTGACTTCAAACCATCTGACTGTGTAAACGTTTTGAGTGGAAATTATAGCCTATGCAATACAATTATAAGGGTGCTTTCACAGTACAGCTTTTGGTGCAAAACCAAGTCTGTTCGTTTGATCAGTGTGAAAGCGATTTTCTGAATTCAGCTGCGCACCAAATACGGTCTAGGGTATGGTTCATGTGAATAATTGGTATGAACGTAATCTGCATTTCTCAGAAATTCACATTTGGACTCAAGTTTAATAGAATATACTGACAAAAATCATATTCTTCCAGTAAAAGTAGTTAGTTTCAAGTTCCTTGAAAAAGTACATTTACTTTATATTATATTTATAAATATTTATATTTATATATAGTATAAATTATATAAATATACACTCTAAAAACGCTGGGTTCAAGTTGGGTTGAAAATGGACAAACTCAGCGATTGGGTTGTTTTAACCTGGACGTTGGATTAAGTGTTTGCACAATGTGCTGGGCAGTTTTATTTAACACAACTATTGTATAAAATTACTATATGGCTGGCTTAAAATTAACCAAAAATAGGTTGGAAATTAAAAATCAGACACCTAATTACTAGAGGCAACAATACTAATCAAAAGGTGAACATTTATTAATAAGCAATTTAATAAATGTTTATTGTTTAATTATTCATTAAACTTTTTTTTTATAAATGTTCATTTATTAAACATATTAAATATTAATTCCCAACATATTTTGGGTTCATTTTAAGCCAGCAATATAGTAATTTTTAGACAATAGTTGAGTTACCCGTGCAGCACGTTGGGCAAACATTTAACCCAACCAGTTTGTCCATTTTCAACCCAACTTGGGTTGTTTTTAACTCATTTTTTAGTGTATATACAGTATATACATGCAAATATTTCTTAAATATATACATGCATGTGTGTATTCAAATATACATAATAATTATACACAGTGCACACACATATACAGTGGGGAGAACAAGTATTTGATACACTGCCGATTTTGCAGGTTTTCCTACTTACAAAGCATGTAGAGGTCTGTAATTTTTATCATAGGTACTCTTCAACTGTGAGTGATGGAATCTAAAACAAAAATCCAGAAAATCACATTGTATGATTTTTAAATAATTAATTTGCATTTTATTGCATGACATAAGTATTTGATCACCTACCAACCAGTAAGAATTCCGGCTCTCACAGACCTGTTCGTTTTTCTTAAAGAAGCCCTCCTGTTCTCCACTCATTACCTGTATTAACTGCACCCGTTTGAACTCGTTACCTGTATAAAAGACACCTGTCCACACACTCAATCAAACAGACTCCAACCTCTCCACAATGGCCAAGACCAGAGAGCTGTGTAAGGACATCAGGGATAAAATTGTAGACCTGCACAAGGCTGGGATGGGCTACAGAACAATAGGCAAGCAGCTTGGTGAGAAGGCAACAACTGTTGGCGCAATTATTAGAAAATGGAAGAAGTTCAAGATGACGGTCAATCTCCCTCGGTCTGGGGCACCATGCAAGATCTCACCTCATGGAGCATCAATGATCATGAGGAAGGTGAGGGATCAGCCCAGAACTACACGGCAGGACCTGGTCAATGACCTGAAGAGAGCTGGGACCACAGTCTCAAAGAAAACCATTAGTAACACACTACGCCGTCATGGATTAAAATCCTGCAGCGCATGCAAGGTTCCCCTGCTCAAACCAGCGCATGTCCAGGCCCGTCTGAAGTTTCCCAATGACCATCTGGATGATCCAGAGGAGGAATGGGAGAAGGTCATGTGGTCTGATGAGACAAAAATAGAGCTTTTTGGTCTAAACTCCACTCGCCGTGTTTGGAGGAAGAAGAAGGATGAGTACAACCCCAAGAACACCATCCCAACCGTGAAGCATGGAGGTGGAAACATCATTCTTTGGGGATGCTTTTCTGCAAAGGGGACAGGACGACTGCACCGTATTGAGGGGAGGATGGATGGGGCCATGTATCGCGAGATCTTGGCCAACAACCTCCTTCCCTCAGTAAGAGCATTGAAGATGGGTCATGGCTGGGTCGTCCAGCATGACAACGACCCGAAACACACAGCCAGGGCAACTAAGGAGTAGCTCCGTAAGAAGCATCTCAAGGTCCTGGAGTGGCCTAGCCAGTCTCCAGACCTGAACCCAATAGAAAATCTTTGGAGGGAGCTGAAAGTCTGTATTGCCCAGCGACAGCCCCGAAACCTGGATCTGGAGAAGGTCTGTATGGAGGAGTGGGCCAAAATCCCTGCTGCAGTGTGTGCAAACCTGGTCAAGAACTACAGGAAACGTATGATCTCTGTAATTGCAAACAAACATTTCTGTACCAAATATTAAGTTCTGCTTTTCTGATGTATCAAATACTTATGTCATGTAATAAAATGCGAATTAATTACTTAAAAATCATACAATGTGATTTTCTGGATTTTTGTTTTAGATTCCGTCACTCACAGTTGAAGAGTATCTATGATAAAAATTACAGACTTCTACATGCTTTGTAAGTGGGCAAACCTGCAAAATCGGCAGTGTATCAAATACTTGTTCTCCCCACTGTATTACGTAAACACAAACTTTTGTTTTGGATGTGATTAATTAATTGTTTGACAGCCCTAATTGTTTTATATTGTAAACATATAAAACAAAATTTAGCAAAATCAATTAAAGGGATAGGTCACCCAAAAATGAAAATTCTATCATCATTTACTCACCCTTTAAGTTGTTCCAAACCTGTATGAAATTTTTAAAATTTCTTCTTTTGTGTTCAGCAGAAGAAAAAAAATCATACAGGTTTGGAACAACTTGAGGGTGCAGTTTAAAAAAATGCTGGGTTGTTTCAACCCATATTTGGGTCAAATATGGACAAACCCAATTGTCGGTTTAAATTTTTTTAATTGAATTTTAAACCCAATGGTTGGGTTTGTCCATATTTGACCCAAACATGGGTTGATACAATCTGGCATTTTTTGAGTAAATTACAGAATTTTCATTTTATATATATATATATATATATATATATATATATATATAAAACAATATTTGCCATTAATACATTTAATTGAAAAAGTTTTTGCCTTGTACAAGTGTTGGAAGCTTTTATGGATTCTTCTACATGTTTGCACAACAATGCACCTCTTTGTTCAATCATGCAACTGTGAGCGTGAAAAGAGAAGTACCAGCAGGATGCTTCTAAAGATGTTCTGACATTCCCATGTCTTCAGTTGTTTATTTGTGGAAATGCTGAATTACATTTTTATGTTACAGGAAGGAGACAGTTCTGTTTTCCATGGCAACTGGCAGAGCTCACACTATCACTGACATTATCTGCTCTCACATGGTGCCAGAGCTGCAGCTAAAAAGATGTGGATGTGTCTCCATGTTCCTTGGTAAAGGAACCTATAATGCCAGGCTGCAGAACTGTACTCGGCACACCATCATCAAAAGAAGCACCATATTTAATTAGATTTTAAATATTTATTCAATCAATACAGAGGCCTTTTTTGGTGAAATGCTTACATGAATAACCTGAAAGTGATGAGAGAAGAGAAGAGAAGAGAAGAGAAGAGAAGAGAAGAGAAGAGAAGAGAAGAGAAGAGAAGAGAAGAGAAGAGAAGAGAAGAGAAGAGAAGAGAAGAGAAGAGAAGAGAAGAGAAGAGAAGAGAAGAGAAGAGAAGAGAAGAGAAGAGAAGAGAAGAGAGAAAAATAAAGTGAGGGAATTACAGTTTTCTTATTTCGAGACTTGGGTTGAAGATGTAGTGTAATCCATAATCGCAATCCATAAAACAGGCATAAAGTAAAAACCAAAGAGCAAACCATCCAGATAATAAAAAAAGTCCAGGGCACAGGGAAATCCAGGGAGACAGGCAGAAGATCAAGACCATGATACGGAATCCAGAAGTAGCGCTCAGAAATGCAGTACAACACAAACAAGACTTAGCAAAAAATATAGGCAAGATTAATGCTGAGTTCACACTGCACAATTTTAGCCCCGATTTTGACTCGGCCACAGGTTTATGCGAAATTGCCGACAAATGCCCGAAATCATAGGCAAATTGGTACAGAACACAATCCTTACTCCCCGTGTCTCCCCAACAATTTCCTCCTCCATCATTTTTTTTTCTTTTTCTCCTTTTTGCTGCAAATCAGTGCACAGACAATTTGGATCTCAAGCTTCTTGCAAGCTATCATTTTTAATAACAATTCCAGTCTCGCGTGAGAACTCCGGTCTGACACATGTGCGTTGTTTCCTTGTCACATCTCGCGTGTGTTTGGTTGTGAAACGTAGTTTGCGGACCGGACAGAGTTGTCGGCGATTCTTCCTATTGTAAAATCATGCAGTGTGAAACCCCCTGACGCTGATTTATCGTGCAGTGTGAACACTGCAGCAACTGAATGCTACCCCAGAGAGTTTTTTTTTATTGCAGAACTTATACATACATATAAGATCAGGGAAATGAAGTAAGGTTGTATACCTTACACTGAACAATCATAATGATAAGGAACAGAAAACATGAATATCCTGGATTTGCATACATCACAATATGTAATTACAGACACGGAAAGAAAATCATAACAATAAGGGTAAGTCATAGGTTATCGTCATAATGTGATAACATTTTTTTGTTATTTATAAGTTTAAGGGATGAAATAAAAGTTAAATTCAGCAAGAAAAAGAGGAAAGCTTAAAGGAGACTTAAGCCATTTTTGCTTGTGGATGAAGAATTTTGCATACAAGATAAAGAAATTAACAACATATTCAAGGTACAGCAGTTTTGGGTTTTCATAATAAAAGATAATCTCTTTGAGAATGAAGGTGTGGGTCATATTTGTAGGGCTAAAAATAAAAAAAACTTAATTCAGTCCAAAAATTATTGGTTATATTACAATCCCAAAATAAGAACACGTTTCATCAATATCAGAATATTTAGAAATAGATGAGTTAACAGGATAGATCTTATGAAGGATTTTATAATGAATTTCCTTAACTTTGTTGGATATACAAAATTTACTTGGCAAAAGCCAATTTTCTCCAATTTACATTTGTTACAAGAGAACCCCAATAGAATTTACCCCTTGGAGTAATCTTTCTCTTCATTTGAAAGATTTTGCGTATATGTTTGTTGTTGCATTTCCGATCTAAAATGTCAATACCACCCAAGCGTAAAGCCGGATAAACACTGTTACCTTTACTGAACTTAAGGTGATTTTTAATTAATTGGATTAAACCTGCTGGGATTGCTTTTATCAAGGTGTTGTATTCCTTTGGTGGAACTGGAAAGTTATGGAAATTCAAAAATTGCTTATAATTTAGAATATTACCAAAATCATCAAAGATAGATAGAATGCAATTAAAGTTATTGTTAAACCATCTAGGGGAAAAAAGAGACTTATTTCTAACAGTGAATCAGCGTTGTTCCAAAGGAGAGGGGAAAAGCTATGGACAAAACACAATTTCCACAAGAGAAGGCATTGTTGATGAAAGTTAGATAAGGAAATGGGTAACTTGCCAGGCAGAAAGTTACACTTTAACAGGAAAGACAGACCACCAAGTTTGTTGAAGATATTATTTGGAATGAAAAACCATAATGACACTGGGGTCATAAGGCATCTTTTCAGCCAGTTTACTTTAAAGGTGTTTATAGTATCTGCAAAGTCCAAAAAGTCAAGGCCACCTTCACCTCTGGAATTAGCGTAAACAGAGGCTAATATTTTATAATCTAATGTTAACAGAGTAATAGGCCGCCAATTGTCGATTAATAAAGGGTCCTTGCTTGGCTTAGGTACAAGGGAGATAACTCCCTGTTTCATAGTAGCGGTCATATCTCCCTGACTGATGCATTCCTTATACATATGAAATAAAGGCAGTTTAATAATCTCCCAAAAGAGGAGATAAAATTCTACTGAAAGCCTGTCAATACCAGTGGATTTACCTTTTTTCATTGATTGCAGAGCTTTCTTAATTTCATCTATTGACAAATCAGCGTCACAAATCTGATTATAATCACGATCAATAACTGTAATACAGTGTTTAATTATATCAATAAAATTTTCACAAATGTCAGAGTCAAATTTAGAGGTATAAAGATTGCTATAAAATTTGGTAACAAATTCTGATATTTTTTGGGGGTCTCCATCAATGTTAAGTGCTGAAATAGCTTTCCTCTGGCCATTTCTTTTTTTCCATGGCAAAAAAATAACTAGAATTCTTCTCACCCTCCTCAAGCCATTTGACCCGAGACCTTATATATGCACCTTTAGCCAACTCTAAATAAACTCTATCAAACTCCAGATTTAATTTTTTTATTTTCAAATCCTCTTCTTCTGTAATCTTATCTTTAGCTAGTAATACATTAAGTCTATTAATCAACTCTGAGTCAGTTTGATGATGTTTAATATCTTTAAGTTCCTTACTTCTTCTAACTGCAATATGTCTAGCTTTGTATTTAAAGAACTCCCAATTTTTTTTATAATCTCTGCTTAATCCAGTAAATAATTCTCTGGCAAGACTGATGGTGCTCTCATTAAATTTTTTTTCCTTTAACAAGGCATTATTAAGCTTCCAATAGCCCCTCAGTCTCGGGTTATCATTGATGTCGCACAATTTTATTGCAACTAATTTATGATCTGATAAGGGGGCAGTGACGTGAGAAGTATATTTTACATAGTTAAGGATAGAAGATGAAATTAGAAAAAAGTCAATCCTAGATCTAAGAGACAAGCTTCTATTGGACCAGGTAAAATCTTTGGTAGAAGGATTAAAGAACCGCCATGCATCAGTGAGGGAGAGATCAGCGCAAAGGGAAAAAATTAGATCATTATTCATCCTGCTATCAAGTCTAGGTCGGGTATCTATCCAGGTGATCATCCATACATTCATTAAAATCTCCTCCCAAAATAAAATAAGCGTTATTATATTTTTTGTGTAACTTTTGAAGTTTATCCACTAGATGAGAGAACATTACCTTTTTGAACGCACGAGAGTTGTGTCCATATACACAACAAGCTATAAAGGTGGTGTTATCTTGTTTTATTACAGCACAAACCCATCTGCCTTCCTCAGAGTTTCTAATACAGTCCTTTTAAACCCATGTAACATAATAGCAGTCATGCTGCCATGGCTAAAGAAATTTGTGTTTCCCCATTGCGTCCTCCAAAACTTAACATCTGTTTCCCCTGAATGAATTTCTTGAAGAAAAATAAGATCAGCTGCATTTCTTTTACAAAATAAAAAAAAATGCTTTTCTTTTCAGATTGTCCCGCAAACCTCTAACATTTAAAGTTACAACCGACAAGGATTTAAACATATACTCCATTACAAGAACCCACAAAACAAATTGAATAAAGATAACAAATTAGTTTCCTTGATTTACCCTAAATGTAAAGGGAGAGGTGGAAAATAACCCATAAAGAACTTCATTGTCAAGGTGATAAACAAATAAGGAGATTAATAGTGAGGTGACAACAATTAAAGAACAAATATAGTAACCTTCATATTTGTGCACAGTTTAAGAGTTTTTGTACAGATTATATTGCCAGTCAAGCTTCACCTTTCGACTTTTGCATGAGAGAAGCTATAAGTACAAACAGCTGCTTAGCTTACATGACATCCGAATAGAAGATTTGTTTCCCGTCAATCAAAGCAAATGAGTTACGGAAGGTTGCTTTCTTGCCATCCTCCCTTGCTTTCTTCACGAGAGGCCACAGCTTGTCCCGCGCTGCTCTATCTTCAGGAGACAAAGGCTCGGAGAGTCGCAGCTTATTGTCAATTAGAAACTTGCACCCTTTAGCAGCACCCCAAATGATGTCACGAATGCGGCGCTGTGAGAAGAGAATTATGATCAGTCTGGCCTTTCCATCCGCCCGCTTCGGACCCAGACGATGAACGACATCAACACTGTCCTGGAGCCCATCTCTGACTCCAGGAGCAATCATCCCTAAAATGTTGAGGACCACACTTCGGACATCCTCGCTGTCTTTTTCCGCAACGCCTTGCAACTTTAGAAACCGTCGGCAACTGTAACGTCTGGACTCCTGTACACTTGCTTTCAGCGATTTGTTTTCCTCTCTCAGAGCGTGGACCTCAGATTCCAGATGATTGAGAGCCTCCTTATACGCGCCAACATCCAAAATAAGCTGTTGTACCGTTGCTGTCAGACTTTTGATTTGTTTGGAAGTTACCTCAGTGGTAGTTTCAGTCGCCGAAATCTTCTGGAATGTTTTGTTGTGTTTTGAAGCAAGCTCACGAATAGCCGCCAAGACATCCCATTCCCACTCCCACTAGATTCCACGCGTTTAGTTTTTTTTGCAGCTGGCTTTTGAGGAGTATCCGAGAGGGATGCAACAACAACCTCATTGTCAAAATTCGGACATGTGTCAAACCATTGTGATTCGGTATCTTTCTGAAGTTTCAATCCAGCACTACTCGCGGTTGATGCTGAATCCTCAAATTGATCGACTGTGTCAGATGCGTTGGAAGACATGGTGTCAAGCCAAACTTGTTCCACTTTCTTCTTGCCTCTTTTCCCCATGCATAAAAATGTCGTATAACTTTTTCACAGAATTTTTCACATTATCACCAGTCCAAGTAACAGGTTATTTCACCACTTCACCTTTAGTTCCCTGAAGAGCAAAAAACGCACTACCACCTACATCGCCGCCATCTTGGCCTCCCCTACCCCAGATAGTTATGCAGTGTGAAAAGAACTTTGGAAATCGTGCAGTGTGAACTCGGCATAAACGAGATAAAAACACACAGGTGGAAGTAATCAGAACATGATTAGTCCAGGCAATGGGTTATGGGAAATGTAGTTTATGATAGGTAAGCAAAGGAGTCCAGAGTAATGCCCTCTGGTGGGTATTATGGGCACTCCAGCTGGTGGATGTAAGTGTGTTATATTAGTGAATTATACTAACTTTTTATATTAGTGAATTATAAAAAAGTAGAGAGTGTCATTCTTGTTTGTAAATTCATTTTACAAAAGAAAATATGGTAACACTTTATTTTACAGTGTCCTTGTAACACATTACATGTACTTACTATATTAATTATAAATTATGCATAATTACATGCAACTAACCCTAAACCAAACGCTAATCCTTACCTAACAAGTACAAAGTACATGTAGTTAATTATTATTACTCAGTATTTAAATGTATAATTACACTGTAACATGGACACCTTAAAATTAAGTGTAACCGAAAATATTATAAAATGCTACTGTACCTGTTGTTAGTGTTTTTAGGTCATTGTTTTATGAGTGACAAAATGTGTTTTGTTTAGTGACAACATCTGCTAGTGTTTGAAAGAAAAGAGTTGATTTGAGACATGAATAAAGTGTTCTGGTAGTTTTACTGCAGTTTGGATGTGAAATTATATGCCGTGCTAAGATGAAAGTTGGTTAGAAAAATTGTGTGAAGAGTTTTGAAAAAGTAATCCAAGTATTGAAAAAAAAAAAAAAAACTAAATGTAAACAGAACCATGGGGGTTTAGCAACTGCCATTAAGGTGTCAGTTTGTCCCAATATTTTCACTTTTATCATCCTTTACTCACCCTCGTTCCAAACCTTTTATTTATTTATTTATTTTCTGTGTAAAACAAAAAGAACATTAATGTCTAAGGGGCTGTTATTTTAAACAACACAAGGGTGAGTAAATGAGTTTTGGTATTTGATGCCTAGGATTGGGCCTAACTTAATGTAAACAATGCAGTTGCCGATTATGAACAATAAATGATACAGAGTTCTGACTTTATGCCATTCCTCAATACATATGAAAGGCTCTCATCTCTAAAAGTGGAATAATTCATAAGCATTAATGTTGGCGTGTGTGGGGAGAAATCTGACCCCATGGAATAAGTGGTGGCAGATGATAAATGATAGAGTAGAAGTGCAGCAGAATAATGAAGACACAACAGACAGAATGACTAAAACGAGCATGTGTTCAAATGATGATGTAAAAAAATGCCCAAGAAAAGTTAACAAAGCAAAAGGCCATTTTCTTCTTCATTATTTGTGTCTGTTTATTTTCCATTTTTTTCATAGTTTTTTTTTCTAGCTATAGGCATAAAACTCTCTGTTTTATGTTTTATGTACATGTACACAACGCCACCTCAAGTCAGAGTTGCGACTGGGAAACTGGTGGGAAGCGCAACAACCCCAACTTCAGAATCCAATATGGCTGCTCAGCGCATCAACCATAGTGAAAGAGTAATATATTTATTAGCACTTCTGTGTCTCAATAACCTCAGTGGTGCACACAGTATTATCCAAAAAAGTGCTTTTTAGTGCAAAGGTTTGCCTGGATCTAGTTTTCTGACATGTTTATTGGAACTCGGGTGTGATGTCATTCCCAGCTACGACATCCCTCATATGATGTAAATGGAACGCAGCATTATTGCATTTTTTTACTCAAACCACTCAGGCGTTATGGCATTTTGGAGTTACTGACACCTAGTGGCATGAATGAATGATTGAATAAATTTCTGTAGAGCTCTATTTAATGTCAATCATGATTAATAGACTATATTATACAAGCTAAAATGTCCAAAAACAGGGAGGTAATTAAGATAAAATTAGTAGTATTTGGCTGGTCATGTGATTGCAACATGGCAGCCCCCATGAGTCGACCCACTCCATGTAAAATAAATCAGCTTTTATTTGGCTGCTGGAGAAAAACAAGACAAAAAATTACTGATTTGGAAAAACATTTTGCAGTAGGGGGAAGGGAGGGTATATTAAAGGGGACATATTATGTAAAATTTACTTTTATTTATATTTTTTGAACATATTTATGTGTCCGCAGTGTGTGTACATAACCACCCTATTGTGGTAAAAATCCATCCACTCCGTTTGATGATGTTTTATTAACAAAGTTCGGGAGGAACACGTTCAAATGATCTATCCAATCATCATGTCATTCCAACCAGCAATCAGTAATCAACATGTCTACCCAATCAGCACAAGTGGAGGCTCATATAAATACCCAGTCAACTCACCAATGTTCCTCGACAGTTTTTCAGCATCCCTCCACCACCCCGTCTTCCTCACACTCACCTGGTTACGTTCCTAACCAGAGATACGGGGGGAGTACTCTGGGTTCGGGCCAAATACCGAGCTCGGAGCTCTCTCCTCAGACAGCACGCCAAATACACATACTAATATGCATACTATTATGCATACTATTTACTATCTGATTATTTGTAAGTGTGAACTCGTGAATTATTTTCCCCATAAATCTGAAACCGTGTCTCAAAATATGCCGTTCAGGAATGTGCTCCAATGTAACGTCACATTGAAACAGGCCCCGCCCACAACCGTGACGGACTCTGCCCTATTAGCTTAGCTCCTCCCCTGAGTGAGCTGTACACAGTCCGCCATGTTTATCTCCTCGCCAGTAGTCCAGGCAAAGTAACTCATTTTGGAGCCAAAAATAGAACTAATTGTAAAATAATTTTTTTCAGCGTAGATCATTTCTATAAGGTGTCCAGAACAACATACTAAAAGTCCTAAGAAATCCTAGTTGAGGAAATATGTTAAATTCTCATCAATCCAAGATGTGTGCCAGTAAGGCCAGACAACAATACACCCCAATGGGGCTATTTTTTTCCCTTTACTCCTATCAAAATAAGACTTTATACAATGAAAGTATCCATGAAAAGTAAAATTTTTTGTATTACAAGTTTCTTTGAAAATGAATTTGAATATGCAAATGAGCTATACACTAATCGAATAAAGGCTACCCAAAATATACCCGCATAGGCTTAATTTTTTCCTTTGCTTCTACCACAATAAAACTTTACACAATGAAAGTCTACATGAAAAGTAAAACATTTTGTATTAGAAGTTTCTTTGAAAATGAATTTGAACATGCAAATGAGCAATATACTAATCGAATATGCCCAAAATACACCCTAATGGGCTTATTTTTTCCTTTACTCCTATCACAATCAAACCTCACACAGTGAAAGTATACATGAAAAGTAACATTTTTGTTTTACAAGTTTCTTGGAAAAATCTATTTTAAATATGCGAATGAGCTCAACACTATTCCTAATTGACTTATGGCCAAGAAGCCATAAAGTCACAAGTAGAAAAAACAGGGGCCAAATATCTAACACATTCATGTCCATTCAGTAAGTTAACCTATGCATAAAGACGATAAATTTGAAGTCACTTGCCACAAAAGACTTATATTGACCTTAGGAATTGATTGCACAATCTTGCCTCCAGTTGCTTTCTAAATTCATTTTTTTTTTTTTTTTTTTTTTTTTGCAAACAAGCCTTACCTAATGACATTCCCCCATAGATAACATCAGAAGAAAGTCAAAATAGCCATCTTAGTCATTAGTAACATGGTGAGATTAAATTTTGGGCTGGTAGATTTACAAATGATTGGTATTGTTGGTAAGATTACGAGATTACAGGCAGAAGTCATTCTTACCAACTAAATGATTCACTCTCACACAGAAGACAGATGAAAAACCAGACAGACGCACTTTCCAGACATTCCAGCTTTTAAAAAAAATTTTGCCAGACACCAAAACTACTCTTTTTGTAGTTAGCAAGTATTTCAGACCAGGCGGGCCACACATCAGACTTCCACCGTGTGTAAAGTAGCTTTGCAGTGTTATGAGAAGCTAGCAACAGCAATATCTAGGCTAGAAACCCAATCGGAACATTTTAAGTTACCAACTCCTTTCTAACTAGACATTTTACTGTAGACACATTTTTGTTAAGGCCAAAACTACTTTTCATCTTCAAGTAGCATCGCCTAGTCTACTGAAACGAACTGACGTTAGCTTGCTAGCACTAGCAAATTGGGCCTAATTTCATTGCTAGACAACACCGTTTTCTTTGTCAGGGAGAAATGGAGAAGTGTAAAATATGTAATGAGTCATTCAGTGATGAAAACACATCGGTTGTTCTACGAGCAAAAGGCAGCAATGGTGTGAACCGTGCCAGTGCTCAACGTAGAAGTAGCTTAGTGACAATTCCTGGAGACAGAGTACACATCAAATGCCGCCGCAGCTATTGTAAAGCAAAAAATATTGTACGTGATAATGTAATGCCATCTTTGCAACAACCACAAATCAAACCTAATCTCCGCTCAGAAAAAGAACTTCAGTTTTCAAGAGCATTGCTTGTTCTGTGGACAACCAACTGAAATAGATAAGAAAAATAAGAAGAGAGAGAAAATTGATATCTACCCAATAAGAACAGGAGAAAATTAAAATAAAGGAACACTTTGGAGATAGAGTAATAATGACTGGCCTGGAAAATCAATGTGTGGTCACTTTGCGAGACACAGCCCACTCAATTCTTCGTGAATTTCACAAGCAACAAAAATCTAAGAATCCAGAAGATGAGAAGCTGAATATAATTAAAACCACTGCAAAGTTAATTGGAAGTGATGTCAAATTCATGGAAGTCCTAAACGATTCTTACCCAGACTCAAGTGACATTGCAGCTGCTGCAAGCTATGTTCCAGAGTCACTACAAGTTCTACTGAGGAATGTTTTCTGGTAAAAAGATTGATACAAAGGTTACATCAGTCGGACAGTTCATCATGCAAGCAATAAGACCAAAGATGATGATTGTACCTCTTCAGCTTGGCCTAGGGGTCCAGATGCATCACCATTTTGCATCATGCTTTTTGGTAAACACACTCCATGAGCATGGTTTTGCCTGTTCCTATGCAGATGTGATGAAATATGAACAGGGTGCAGCAGTGGCACAAGGGACTGAGATCCCTGGATTCACAGAAGAGCATCATATACAATATGTTGCAGACAACGTCGACCACAATGTGGCAACCATTGATGGTACTGGGACGTTCCATGGAATGGGTATAATAGCTTGTATTACACCAGGAATGCAACAAAACAAACTTGTTCCAAAGATCCAAGTGACTGCTGCAGATATTGCTGCGGTTGGTCGCATAAACATTCAGTACTTTAAGATTCCTCCTATACGTGAACCTACTGTGTATCAGCCACTGGCTCTGTTGCCAGCAGATAACAAAACATCACAGCTGGATGTTTTGTGGAAGACATCCCTACTCCTTCACTCTCAAAGGCCATCATGGTCTGGTATGATGCAGATACTGCATCTAGGTGAACACCCTGGGAGAGCTTCAGTAACATTCCTTCCAATGATTGATCTTGATCCCAGTGATGAATCCTGCATATACTCAACATTGAGGTTTGTGGCAACTCAAGCTCTACAGTATGATGTGTCCCATGTTCTGACGTTCGACCAAACCCCTTTTCTGGAAAGCCTTGACCATTATCCAGTCTCAGCCAAACAACAATGAACTCAAGCAAATAGTCCTCAGGCTTGGGGGATTTCACATGCAAATGAGCTTCTTGGGTTGCATTGGACATTTAATGGCAGGGTCTGGACTGGAGGAGCTACTAGAGGTGGTGTATGCTGGAAATACAGTGTGCCACATGATGTCTGGCAAGGCTGTGTCCAGGGGAGTTCGTGGTCACATGCTAGTGGATGCCGCACTTAACACCATGTTGCTGGCTGATGCTTACAATGTGCCACTACCAACCAAAGACACAGTAGAACAACCTCCAGTTGAGATGACGCCTGCCGCTGATACTGAGCCAGATGAGGAAGTTCCCGATACCCAAGAAACAGTCACAACTGACTTGAGTATTGCAAGTAAGCTATATGACCAAGTCATGTCTTCTAATATGCCGATGGAAGAACTTTGTTCTGCTGAGGTTTTGGAGATAATCCAGAGTGCACTCAACAACAAGAAGGAAACAATGCATATGAGGACAGCACAGCTTTGGCTGCAGTACATGGACATGATAGATATTCTGAGAAACTTCATCAAAGCTGAGAGGACAGGCAACTGGAGATTGTACCTTCAGTGTGTTCATGATATGCTACCCTACTTTGCCGCTTCTGGACACAGACTATATGCAAAGTCAGCCTATGTATACCTGCAAATGATGACAGCCCTACCTGAAACACATCCAGATGTCCACAAGAAATTTGAGGAGGGAGTTCACGTAGTGAGGCGGAGCAACAGGTATTGGGCTGGACTGTCCACTGATCTCATTATTGAGCAGGTGCTTATGAGAAGTGTAAAAACCCATGGAGGCTTAACAAGAGGAAAAGGATTTACAGAGACTCAACGCTTGGTGTGGGTCCTCTCAATGCCAGCATGTGCAAACATCAACAATTCTATGCAGTCCTTCACGGGTGTCTCATATGAGACTAGCGACCAACATAAAGACCTGTCCAAGGCCAGGCAGACTAGAGATGTCAGTGACACTCTTGCCCTGGTCACCTATCTCAAAGAAAAAGACCCATTCACTGAGAACCCTTCCCTGCACAACATTGCTAATGGTATGACAGCCCAGCAGGGAGTCAATGTTGAGAAATCAAGGGAAATTGGGTGCAAGATTTTGGAGTCTATGGTAGGGAAACCAGTGGAGGAATTCACCTTCAGGAAAGCTGACCAAGCAGTGACACTTGCATCTAGATCAACTGTCAAGATCAAAGGAGAGACAGTGGTAGTGGATCCACAGCTGTTATTCCAGCGGCTTGTAGCAGTGAGAGACCGTTGTGAAGATTTGCCATCACTGTTCAAGTATGAACTCTGCAGTCACCCGCCTGCTTTGTTTGAATCATCCTATCTCCCCCTACAGGCAAACAAGGCAATTCTTGCCGATGTCCTCTGGAAATCTATTGAGCAGCAGCAAAGACAACCCAGCAGTGATGTCCAGCATGTCCTTGATGGGGGTGCATTACTACATCGTGTACCATGGCCACAAGGGTCCACTTATGACAGTGTGTGTGAAATGTATGTCAGCTATGTCACACAGAAATATGGTACGGCTACTTACATAGTCTTTGATGGCTACAAAGAAGAACCAACAATAAAAGACGCCACTCAACTGCGTCGAACAGGTGTTACTCCCGGTGTGACTGTACGCTTCTCTGGTGACATGATCATCCAATCCAAAAAGGACCAGTTCCTTAACAATAAGGAAAACAAACAACGGTTCTTGGTTTATCTCAGTGATAAACTTGAGAGGGCTGGGTGTATCACAGACCATGCAAAGCACGATGCAGATGTGCTCATTGTCCAAACTGCCATTGCCTCTGCTAGAACAAAAGATACAGTCTTAGTAGGTGATGACACAGACTTGTTAGTACTCTTGTTGCATCATGCTGATCTGAATTCACAGGAGCTGTTTTTGGCACCAGAACCAAAGAAAGCAACAAAAACAAGACGGATATGGTGCATAAAGCAGACGAAGGAGTTACTTGGTCCCAAGGTGTGTGACAATCTCCTCTTTTTCCATGCCATTTTAGGCTGTGATTCTACGTCTCGTCTATTTGGCATAGGAAAGGGAATGGCACTGACAAAAGTAAAGAATGACACTAGCTTTCTCGAACGAGCTAAGGTGTTCAGCCATTCACTGGAAAATATGGGAAAAGGCATCATCATTATAGCAAGTGAAAAAGCTCTAGTATCACTGTATGGGGGCGAAAAAGATGAATCACTGGATATGCTGAGATACAGGCAATTCTGTGATAAAATAACTCAGAACTCATCTCCAGTGGAACCTCAAACTCTCCCTCCGACGTCAACAGCTGCAAAGTTCCATAGTCTTCGGGTCTTTTACCAAATGATCGAGTGGAAAGGGGGAAGTGAACGTATGGACCCAAAAGAATGGGGGTGGCATGTTTTGGATGGGAGATTTATGCCAATAATGACCGATCAGCCTGCGGCACCACCAGAAATACTAGACGTAGTCCGCTGTAGTTGCAAGAAAGACTGCAGCACAAAGAGATGCAAATGCAAAAAACATGGACTCCCTTGCGCTAACATTTGCGGAGAATGTTGTGGTACTAGCTGCACAAACTCACAGTTGCCTGATTTATCAGATGAATATTACCCAGAGGGGAAGAACTAAGCAAAGAACAAATCAGAAACTGATATAGGGGGGTGCCAGAACCAAGAGCCACAGAGAAGGGGTTGAGGATCCAGGCTGGATTTAAAAAAAAAAAAAAACTTTAAAAAGAAAAAAACTAAAATAAAATAAAAAAACACAGAAAAAAACCTTCCCCCCTGGGGAGGCTTGTGTGCCTCCGTGACCCTGAAGACTATACCGGCAGGGGTTATACCCCTGGCAGGTACTACCAAGCCAGGCAGTTTTCAGGTTAGAGGCCTGTCTAAAAGCAGCATTGCCATCACCCATTGGCAGTAGGATGATTGGATGAAGATTGGGCCTACTATGCAGTTCTGGCTACTATGCAAATTAGGACATATTCAATAAGCTCATGTGCATATTCAAATTCATTTAAAAAGAAACTTGTAATACAAAGAAAGTTACTTTTCATGTATAGTTTTATTGTGGTAGAAGTAAAGGAAAAAATAAGCCTATTTGGGTGTATTTTGGGCATATTCGATTTGTGTATAGCTCATTTGCATAGTAAAATTCATTTTCAAAGAAACTTGTAAAACAAAAAAATTTACTTTTCATGGGTACTTTCATTGTGTAAAGTTTCATTTTGATAGGAGTAAAGGAAAAAAATAGCCCCATTGGGGTGTATTGCTGTCTGGCCTTATTGGCACACATCTCGGATTGATGAGAATTTAACATATTTCCTCAACTAGCATTTCTTAGGACTTTTAGTATGTTGTTCTGGACACCTCATAGAAATGATCTAAGCTGCAAAAAATTATTTTACAATTAGTCTGTCGTAAAACGCTACTTTGCCTGGACTACAGAGCAGTGAGTGATTTTCTGTTTTTCTTTTGTTGTTTGATTCATATTTACAGCATATACAGCAGTAGGTACTGTATATTACTCTGCTGTCACTTTAATACACAGATCTAATATACACATGCAATTGCTTTCACTGCTGTTTACGTTCACAAACTTTATGTGAACCTTGTGTGTATTTGATAGTTTAAGATTTTTGAAAACCATAGAAGTTGTAAAGGCTCCGCCCTCTTCTGGAAAGTGGGGCGGGGACCAGCAGCTCATTTGCATTTAAAGATACATGCACGAAACAACCTGTTTTTCCTTCCACTAAAAAAATGGGCATTTACAACATGATATAATAAATTATCTGTGGGGTCTTTTGAGCTGAAACTTCACAGACACATTCTGGGGACACCTGAGACTTATATTACATCTTAAAAAGGGGCATAATAGGTCTCCTTAAAGGGTAGATAAGGACACAGAATGGTGCAACCTGAACCAGTCAGACAAATGAACAGTATGGAGAAAGATGTGGTGACAAAGAAAGATGGAGGGAAGAGCAGAGCAGAGGGCAGAACCAGCAGGAGAGAGTAGAAGAAAAGGGCAAAAGCAATGGATAGATGGGGGTGGATGGTGCACAAAAGTGTGATGCTGAGTTTGGCTGGCTTACAGACCCTCTCCATAATTCATCTGAGTTCTCTTCCTGGCTGAGCCTACAGGCTGTCTGCCACTCAACCCACAGCCTCTTTTAATTAATGCGAGGTGGGGACTCAGAAATCCCACAAACCCTCTCTGTTCCTCAGTTTCTCCTGGATCAGCCTTTAAGGGCTCTGTCCTTTGTTAGCTATTTTTCTAAGACACACTGTTTTAATGTGTGTGTGAGTAATAATGACGATCTGTGTGTGGCACATGCAATTGTCTGAGTGTGTATTCTGTGTTCATACAAGCATACTTTATAAATGTCCGTTCTTTTCTTATGAACAATTAAATACAATTAAATGTCCATTTAAAGGCTCTATTAAATCCACATTAGAGTTTTGTGGCTTTTAGTTCACGTCTATTAGCTTTGAGGTCATCTAAACTACCATTCAAAAGTTTGGGTTCAGGAAGATTTTTTTTCTTTTTTTTTAAATAAATACATTTTTATTGCGCAAGGATGCATTAAATTGATCAAAAGTGATAGTAAAGACATGCATAATGTTATAAAATATTTATTTATTTTTTTAAAAAATGCTGTTCTTTTGAACTTTCTTCAAATAATCCTGATAAAAATGATGAAAATAATAAGAAATGTTTCCTGAGCACCAAAGCAACATTTCTGTAGGATCATGGAGTGATGTAGGATTACTGTATCCTGTAATGACGCAATACAGCTTTGCCATCACAGAAATAAATTAAACATTAAAATATATTCAAATTTAATTGAAAAAGTTATTTAAATTGTAATGCAATTTTAAAATTTTAAAATTTTTTATCAAATAAATGCAGCCTTGGTGAACATAAGAGACTTCTTTCAAAAACATTAAAAAATCTTTCCGACCCCAAACTTTTGAACTATAGTGTACTGTATATGCTTGTGTACTTCTAAAAGTTGACCAAGTTAACTTTTAGCAGATAAATGCATTTAAAAAGTACTTTCTCTTCCAGAAAAATGGATCGAAAATATTGATGACCTCATCCTATTATCCAATATTATTTTCCAATCAAATGTCAAGTCAAGCCACCTTTATTTATATAGCGCCTTATACAATACAAAGCAGCTTTACAGTGATAACAGGAAAATGATTCAATGATGCAAACAGTTAATTTCGGGCCTTGCCATACACCTGGCACAATGCGGCTAGTTTCAGCCCGACGCAGTTATCATTTCCACGTCCAGTGCCACGTTGTTTAAACGTGCAGTGTGTAGTATTTATGAGGATCTATTGACAGAAATGCAATATAATATATAATGCAATATAATGTAAAATGCGAATCCGCCATGGTGCAAGTGCAACTGGCTTTTAAAGGGAATGGGAGATGAGACTCTGATTTGTTTATTGCACGTTACGGGCAAAACACACCCATGCCTCATTAAGAGACTAGGTACAACCCTTTTGGACCATGTGCCTGCCGCGCAGACCATTTTTTTCTGTCGTTAAACTAGCAAAAGTGGATTCGGACACGCCCTAAGTGCACCTGCGCCATGCGCTCAGATCGTTAAAATAGGGCCCAGTGGCTGTACATCAGCTCTAAAATAAAATAGTGCCATTGTTCAGCTGAAGTCAGTTCAGTGTTGATTCAGTTTCGTTGTAAAGATCATCAATTATTAAATATATAATTTCATCTATAAAGCAGTTCTGCAGAAAACAGTGATGTCATTGTCCAACTCAGTTCATTTCTCATCCAATAGTGTCAGTGCAGTCAAATCAATAATATTGTTGAATATTAAGTGTCCCCAACTAAGACAGCCAGAGGTGACAATGGCAAGGAACCCAAACTCCATCAGGTGACAGAATGGAGAGAACAAAAAAAACCTTGGGAGAAATCAGACTCAGTCAGGAGGCCAGTTCTCCTCTGGAGAAATGAACCAACATGGTGTGATTATGATTCAGGCTGCATCACAAGTCAGAAATCAGATTGTGGATTGGTAGCATTCAAATATTTAACCCAGGTCCTTTTGCTTGAAGATTGGATTCATCACGCCAGTTTGGAGACGAAGCAGGTCATTTGTCTGTGCCGAGGACCTGTCTGGTTCTTGTGGTCTTTGCTGAGGATCTGTGCCGATGGCTGCCATGTCGATGAGGCCTTCACAGGAGATTTTCTAGTTGACAGGATTTCTGCTGACATTCAGGGCTGAGTTGTGGTCGTGTCTAGGTGCAGGTCCACCATCTGATCAGGATATGGACCAGATACGGCTGACTATGGTATCTCTCTAGAATAAGAATGTCCCACCCCCTAATTTCACCTGCAGCCAACTCTCATAATGGTACCACAGAATACATCAGGGTTAACTTAAAATTTAATCATTTTGAATCAAGAATGGTTTTAAAATAAAACGCTCGCAAGAATCGAAATCGAATCATAAGATTGGTTGAGCCTCCCGCTCCTAATAGGTGGGTGGTTATTCTCCTGGGTAGCCAGCTGAAATATAATGATGGATTCGGAGCTCTGGAATATTGCACTGGTCCATTTGACTTGATTGTGTCCAATCAAAGAATCTGGCTGCGGGGCCGTGTGATTGGAGTGAATCAGTCAGTCATTAGCCAGGCAATCAGCTCAAATGCCTCCTTTCCCACGGGAGCCCCACATCGGCCTTTCTGAGAGAGCGAAAGGATGGGAAAGAAGAGGAGCAGAAAACAACAGCTCTGTTTAATCACAGTGTTAATCAAATTTCTATTTACCTTCTATGCCTCTTCTTTTTTACTCTTTCACACTGAAAGGTGTTGTCTCTATATCAGTGTCTCTGGATGCTCTTTCGCCTATTTCAGGACTTACATCTCTCTCGCTCTCTTTCTGTCTCTTCTCTTCTCTTCTCTTCTCTTCTCTTCTCTTCTCTTCTCTTCTCTTCTCTTCTCTTCTCTTCTCTTCTCTTCTCTTCTCTTCTCTTCTCTTCTCTTCGTGATGTATGGCCCCTGTCAGAGATGAAATCAATGGGATGGTGGTTGTTTTAATTTAGCAGAGCGCTGAGAGGATAGTGATACTGGCAGTCAGAGAAGAGGAATGGCAGTGGCCTTTCACCATCTGTTTTTACTCTCCCTCCCTGTTTTGCACATTGATCAACATCCAGCACTTGCAGCGACTGCTTGAACCCGTGTGGTGTAGGTGGCTATGCACAAACTACAGCCATATTTGGCAGCGGTGCTAAATGACACTGTTAATCTGTGTATTTAAATAGAAGACTTTAAGGTAAGGCTTGATATGGATCCACATTTAGCTTGACAGCTTGTCTCACATCGAACCCATCATCATCACTTATATCATCATCTTGATTAATGTTATTCATTTCTCTCTATACTGTGTGACTGTGGGACGCCTGTCTGGAAATGTATTCACTGGAAATAGTGAGACAAAAGCAGAAATAAAGAGGAACGGAGCCTATATGGTGATTAGCAGTAAGAGATTTTACAGCTATAAATTAAGAGAGTAGTCATAAATTATCTCCCTGACCATCAAAGCTGGCGAGTTCCCTCAGTAGGCAGCATTTTAATGCATCATAGCAGTGCTCCCAACAATAATGTAGGCAACTAACTTATGTTGCCTTAGTTTTAGCTTAATTGTAAGGCAGCATTGCACATATCCTTCAAGAAGGCTTTTCCAGAATGAATTGTGAATTTTTAATAGAAATATATAATATAACATAAAATATATTAATATAGCCTACAATAAATAAAAGGTGGTGAACAAAGTGAGAGTAATGTTGACTATAAATGCAATTATTATTAGAAATATATATAATATACAGTGGGAAGAACAAGTATTTGATACAGGTTTGCCCACTTACAAAGCATGTAGAGGTCTGTAATTTTTATCATAGGTACACTTCAACTGTGAGAGACAGAATCTAAAACAAAAATCCAGAAAATCACATTGTATGATTTTTAAATAATTAATTTGCATTTTATTGCATGACATAAGTATTTGATCACCTACCAACCAGTAAGAATTCCGGCTCTCACAGACCTGTTAGTTTTTCCTTAAGAAGCCCTCCTGTTCTCCACTCATTACCTGTATTAACTGCACCTGTTTGAACTCGTTACCTGTATAAAAGACACCTGTCCACACACTCAATCAAACAGACTCCAACCTCTCCACAATGGCCAAGACCAGAGAGCTGTGTAAGGACATCAGGGATAAAATTGTAGACCTGCACAAGGCTGGGATGGGCTACATGACAATAGGCAAGCAGCTTGGTGAGTCGGGCAACAACTGTTGGTGCAATTATTAGAAAATGGAAGAAGTTCAAGATGACAGTCAGTCTCCCTCGGTCTGGGGCACCATGCAAGATCTCGCCTCGTGGGGCATCAATGATCATGAGGAAGGTGAGGGATCAGCCCAGAACTACATGGCAGGACCTGGTCAATGACCTGAAGAGAGCTGGGACCACAGTCTCAAAGAAAACCATTAGTAACACACTACGCCGTCATGGATTAAAATCCTGCAGCACACGCAAGGTCCCCCTGCTCAAGCCAGCGCATGTCCAGGCCCTTCTGAAGTTTGCCAATGACCATCTGGATGATCCAGAGGAGGAATGGGAAAAGGTCATGTGGTCTGATGAGACAAAAATAGAGCTTTTTGGTCTAAACTCCACTCGCCGTGTTTGGAGGAAGAAGAAGGATGAGTACAACCCCAAGAACACCATCCCAACCGTGAAGCATGGAGGTGGAAACATCATTCTTTGGGGATGCTTTTCTGCAAAGGGGACAGGACGACTGCACCGTATTGAGGGGAGGATGGATAGGGCCATGTATCGCGAGATCTTGGCCAACAACCTCCTTCCCTCAGTAAGAGCATTGAAGATGGGTCGTGGCTGGGTCTTCCAGCATGACAACGACCCGAAACACATAGCCAGGGCAACTAAGGAGTGGCTCCGTAAGAAGCATCTCAAAGTCTTGGAGTGGCCTAGCCAGTCTCCAGACCTGAACCCAATAGAAAATCTTTGGAGGGAGCTGAAAGTCTGTATTGCCCAGCGACAGCCCCGAAACCTGAAGGATCTGGAGAAGGTCTGTATGGAGGAGTGGGCCAAAATCCCTGCTGCAGTGTGTGCAAACCTGGTCAAGAATTACAGGAAACGTATGATCTCTGTAATTGCAAACAAAGGTTTCTGTATCAAATATTAAGTTCTGCTTTTCTGATGTATCAAATACTTATGTCATGCAATAAAATGCAAATTAATTACTTAAAAATCATACAATGTGATTTTCTGGATTTTTGTTTTAGATTCCGTCACTCACAGTTGAAGAGTACCTATGATAAAAATTACAGACTTCTACATGCTTTGTAAGTGGGCAAACCTGCAAAATCGGCACTCCCCACTGTATATGTTTGCAGCCTTGTGGCCAATTTTCACTGATTTTACATTCCATTAGTAAGAGCAGAGTGTGAAGGTTGAATTAGCAGGGCAATAGCACAGCTGTACATAAAATATTGCAATCCACACAACATAATTGGAGACATCATCAGAGTTCAAAAGAGGACAAACTGTTGGTGCCTGTCTCGCTGATGCATCTGTGACCAGGACAGCAAGTCTTTGTGGTGTATCGAAAGCTATGGTATCCAGGGTAATGTCGGCATACCACCATTTAGGAAAAACCACATCCAACAGGAGTAACTGTCGCCACAAGAGGAAGCTGTCTGAAAGGGATGTGTGGGTATTAACCCGGATTGTATCCAAAAAAACATAAAACCACAGCTGCCCAACTCACTGCAGAATCAAATGCGCACCTAGACTCTCCTGTTTCCATCAGAACTGTTAGTCTGAAGCTCCATAGGGTCAAAATTCATGGTCGGGCTGCAATAGCCAAACCTTCACTCGTGCCAATGCCAAACGTTGGTTTCAATGGTGCCAGCCACAAATCTTGGGTTCTGGATAATGTGAAAAATGTATTGTTCTCTGATGAGTCCACCTTCACTGCCTTTTCCACATCCGAGAGAGTTAGGGTGTGGAGAAGCCCCAAAGAGGCTTAACACCCAGACTGTTGCTGCCCAGAGTGAAACACGGGGGTGGATTAGTAATGGTTTGGGATGCAATATCATCGGCCCACTACTTCTGTTAGATGAACAGGACTACCGAATCATTCTGGAGGATCATGTGCACCCAATCGTTTAAACATTGTATCCTGAAGGTGGTGTTGTGTATCAGGATGATAATAAAGAAAGTGAAGTTGAACATCTCCCATGGCTCGCACAGTCACCAGATCTGAATATTATCAAACCACTTTGGGGTGATTTGGAGAAGCAAGCCAGGACACGTTTTCCTCCACCAGCATGACCTGGCCACGGTTCTGCAAGAGAAATGGCTCAAAATCCCTTCGGCTGTGCAGGATATGTATCTGTCATTCCTAAGACAAACTGATTTGGCCGCAAAAGGAAGTCCTACACCATACTAATAAATGATTGTGGTCTAAAACCAGGTGTTTCAGTTTCATTGTTCAAGTGGCTCAGTGGGTAGCACTGTTGCTTCACAACAAGGAGGTCCCTGGTTCGAGTCCTGGATGAGCCGGAAAGCTGAGTTTGCATGTTCTCCCTGTGTCTCTGTGGTTTCCCCCACAATCCAAAAACACTAAAAGTTGTCCATAGGTGTGAATGCGTGTGTGTCTGTGAGTCCCAAGCCATATAATGGGGAGGTTTGGGGAAAGACCTGGCGAACTACCCTGGGGGAAAAAAATCATTGCCAAGAAAATTCATGTACAGTCTCTTGCGTATGGCGAGAGATGGCCCGTACAATCACCAAGAGTTGGATATGACTGAAATGGTTAATGAATGATATATTGAGTGCATTGTCGAGTGAGGAGTGACACACTGATTTGCTGCTTCTGTAGAATTTTCCAAATCAGTCCCTTATGAGGTTCCATTTCATCTAGCATGCTGCCTATATAGGCAGCATATAGTGAGGCAGCTCACTAGCTCTTGAAAGAGGTTAAATGCCGTTTTAATAGTCTACAGGGGCCTTGTGATGTAAATTTGATGTCGGCACACTGTGTGAGGAAGAGCGGGACGGGGAAACAGGAATGGCAAAGGGTTAATGGATGCATGCATGGAGACTCCCAGTGGTCCTGGAGAGCACTTCCCGTGTAGCCTAGAGGCAAGAAACTAAGAAAAAGCGTTAACAGTTCTCTCAGCCTGTCACATGGGATCTGCCTCATTTACAGCCATATACATCGTTCCTGAAAATGACACGAACCAAAGAGCAGAAAAGAGGAACAAAGAATCTGAAACGGAGTGATAAAAGGGAAGGTGAGGTGCGTATGAGAGTTTTAAGCATGTTTTATATAGTGTGCGACTGTCGAGAATGTGGGAAACAGATCTCTCCTGGGCTCTTTATGGATAATAGGACCATCTTCAACCTGCCACGTTTCCTCTTCACACATACTTTTTCATTGACTGATACATTCACTTACTACTCTTTTTTCTTTCTCTCTAATAGGCCAATCTGTCCTTCTCTTGCTCGGTTGCCCAGGCTGCTCTTTGAGTCGCGAGGTGTTTTGAAGAGATTCACCGCAGACAGGCCACTGACCCTGAACTGATCTGAGATGCACTCTAGTTCACTGTTCATTTCCAGGCCTGTACTGGGAAAAGGTGGCAGGGGGCGTTCTGTCTGCTACATGACCAATGCGGGACAATACACAACCCTCACCTTATAACTATGGACTTCAATCTGTAGCTAATGGTGAGGCAAAGGTTAATTGATCCACAGCTGGGATTGCAGCTCTGTCAGCAGAGGAGAACTGTGCCAATAAATGATCCTAAGCAAGCCATTTGTCATCATTTACAAAAGGTCAAAATGTCCCTCCTTCATCTCAGGGTGGATAACTAAATAAAATAGCCTTTTCTTTTTCAAATAAGTTATGTGTTTTAAGTAAAAAACCCTTTAGTAGACCTTGACCTCTTGGCTCATTGATCAGTATGCAGGTGTGATTCTGCCGCAATCAACATTTCTTGTGAAATGCGTTGAAACCAGTGGTCCATAGGGGGAGCTGTGTGATATGATACTGACCGCATGGTGATTTATTCTCCCATAGAGAACATATTGGAGATGGACAGGGAGGGGAGCGGAGTGGGGTAGCCTGACATTTCAAGTTCAATGGCCGCTACAGGCGAAAAATGTCATAATATTCAGCCTACAGTATCTGTCAAAGTCAAGAAGAGTTTTCCGAAAGGTGGAGAAAGTTACGCTATAATCTGTTCATTAGCTCAACTCCCTCTCTCCATATTATTCTCACTCTATTTCATAAACACACCTAAATGGTTTCAATCAGCCACGTTACATAAATATAAACACACACATTTCAATACAATACCAAGAATTTTGACACCATTTGCATGATATTTCCATCTTGACTTATCATTAAATTTTGTGACCTCTTACTATAGTAACAGAGAACTAGTACTATGCATTGATTTACATTTTTTATCATACTGGTTCAAATATCTAAATGGGTGCATATCTGCACAATCAGCTCCCTAGCCCCAAAACATCTATTGCATGTCATTATGTGTATGAGTTGGCTTGCGTGATTTATGTCTTTTGTTAAGGGAACATCGATGCTCCCTGGTTTTCACTCTGCATTGTGGGACTTTTTAGGGAGCGAAGATTTCAGTGCACTGGTAGGATTTGGTTATTAAAACAGCGCCTAAAATGGCTGACTCTCTGATCAGTGCCTTGGCTACTGAACTAAGGAGCTCATTGAGACGCTCACAATGACTTCATTCACTGCTGGTTTCACCCAAGTGGCAACCTTCCGGTCTCTCTCTTGAATCCAACACGGAAGTGACTTAAACTGCAATTCATCAACTGGCCACTAGAGACAGACTCCAAAAGGGAGTCAATCCCATAGACCCCCCATGTTAAAATGCAGAAAAAAATATGTTTACAGCCTAGTACAAAAAGTGGTTTTGGTCTATATAGCTAATTTTGCCCTTCAGCCGCTGCTGTCACTACTAGCCGTTTGTCTGCTGTCTGTTAGTCCACCCACGTCCCGCCTCTTTTCCCATTTTCGGTTATCCAGGAGTGACGTGCGGTGGCGCGCTGCCAAGATGGCGATGGCCAGCTCCACCCACTTTGGGCTTCAAAAATGCTCTTCAGAAACCTACGGGTGATGTCACGGACACTATGTCTATGGTTTCACCGCTAGCTACAGTATTGTACTATATACTTCAGCTGATTCCTGACAAATAAATGCTATGAAGGCTAAGCTAAACCTGTTGTAAGACCAGTGTGCTGGTGTCCATACCAGGCTTCTTAACTAGCTTGACTAACAAGCATTAGCTTACATATGCTTTTTACATTCTTTTTTTATTTTTTTGGACCAAAGATTCTGTACTCTTACTCTTATGCCCCCTACTGTATAACAGAGAAAACACTGCGGGAAAATTACGTTAATGGCAGAGAAAAAAAGATCAAATTCTGTATACACCTTATTGTTGATGCATACACAGGCGAGCAGATGAGCCCAGAATATAAATGCAACACTCTCAATTGTTAAGCATTTTCTTTATAATGGTTTTCTATGGGAAAACGCTTAACGAGAAACAGCGTGTCACATTTATATTCTGGGTTCATCTGTTTGCCTGTACATAGCATGCATCATCAATAAGGTGTATACCGAATTTGGTCTTTTAATATCACTGTCTTACTACATTAGTACTTAGTACAAACCTGGTGATAAGTGGCAGGCAATGGAGGAAAGCGTTGTTTTGCTTTCCAGGTGGGCATTCCTATAAGGGTGTAATGTCATGTGAAAACTAGGAATTGGTTGGTTTTAGAGGAGGTTTGGTCAATTTCCAACTGGTCAGATAGGAAGACCAGTTTTCTGACCAACTAAAGGCTGTGAGACTAATTTGAAGACTAATTTGAGACAGGTTGAGAAAACCTTAGAGGGAAGGTTAAAAAAGTCCATGCAGGCAATGCTACAAACCACGGTCACCTTGTAACCTCAGATGATAATTTAATGTTAATACTGAATTTAATTTAATTTAATTTAATTTAATTTAATTTAACACTTGTAATATACCAAAGGGGAGATGTGAAGGTTCTACCAATGTTTATTTTCTTAACCTGCACTTGCCTTTTCTGGTACCCTTGGCTTTTTTTGTGCAGTGGTTACTTTGAGCAACATTAATATCACAGTCTTCTGAAGCATGAAAAAATTGAAGCTGCGCTCAAAGGGGCCTTTGAAATGGCATCATTTTAGGTGGAGGAAATGGTTATAGCCTGAGGGCGCACTCACTTTACAAGAGAATTCATTGTTAGCCTCCTGTGAATGGAATCTACTATGGCTTTACAGTGCACTTGATCACTACATTGCTGACTTCTGAGAAAGTTCTTATGAAAGCACACATACTAAAAGCCTGGTGATGATCATAATTATTCAAAACCAAATGCCAATAACTGTCATCCTGCCATTTTCAAGACTGAGCTACAGAGTGAAATTATGTGCAAGTAGAGGATCACTAATGGATTTCTTGAAGGAACATAGAAACAACTGCTTTTTTCCTGGTACACATGGCTTATGCTTAAAAATGATAAGAGTGGTATGCACTTCCAGAGATGGAACCACCTGACTTGTTCTCAAAGCCTGACCTTAGATTGCCTTGATGAAATAAATACTGCACAAACCAAATACAGTTATATAATAACACTGTGATACACACATATTGTATAGCAAAAATGAATGGAGCTTACAACACTGGGCATTAGTATAGAAAAAACAAAACAAAAAAAGCAAGGCCACATAAGCACAGTAAATAAATAAATTACTGCAGACTCTATGCTTCACACAAGGTCCTTTCAAGCACGTGCGCATTCAATTTTTACAAATTTGATTTATGGGATAACTTGTGATGGTCATGTCTTAGCTAAAACTTTTTGTTAACCATACATCTTGTTAGCCTTAGTTAGCTCATTATTTTATTCAAACAGTGCCGAGGGCAGAGAGTACAAACTTAAAAGATAGGGTAAGCAATTGAGGATAGAGGCTATCAATAGCAAGGGTTGCCATCTCTTAATTATGGTTATTACTACATGGCATGAACACAGCATAAGTTTGTTGTTTTGATTCAGGAGAAATTGTAAAAGGTGGCTGCTGCTGCTGCTGCTTGTTTGTGCTGCTGTATAATTAATTCTAAAGTGAAGATCATGGTAACCCACTAATAATGACTCTGTATTGCCAAATCCTTCAGAAGGATTTAGTAATTATTTGGATCAGTATTCTAAAGTGAAAAGCATGATAACTCCTTAATATTGACTGAAGTAAACTTTTGAGGTTTTTGTAAATTCTTGGATAGTACTGACTCAACTGTTCCCATTAAGTCGGTCACTTCCGACGCCGCGTCGGAGACCGACGAATAGGAATCTCGCTCGCGAGAGCCAATCTACTTCGAGTGTAACTAAACGAGCCAATGCACACGGCATGCAATGATTGCACCAGGTGCTCATGCCACACAGCGCGGGTATAAATGAGACACAGCTGCTTGCATAAAATTAGCTTTTTGCTTCAGAGCCGAGTGGTAAATGGTTCGTCCAGATATCACTCTCTTCTACGCAGTGGAACTGACTGAAGCCTGCCTTTTTGAAGCGATCTCTTCAGTCGGTGTTGGTGTGACAGCGCTGCAGCGGGTCATGTGGTTCTTTGATCATCTCTCTTTTTTGTTTGATAGAGCAAACACAAAGGCTGTTCTCACAGCTGGTTCGGTGCGCTAGGTGGAGAGTGCTGAAAAGCCGTTCTTACGGCTGCTAAGAAAGTGCCTTCGTGAGAGAGAGCACGCACGTCAGGCTGCACTATTCCCTGACTGTGTCGCCGCGACCCTTCCCCCTGCATGCTTCAGCACCAAGGAGAGCGTCCTTCTAAAAGAGCTTACACAGATAGAGCTTGCGTCTTTTTCAAGATGACATTCTATCTGTGTGTTTCTGGATGCGGTGGTTACCTGTCACCGAAGAATGGTCACCAGCTCTGTATCTCGTGTTTGGGCGTTCAGCACGCTGAGGCAGCGCTGGTGGATGACTCATGTTCTCACTGCGGGAACATGACCATCTCGGAGTTGCGGTCGAGACTCCATCTCGTAAGGGGTGGAGTCCCCGTGCCTCTGCCTCGATCTAACCCTCCACAGAGGGTTACTTCAGGCAGTAGCACGGGTGATTTGAGGGTTACGGTGAGCGCACTTCCCCCAGGGACCCAACCCCCGGGAACCCTCACCCCTCCCGCACTTCACAGCCAGCCGTCAGAACGCGGTGGGCCACCCACGAGGTGTGTACCATCCGTATCCTTCGGGGCTCCTCTCGATGATCAGATGTCCATCGCTGCATCGGAGGGAGGGTCAGAATTTTCTGGAGATGATGTGTCAGCGCAGGGGGCTCTTTCGGGAAGATCCGCTGTGCCTGATACGGATCCAGAAATGATGGCCATGCTTTCCCAGGCCGCTGAGAGAGTCGGGCTCATGTGGAACCCTCCACCGTGTCCCGAACCCTCGAGGCTGGACTGTTGGTTTCTCGGGGTGGCCCGTGCTGGTTCTCAGCGCCCCACCCCGGTTCCTTTCTTTCCGGAGGTGCACGAGGAGCTTACCAGGTCGTGGACGGCACCTTTTACTGCCCGAAACCGGCCTGGTGGATCCTCCTCCCTCACCATCCTCGATGGCGGACCTGCAAAGGGTTACACGCAGGTTACTCCCGTGGAACGGGCCGTTGCTATGCAACTGTGCCCTAACTCCACATCCAGGGGGAACCCGTGTCTCTCCTCCCGGGCCTGTAGGTACTCATCCGATCTGATCGGAAAGGCCTACCAGGCTTGTGGAGATGCTGGGTCTGCCTTACACGCTATGGCGTTGTTGCAGGTCCATCAGGCCCAGGCATTGAAGACCTTGCACGAGGGTGGTCACGTTCTCGCAGTTCTGCATGAACTGAGAACCGCAACGGACCTCGCGCTTTGTGCGACGAAGGTTACGGCACGGGCAGTGGGTCGTGCGATGTCCATGATGGTGGTCCAGGAACGCCATCTCTGGCTGTGTCTGGCTGACATGAGGGAAACCGACAAGATCAGGTTCCTTAATTCCCCCGTGCCCCAGACCGGCCTTTTCGGCGACACGGTCCAGAACTTCGCCCAGCAGTTCTCGGCCACACAGAAGCAGACTGAGGCGATCAGTCACATCCTGCCACGGTGGTCAGCTGCTGTCTCCACCCCGCCGCCGGCAGCGCCTCAGCCTGCTTGTCGCCGAGGGCGGCCACCTGCGTCTGTCCCCACTCCCGCGCCGCCGCAGCAGCAGCATCCACCCAAGCGACGTCAAGGAGCCGGGCGCAAGCAGGCCGCCCCGCCCGTCCAGGCCTCCGCCAAGAGGGGTGGCAAGGCCAAGGGCAAGCGGCCCTGAGACGGGCGACCCGAAGATGGGGAGGACTGCTCTTCAGGAGATGGTGATCGCACCGCTCCATTCCCTGGAGGAGGGCCGGGCGGAGAATCTTTGGTTCCGTTTTCTTTGTTTTCCGCCGCTGGGCTGGTACCCAAATTTTCAATAAAAGAGCAGTTTCCTCCATCTCCGGGTCCTCAGGGGGCTCGGAGAGCTGTGGCCGGTCAAACGTCGGACCACACTCATCCTCCCCCTTCGCCAGCGGGCAGCAGTGGATGGCTCGAGGACGCAACCAAGCCTCCTCACGTACCCCCTGCCCACTCGTGGAATCAGGTAAGTGTTGCACAGCACACTCACACCTCATTGCAGGCCGCCTCCACGAGACAGCCGCCCTAGCCCGGTACCTGCATTCCACCTCGCTGCCCCACGGTGGGTACGCCGGGGGTTCCTTTGGTCCTGCTTGTACGATCTCTGCGAGCCTGGCTAGCGCTCCCCAGTCCGTCTCGCTGTCTCATTCGAACCATCAGGCTCGGCTATGCGATTCAGTTCGCCCGGCGTCCCCCCAGGTTCATGGGCGTCCGCTTCACTTCGGTGAATGCTGCAGATGCCCATGTCCTGCATGCGGAGATCGCAGTCCTACTGGCGAAGGACGCAATAGAGCCGGTCCCTCCAGCCGATATGAAGACAGGCTTCTACAGCCCGTACTTCATTGTACCCAAGAAAACCGGTGGGTTACGGCCAATCTTGGACCTGCGAGTTCTGAATCGGAGCCTTCACAAGCTACCGTTCAAGATGCTCACGCAGAAACGCATTTTTGAGTGCATCCGTCCCCGAGATTGGTTTGCAGCGATCGACCTCAAGGACGCGTACTTTCATGTCTCGATTCTCCCTCAGCACAGGCCATTTCTGCGCTTTGCGTTCGAGGGTCGAGCATATCAGTACAAAGTCCTGCCCTTCGGGCTGTCCCTGTCCCCCCGTGTCTTTACGAAGGTCACGGAGGGGGCCTTTGTGCCCATGAGAGAACAGGGCGTTCGCATCCTCAACTATCTCGACGACTGGCTCATTCTAGCACAGTCCAGGGATCAGTTGTGCGAACACAGGGACCTGGTGCTCAGACACCTCAGCCAGCTGGGTCTTAGGGTCAACTGGGAAAAAGAGCGAACTCGCCCCCGTGCAGAGGATCTCTTTTCTCAGTATGGAGTTGGATTCAGTCAAACGGACGGCGCACCTCACAGAGGAGGAGCTGATCTGGAGACAGTTCGGGGTGGCACAGGTCGACCTGTTTGCTTCCCCAGAAACGTCCCACTGCCAGTGGTTTTATTCGCTGACTGAGGGCACACTCGTGCACAGCTGGCCCCGGGGCCTGCGCAAATATGTGTTTCCCCCAGTGAGCCTACTTGCACAGACACTGTGCAAGGTCAGGGAGGACAAGGAGCAGGTCCTGTTGGTGGCGCCGTACTGGCCCAACCGGACTTGGTTTCCGGAGCTTATGCTCCTTGCGACAGCCCCTCCCTGGCCGATTCCCATGAGGAAGGACCGTCTGACTCAGAGACGGGGCACCCTTTGGCACCCGCGTCCAGACCTCTGGAAACTTCATGTCTGGTCCCTGGACGGGACGCGGAGGTTCTAGGTGACTTACCCCAAGAGGTAGTTAACACCATCACTTCGGCATGAGCACCGTCTACGAAGTGGAACCTGTTCGTCGAGTGGTGTTCTTCTCGCTGAGAAGACCCCCGAAGATGTTCGATCGCGTCTGTGCTTTCCTTCCTGCAACAGGGGTTGGAGCGTAGGCTGTCGCCCTCCACCCTCAAAGTTCCTCAGGGGGGCGAGACGGTTAAATCCTCCTCGACCTCCCTCCATACCCTCTTGGGATCTTGCTTTGGTGCTCCGTGCACTTCAGAATGCCCCATTTGAGCCTTTGCAGTTGGCAGAGCTAAAGATTCTGTCTATGAAGACTTTGCTGTTGGCTGCACTGGCCTCCATCAAGAGGGTAGGGGACCTGCAGGCATTTTCGGTCGACGAATCGTGCCTAGAGTTCGGGCCAGGTGACACCCACGTGGTACTGAGACCCCGGCCTGGCTATGTGCCCAAGGTTCCTACCACTCCCTTCAGGGACCAGGTGATGAACCTGCAAGTGCTGCCCTTGAAGGAGGCAGACCCAGCCCTAGCTTTGCTCTGTCCCATCCACGCTCTGCGGATCTACGTGGATAAGGCGCAAAGCTTCAGGACCTCAGATCAGCTCTTTGTCTGTCACGGAGGCCAGCAGAAGGGAAAGGCTGTCTCCAAGCAGAGGATGGCCCACTGGATAGTGGATGCCATCACCTTGGCTTACCAAGCACAAGGTGTGCCCTGTCCGCTCAGGGTGCGAGCACACTCTACTAGAAGTGTTGCATCCTCCTGGGCGCTGACACGTGGCGCCTCGCTGTCAGACATCTGTAGAGCTGCGGGCTGGGCGTCACCCAACACGCTAGCTAAATTCTATAGCCTACGTGTAGAGCCGGTTTCCTCCTGTGTTCTCACCTCAAACGGGTAGAAGCACTGAGAGGCCCTGGCTCTTGTCGGCTTGCTGCGCTACGGCACTTACATTCTCCAGAAGCAAACTCTGTCGAATCCTCCATCACTCTTGGTGCCGGACGTGGCGGAGCGTCTGGCATCAGGCCCTTTGCCGCTGAATTCTGGAGAACCGGTACTGGGCTGGGCTTATATGAGTGACCCTGCGGGGATCCCATATATTTTTCCACAATTGCTCCTAACGGAAGCCCGTGTCTTTCCCTTGGGAGAGCCCCCCCTCTCGGTTGCGAGCTACGGCTCAGCATTGTACTCCACATAACTCCTTCGGGGTACGATGTGGGTTCCGCAGTGTTCCCTTCCACTATGGCACGCTTTCCCAGTGTTATCCAATAGTCACTGAGCGGGTCATGCGGAACAGCAGTGATGGACTCTGTGTGAGCCCCGTCTCATCAGGTAAGAGAGCTCAGGAGGCTCACACAGGGCATTGGGGCAGAGGCCATGGTGCTTTGGTAGGGATTCCTATTCGTCGGTCTCCGACGTGGCATCGGAAGTGACCAACTGAATGAGAACATCTCGGTTACGTATGTAACCCTCGTTCCCTGAAGGAGGGAACGGAGACGCCACATCCCGTCGCCATGTCCTCTGTACCCTGCTGGGGTGGCAGTTACCTACTCGGCTCCTCAGCAAAAGAAGCTAATTTGATGCAAGCACCTGTGTCTCATTTATACCCGCGCTGCGTGGCATGAGCACCTGGTGCAATCATTGCATGCCAATATGCATTGGCTCGTTTAGTTACACTCAAAGTAGATTGGCTCTCGAGAGCGAGATTCCTATTCGTCAGTCTCCGACGTGGCGTCTCCGTTCCCTCCTTCAGGGAACGAGGGTTACATACGTAACCGAGACGTTACTACATCCTTCTAAAGGAATTACTTATTATTTAGATCAATATTTTAAAGTGAAGATCTTGGTTGGTAAGTGTTACCAAATACATCAGAAGGAATTACTATCTAAAACCTTACAAAAACTAGTCATTACTATTATGCATTTCACTTTAGAATACTGATCCAAATAATAAGTAATTCCTTCTGAAGGATTTGGTAATACTTGAGTCATTACTGGTAGGATTACCATGATCTTTACTTTAGAATTAATTATACATTATGCATTGTTCACATTAATTATGAACCTGTATATAGTTCTGCTAACACTTTATTTTGGTGGTCCCCTATGAACGTTTTGTTGACTATAAGTAAATTTTGTAACATGTCAACTAACTCTCATTAGAGTATTAGTAAACTATCTGCTTAATATCTGCTAACTCTTCATTGTGATGGACCTCCAACAGACATTCTACTGACTATAAGTAACTTTGCAGCTATATGTCAACATATTCTAACCCTAACCCTACCAGTCTACTAATACTCTACTAACACTCTGTAACGACTGAGACAAATCAGACACAATTATTTGTTATATTTAACAAATAATCTTTAAAACTCACTCTGGGGTCTTTAGAACCATCCCCCCAAAATACCACTAAGAAGGGCCTCAGTTACCATGGATACCAACTGATAAGACAGTTTATTGCTTGAAAGAAGCCATGTGCAACTTCCTCGACCATGATGGAGTTGAAGTAACCGTGCAAGTTCATCATATCTTCTTCAGTCAACATGGAAGAAATCGATTGCAACTTCAACACCATCAACTCACAGAACCATCAAATCAGGAACTTTACGAAACTGCATCAACTGCAACGGCATGCAAGTATCGCTAATTTTAACTAAACAGAGGGTTAGGATAAGCAGTAAAATCCTCCTGACAAAGTAGCTTTGAAGATAACAAATTGATGATTCTTTTCATGGTTAATGACTCTTTTTCCATAGCTTCATTCACGTTTTCCGGTTTCATTCTGTCACTTTCCATCTTACCCATGTATGTGTGATTTGTGTGTATGCGTTTCTGTTAGTTTAGTTGTGTTCATGATTTAGTTAATAAAAACTGTGCATATATACATATATGGTTCTGGTACATAAAATACTCTTCTCTTAGAATTAATTAATAATCAATACTGAGTTGATTCAGTATTGAATCACAGGATGAACTGATTGATTGTAATGTTAATGTAGCTGTGGTTAATGTAATGTAGCTGTGGTTAATGTAAACCATTTCAGACTTTGGAAACCATTTCAGGGTTTCAGGATTCGTCATGTCCATATTAGTTTTCATTTTCAGCATGGGCAACACGGGAAAAGGCATAGTCATAGCAACACCTGCTGCCGTGGGACTGCATGAATGAGGAAAAGGAAAGCTACAGAGGTTTATTAGGATCTCACACGCCGTAGCTTAACCTTGACTTTCGTCAGGAAGCGAGCAAGCCACCGTGTTTCAATATATCAAAACCACAGGGCCTGAATTTGTGCTTATAAATTTGGCTTAATAAAGCAAAGCTGCTTCACTGCTCTGTTTTTTTTTTCAGTTGATGAGAGAATCAACTGTGCCATCAACCACGACTGCCCTTCTGAATAACATTAACGTTCCAGAGGAATGATTTTGTGAGGACGGTGACACTAGAGCGACGAGACCACCGATGTGACACTATGATAAAAGGACAGAGAGACCAGACACTGTGCCGTTATGACTCTGAAATACCGTGACATTCTACAGCGGGACACAATTGAAGAAGCCACAAGAGAGTAATTGATCCAATTACTGAGGTACTCTTCGGTAGCTATCTATCTGCATAGGAAATACAAAAGGTTACACCACTGGAAATGATAGCGTGATTATGACAAAGATGCACGTCATATGTCTCTCAAGAGCAGTCAAGCCTAAAAAATAGTTCTTCGCGTTCAACCATAAGCCATGTTTGTGTGTTTTCAGTGTGCTCAGGTTCCATCGCTAGACTTCTGTCGACACGCTGTTGTTTCTTCTGCCACCACTAGCTCCAGTCAGGGTAGTGGCTTGCTTGGCGTCCAAAGATAGCGCTGAATGGGCCAAGCCCTCAGGCTCTGAGTCCCTGCCTGACTGCCTGAAAGTCACTGTGAATTATGCATCATATTTCTGAGATTTGCCCTTCTCCTCTATGCAAAAAATAACAGTGGAGAGTGCTTAGAGGCAGACCTACACAATGTTCAGTGAAAATAAGAGACAGAAAGAAAGAGATTTTGAAGACAGAGGGTAAAAAAAAAAAGAACTGAGAGATGAGCAGGATCAAAGTAGCCCAAGTGTGTGTGTGTGTGTGTGTGTTTGGTCACAAGGACACAATATCATGTTTTCTAAAAAGAAAGTGGTGGATTTTTAAAATGAGGATGCAAAGTGCCCCTCTTTGGGGTTTTACATCCCAAATATTGATATATACCCCTCAGTAATTGTCACAGTATTTCAGACTTATAACAGCACGGTTAAAGGGCCCCAAAACTGTGCAGACCTGTAAGAGTTAAGATACCACTGCAAAATTAGCAGTTTTTCTGGATTTATTATTTATATGTATTGAGTAAAATGAACCTTTTTTATTTATTCTACAAACTACTGACAACATTTCTTCCAAATTTAGAGCATTTATTTGCAGAAAATGACAACTGGTCAAAATAATGAATTTTTTTTTTTTTTTTTCAGACCTTGAATTATGCAAAGAAAACAAGTTTATATTCATTTTTAAACAACACAATACTAATTTTTTTACTTAGGAGTTCAGAAATCAATATTTGGTGGAATAACCCTGATTTCCAATCACAGCTTTCAAGCGTCTTGGCATCAGTCGGTCACATTGCTGTTGGGCGACTTTATGCCACTCCTCGTGAAAAAAGCAGCTTGGCTTTATTTAATGGCTGGTGACCCTCTTGCTTATTCCAGAGGTTTTCAGTGGGGTTCAGGTCTGGAAATTGTGATGGCCATGACAGGGTCTTGATCTGGTGGTTCTCTATCCACACCTTGATTGGCCTGGATGTGTGGATTCATGCGTCCTTCACAAAGACAGATCTGCCTGATTCTGATCTTCTCTGATGAGTCCAGTTTTCAGCTTTGCCCAACACCTGGTCCTCTAATGGTTAGACAGAGACCTGGAGAGGCCTATAACCCACAGTTTCTCGCACCCACTGTGTAATTTGGTGGAGGATTGGTGATGATCTGGTGGTTCTTCAGTAAGGCTAGCATTGGGCAGATGCGTCTTTGCGAAGGACGTGTGACTCAAGCCACGTACAAGGTTATCCTGAAAGAAAAATTGCTTCCTTCTGCTCTGACAATATTCCTTAACTCGAAGGATTGTTTTTTTTCCGCAGGACAGTGATCCAATCCACACAGCCAGGCCAATCAAGGTGTGGATGGAGAACCACCAGATCAAGACCCTGTCATACCCCTTTTCCACCAGCATGAACCGGGTGCTAGTTCAGAGCTAGTGCTAGTGCCGGTTCGGAGTTGGTTCGACTGGAGTTGTATATGTCTCATCTTTCTCAGGAACGCTAGCGAGGCAGCGGGAAACACAAACACACCAGGCTTGTTCGAGTATGCTCTCGCTGTACTTTGATGTCATACAGCGATCGGTCTGCACAGCGTCAATGCATCTCGAACAAGCCGTCCATCAACAATGGCGAACATTGCGTTACTACTGATGCACATGGCTTTGCGAACCTACATCGGCATCAAAACACAGCGAATCCAACGCATTCGTGCAGCTCACCGTAATTTGTATAGACGGAGATTACAATTGAGCAGCTATTAACGTTAGCTCGATTAGCTGCTATTTCAAAAATGGCGGTCACAAGTTTGTGTTCGTCTTGTTGGTCACGGTAACCCCGCCCCCAGCCCCTGACGCAAGAGGTTCTTACTTCTAGACCAGCAATGTTTTGGTGCTACTTAAGAACCACTTTTCCAGGTTCAGAGCTGGTGCTTTGGGTGTCGAAAGACAAAGAACCGATTTGAAACTAGGCTCTGGCTCCGAACCAGCATTCAAACTGCCTTGGTGGAAAAGGGGTATCATGGCCCTCACAATCTCCAGACCTGAACCCCACTGAAAACCTCTGGAATGTAAGCAAGAGGGTCACCAGCCAATAAATAAAGCCAAGCTGCTTGAATTTTTTCACCAGGAGTGGCATAAAGTCGCCCAAAAGCAATGTGACCGACTGATAGGGAGCATGCCAAGACGCATGAAAGCTGTGTTTGCAAATCAGGGTTATTCCACCAAATACTTGTTTCTGAACTCCTCCTAAGTTAAAACATTATTATCATCTTGTTTAAAAATGAATATAAACTTGTTTTCTTTGCATTATTCATGGTCTGAAAAGCCGGAATATCAAGGTCCCGCCCACACTCCCGCCTAATCAATCACACGCCCCTGAACTTTTTGTGAAATAAACAGTTATGGAAATGTAGAAATTAAAGTTAAAGCTCCAATCTCCTCCAGAAGTTCCTGAAAAGTTAGTGCCTCAGTGACTACTTCGCTCAGAGAAGCTGTCAATCTCAGCTGTCAATCATAACGTCACACCCCCATTTTTATAGCATCAAATAACTAACTAAAACCAAACTTATTTAAAGAACGAACACTTGAACTAACATCAGTGTGATCTAAAATGACAGAAACCATCTCTGGAAAAAATGTATTTGAAGTGTAATTTGATTGTTTAGTTTGTTTATGTCCCATTACATGGGGAGGGCAGGGTTTATGACCTATACTGCATCCAGCCACCTGGGGGCGATCAAAACTCTTTGGCTTCACTTTTCAGGACTCATGTGGCACGCTTGAAATGAACGAATTCTTGCTGAATAAAAGTATTAATTTCTTTCAAAAAATAAAAAAACTCACTGACCCCCAGCTTTTGAACAGTAGTGTATATTTCACTATTTCGACCACTAGTCAACAAATCCTCAGTAAACTACATAGATGTCATATGGGTAACATACTTTTTCATGTCATATTTCATAATATTTGTGTAACCCTTCCGGTTCTACTCGCACCGCTCCAAGTGGAATTTGACCTGCCGTTTTCGGGTATGGGAGGTAGGCACACTAAAATGGACGCTAAAGACCGCAGCCTTTAGCGCCAGTCGCTAGTGCTCCTCCCGAGATCAGGGGAGTGAGGTTCACTCGCACAGCTCTTACTAGCTGGCCTACGCTACACTCACCCCCTAAGTCTCACTCCCATCTGGGTCACGGCACCAATCTAACCCTTCCAGTTCTACTCGCACCCTCCCGAGTGGGATTCAAGCCGACATTTCCGATTCGAGTGCTCCTTTCGAGGCCAGGGGAGTGAAGTTTATGTGCCTCCATTTCATTTGCTTTTTTTCCATTCCAATTATTTTCTCATCCAAATTTCATTGTTGAGGCTAAGCAAAGAAATGGGCATTTCTTGAAAAAGCAGAAAGCTTTTACTTTGTCTCTCTTGTATGAAAGCTGAGCTGTAAAAAAATGTTGTTCTGGTATAGGAGAGGGGGGAAAATCCTGGCCTTATTTAAGAAGACAGCTCATTTGATTCAGTCATGGTTGTGTCACTTAGGCAGGCATGGAATCCAGACAGCATCATTAAAAAATCATGGTTTTTGTAGCAGAAAAAAAATGCACATTCATTGTCTTGCTCAAAAACATTCCTCTGAAACCTGGACTATTTGGACAATGAGAAACACACGCTTTGAAAATCTTTAATGCAAATCACCTGCAATGATTATGCTTTGAAAACATTGTGACTTTTTATTGTTTTCGAGGAGAGATCCTTTGAATACTTAAAATCATTACAATTCCTGCTCAAAGGAAAATGTATGGATCCAGCAGAGAATATACATACCATTACTATCCTCTGATGAGTATACACGCATTCATGCATGCATAATAAAAAGCTGTTTCCCTGTCGAAAGCATGTGAGCATACTAGTATGGATGTGTTTTTGTCTTGCCGTTGGGATGGAGTTGGTGCTCCTTGTGTTGGGTGAGGTATGTGCCATTCCCTGAGGCCGAGCAGTCCTGAAAGCACATTCTTTCATCCAGGGCCATCCTTCAGGCATCCAGAAGAAGAATATCATCTCGTTAATGCCAGGATCAAACCCTTCCGCACATGAAATGTGTGTTTTCTGCATTTTTGGGGGACGCCTTGTATCCAACCTGCTTCAAAAGACTGAGGAGAGATGCTGCTTCTGAGGACTCAACGAAAATTTTGCACGCCTGTAGGGAGCACATTACTTTATGTATACATACGTATAGGAGACTGGGCTAGTTGTCACTTTTTTGGTATTTTTTAAAGCCCCTTTATAAGCGCATACCTTAAAATCATGACCACAAACAAGCTATTGAACATTTCACCGTTATTGTAGAAAAATGTGCAGTTTATTGCAGTTCCTGTGACAACTTGCCCCAATGATGGGATATTGTCACAATAGAACCTTCCATTAGTAAAGGCAACCACACAGGCCCATTTTTGGGCCCAATTCTCCCCTTCCGACAATCCTAGGTAAAGTCCCGATCACCTTGATGGTTCTACAGATTATCTTATCACATTGTGACATACTTCAGGCCGATTTATGCCCCATTTACCCCTCCCGACATTCAGAGAAAGACACGTGTCCAGGGCATTGGTTGGTCCTGATGTTCAGCCCAGATGGTAATGTGAGGCACTTACAGATCAAATCTTTAACCTTCCGATCTGCTCATGGAGACATCGGGCAGCCCCAACAATAGGATTCATCGGGATGATGACGACTATGGATTACTTCCACAATAGACAATGAGAGACAAGTCTACAAGGAGATGGAAGTGATTAAAACTTTTGAAATGGCGACCGCAAAACAACAAGCAGCGGGTCCGGTGGACAACGGAGATGGAGGAACGGCTGATCGAAATTTGGCAACAACACAGCTGTTTTTTCCCACTACAAAGAATAAGTATTGATACACCAAGTTGCCGCGACACAGTATCCATTTGGTTTACATCCGCTTCCCCGTGAGATCACATGAGGTGCTAAATCTGGCATGATAATCTTAAGAATCTTAGTAGTATGTGTAATGCGCCACAATTTTCAAATCTTGGAGTGTAGATTTATGAATGAACCGCTCCTTTTAAAATCTTCCCGGTCTACTGACATTTGTTATGACGCTTTAAACATTACAATGCTCATGATAACTTGCTTGAAGATAAATAGCTTGTTGGCGCATAAGATCAATAAAACAGCCTATTATTGGCTTTTCAGCAACAATTATAAACAGGGCTTAACATTAACACCCGACAACCAGCCAAATGCGGGTGGATTTCAGCAGTGGCGTGTGAAGCAGTCACTCCTACTAGCCACTTTGGCGAGTTGAATTGTATATATAATACACATTTTTCAATTATAGTCAATTGTTGTTTTAAAAGGGCATCTAAAATAATAAACTAAGTGCAATGTAGTGTTGTCAAAAATATAGATTTTTCAATACATATCTGAAACGCTTCCAATGCTCATTTTCTGCAGAATAGATACATGATACCAGCGGCGCTTTCTCGCTCTCTCATCTCTCCGACAGCGAGTTGACACACAATCCCGCCTCCCCTCACTCACTCGTTTCATTTGCGCTGGATGAATATTGCTGGGGTTACAGGGCTTGGATTTCGGCATGGGATTGTGTGTATCGCGCATAATTTTTCTCATTCCCGCAGATTTTGTGCTCACACTCAAAGTGCGCGCACATAAAGCCATCTTGAGTTCGTTTTTGCTGCCTTATTGCACTTAAACAGTCAAGTACACACAAAATAATGTCAAAATGCCGGTCTTGGCAAGTATTCACGTGAACACAGTCAGTTATGTTGTAAGTGAACATACACAGTTGAGAAAGAAAACTACATGTGTAACAGTATAGTGGATCCATGCGTCAGGTCTTAAAGTGACAGCAGCCTACTATACCTGCTGCCAAATTTTGAGATAATATTAAAAATATCTATATGGCAGTTTTTCCCAATGGTATTGATGTCAACATTGTGGCCAGTGAACTTTGGAAAACTACTAGCCACAGTGGCTGGTGAGCAAAAAAGTTAATGTCAAGCCCTGATTATAAAGTAAAACAATTATGAAACACCTTTTACATAAAAAAATGTAAAAGGTAACATACAAAAATACCAAACAATCGCTTAGGCTGATAAATATTGTAATTAAAGAATGATATGCATTTAAACACACTTCTACCATTTATGTATTAACACTAGTGACAACTCGCCCCGTCTACGTTTATAATAATAAATATCCGTGTACTGAAAACGTAATTTCAATTTACCTTTATTAATCACTATCTGGCTGAAATAAATAAACATAACATAAATGTAAATTTCATTGTAATAAAAAAAGGATAAAATACTCCAACTCAACTCAACTGGAGACACCTAAAAGAAAACAAAAAACAAATACAAGGCTGTCTATAAGTTGATCACAAATACATGGGAGCCATGGAGAAAAGCATGATGTCTTATATTGATCTTAGCTTTAATTCAGAACCACACAGAAGATATAACATGATCCTTCCTTCTAAAGAAAGTAGTGCCAGTTGAGTTAATGTCTTCATTTATCTCATTTGATGGAGGTCAACCCCTAAATAACAAAAGAGCAGAATGACTCTCGAGGCCTGATTTCTCTTAAATTAGATGTGAAAAAACTGACACAGAGCAAAACTTTAAGGAATAACAAGCTAACAGGAGATTGCTCTCGAAGCCTCATTTTGAGAGGCCATGGCTGCTATTAGCAGGCAGCTGTGCGGGAGGCTGGGTAGAACATCTCATTACGCGGACACAAATCTTCCACTGCTGAAGAGAGCAACCTTTCCACTCGGCCCACTCTCACATAGTCATGGAGAGGCCCCGAAAGCCACATTTAAAGCCACCGCATTAGATCACTCGCAGGCACAGCACATCGGATTGATAGCACAGAGGCTTGATGTGCTTCAAGAGGCAGCCCATTGGACAGTAAGCCAATTGCATTTATGATGAGGCAATCGGCCAAAGCGGCCCTCAGTGGATACACGATGCACTGGCTCTTGTAGTTCAACTGTAGAGATGAGGGGATCAATCCGGCAATCTTTGTGCTTTCCGAAGGGCCTCTGAATATTTGCTTTTTTGCAAGACAGAGAATCCACAATCATTCTCCTCTTCCAGAAACAATTTGGTCTGATGACAAGCATCGAAATGGTCTGATGACCGCTGATCAGGAGACAGGCTGTTTGAAATGGACCGCTGGCTAATTGCCATTGTTCTGGAACAGAGCTTTGATCATTGGGCTAAATTGTGGTGACACCAAGGCAGACTCATTCTTCCAGTATCGCCAAGGCCATGATTGTTCCTCTTCTTCACGTTCTTTTCAGTCTAATAAATTGATTGCAAAATTACAGCGTCAAGCATTATGATAACAACCTCCCTTCACAATAACTTGATTAAAACCAATATGAATTCAAATAATGAGACAAGTCTATAGGGTGTCATACCCATGGGTATACAGAGTACACAGTAGACACCTGCATATTTATCTAAGAAAAGAACATTCTAATTATACAGACCTTCATTAACACAGAAAGCTTGGATGTCGGTTGCACAACCGATCATAAATCAACACCATCCTCCTGAGGTGACGGCAGAAGTTTCAAGACTCAAAATAATAAAAGGATTTAGAGGACTTTAAAAAAATTAACCCTCAAATGCATGAATGTTTCACCAATCATTATTGCATATTCGGGTCTTTAGCGACCTGGATCTATATCTAACACGGATAGATCTCTAATATAAAACTCTCCTGATATTACAGTAACAATTACAGAAGAATAAAATAAAGCATATTTTGTTACCTTTTGGAGCTTGGACGTGTTCAGTTTGAGCAGATGTCCTTGTGGAATAAAGGTGAATTGCACTTATTCAGTCATCAAAGATTATATTATTGTTGTGCAGAAAAAAATATACTTACACTGTTACACTCCTTGGGTCTTTAGCGACCCTATACAATTTTTACCAAAAATGAATGGGAAAACAGGCATTCTTTTATAATTTTCTTTTTTTTTTTCTTGTTATATTGTTTATAATGAATTAATTGAGGAATACTAAGAAGGTTGGTGTCTAACTTTAAAAAATGAATGAGGTGGAGGGTAGTGAATGATGTACTGGGTCACTAAAGACCCGAGGTATGCATTTAAGAGTTAAGGTATATTTTTCAGTGAACAGTTCTTAAAAGAACCATTGGTAGTGTGAAGAACATTTTAATAATCTGAAGAACTTTTTTTTCGCTATAAAAAAAGCTTTATTTTAGAGTGTAGAAAAATCGACACTTCACTTTTTTTCTTTTTTTTCACTTTTTTTCACGGTTTTCATTTGATTTGCAGTCAGGCTAGGCTAATTAATGTTAAATGACAGAAATCATCAGAATTCTGTTATTCAATTTGATATATAACATGTATTCTAAATACTCTAAATTACAGCTGCCACTTGACATAAGTTGAATTAATTTAACTTTAATTTGTAGCATATAAATGTATAAGACTATAAGTTTAAGGCAAGACAACCCAGGTGAATAGGGTTAAAAAAAAAATCAACTAATATCCTAGATATCACCATACATCCCCAGTTGATTTAATACATTAAGAATTACAATTTTTTTTTTGTATTACAAGTTTTCTGAAATTGTATGTTTAGATATGCAAATGAGGCAATATCTAATTAAATATGCACTAATTTGCATACATTTATAAAACAAAAATCTAAACACTGGATTAAGCCACGTTCAAAATCCTTGTTTAATTTTTTCTTTTCTTTTTTTTACATCAAAAGTATTTTACAGAGGGGATTTTGGATATTTCTTTTTATCACTCCATAAATCATAAAATACTGTCAACAACCAGAAATCAATACATTTTAAGAATAAAATGATGTATAAAATCAGGCAAATCATATATGACAAACCCTTCTGTAAAAACCTTCAGAATATAGATATATACTGTAGATAGGAATAAAACTGTAAAGTTTCTGCCTTTAAATATATATGTACTGATGAAATCTACAAACGCAAATAAATAAAGTGCTATAAAAGATACACTTAAGTGTATTTTGTATGTTTTCTTTCCACTAGAATAAAAAAAAAAAAAACACTTTATGAAAAGCCAAAAACCCCAAAATCTCAAAACTGAAAGATGTATTTTGATGTATGTAAAATTGTTTTTGCCTGTAGATTACAAAGTAAAAAAGTGTGACAGCATCCCTGTTCTCTTTTAATTGAGCTTTACTGATCGGACTTAGGTTGGAAAACGCTGGTCTATTCCACCTACACAATAGGGAGGAAAAACCTTACAAGGGTGTTCACCAGTTTGAAAATTTATTTTCATATAAAAAGACACTCTATGAAAACAGTAGAGGACTACTTTGTACAATCTTATGTATAAAAAACTTAAATGGTGCAAGGAGGATTCTCTGTGATAGCCATCTTCTTTAGCCAATGGGATTGTGTGTGCTGGCAAGGGGAGGATCCAAAAGTTTCCAGGATCCAAAACATGTCAAGCCATGAAGAAAACATCCTGCACATCAGGAAGTCCAAGAAAACATAATCATTCTTCAATACGTCCACACTCAGCTGTTCACCATTCATTTTCCGACGATCATCCTCCTCACAAAAATACATCTCATAAATTTTATGTGACTGTAAGGCCATTCTCAAGTTTTTTTTTTTTGTTTTGTTTTTTTTTTGTTTTGTTTTTTTAAAGAGTAAAACATAAATCTGTTCAAAACATAGTTAGTTTAGTAGAATTTTGGGGTGTAATTCTCCAGCTTCAATAAGTAGGGCTCTGTAAACGTCTATGAAAAACTCAACACTCATATACAGAGACAGAATTAGAGTGGAATGACAGAATGGTGAAAAGGTTGACGACTGCATCAGACAAAATAGCAACAAAAACAAAACAGGCACTGTAAATGAAGCAGGGTTTGTGTAAAGCTGCGTGGTTGCGAAGAGAACAATTCGTAGAAGTAAAATAGCTGGCTCACCTGTTTGGTTTGTCTTACTAATCTTTCAAGACAAGGCTAGAAATCGCTTTTCTCAGCACAGAAAGATAAATGACCTCACTTCCTTTCACTAAAGATTTAGTCTAAATTCCAAACATTCCGAATTTAATAGTTAAAATTTTATTGGCCGGTGCTAATGTACGCTGCGTCCGAAATCGTATACCAAGTAGGTACTACATTTGAATTTACTTAGTGACCATTAAAAAGTGTGTTCTATATAGTATAATTATGGATAGTATGAATGAAATTTGGATACACTACATCCGCTATGTTGTTACTGTCACATGACCTACCAGCGGCAGTTGCGTCGCCATTCATAAATCCTCTCCCGTGGCCTCATGCAATAGTAAAGTGTCCGTCAAATGCGCACTTTAGAATCGCGGCGGAAGTAGAAGGTCATCCTACTGTTTTTCGAATACTATGTATTCAGACATACTACTCTTTTGCCATACTGTTTTTCACATACTATATAGTAGGGAAGTTTACGATTTCACAGCGATATAGTCCAACCGCATTTGAACTTTTCACCTTTTGCAACACATAACCTTGATGCTTTGGAGTCTTTAGGAACTATTTTCATTGGTGGAAAAATATGCAAACAAACTGATCGATTTTAGTTAGAAACTAGGGTTGCAAAGGGGCTGAAAATGTCTGGTAAATTTCCAGAAACTTTCCAGAAGTCCTGGAAATTCTGGAAAGTTTCCCAAAAATTCTGGAAAGTTTCTGGAACCTTTGCAACCCTACACAATATTAACATCTTGTTTATTGAATTGTTAAAAGCAATAATCACAATCACTCTACAGTACTGAATATCAGCACAACTGTGATCATCTTTCACCAAACAGCAGTCTGGCTCATGTGATATTGCTTATCCCAAATATGAGAGTAATATTTAGCCTTTCTTGACTGCAGTTGGGAAGGGAGACGAAAAACCAGTTTTAATTGCCGTGGTGGTTTGGAGATATTTCATGGGGATGAGGCAGCCCATGTTCCCCATTAGTACAGATTACTTGCAAAGGTTGAAATGGCATGCTCTAGTCTTGCCATCTGTGCCTATATGATATGCTGACTTCAGGGATCTTTGAGCAGATGAAATTTGCGCCAAGTAAGAAAATGTCAGGACAAATCGTTATTCCCTCAAGATAATTACCACACCTTTTTCTCTCCCTCGTTCGCCCTCTCTTTCTCGCTTTCCGAGTCTCCATGTGGAGTTACATCAGCCAACACAACTAATTAACGGGTTATAAAGAAGAGCGGGTTGGCAAAGATGACCTCTGCAGTCTGCTTAGCATTAAGCCAACTGTCAAACTCTGCAGTCGGAGTGCAGAAATAAATCTGAATCGATCACTGGTTTTCAACTGAAAACATCACAAAGGGCTACTTTTTGCAAGAGCAGAAATGTAGAACAACTTAAAGATGGAGAAGAAGTGTGGAAACTTAGCACCATCCCTGACAGCAGACCTTTGTGTTGGTTCAAAATGGAAACGCTCTCAGCTGGAAGTGTGTCTCTTACTGGATAAGCCCATTCTGGAACGCCAAAGCTCTATTTGACTGGAATGTGGATTCTTTTGGTTGCTTTGTGTAGGATGGATCAAAGATGCTTCCCTGGTGTGAACGAATGCGAATTTGACATTAAACTGCACATACTGTATAGCACAATATGTTCTGTCAAGCATTTTGGAAAACCTAAATAAAACAAAATCACACAGCGGTATGACAATGAAGACCTACTTCCACGCATAAAATTATACCTGAAGCTTAGATGTACAAAAAAAGAGAAATCTTTTAGAAAATAAAATAAGAATAATGGACACAAAAATGCAAAGCTGGGTACAGTACGCCTGATGCAGAGAAAAAAAAATGCAGAGGATGGCACATATTAATGAACGCTTTCAAAACTTCCTCCCGCCTGAAAAACAAAGCAAGAAAAGGGAAACGGAACTTGAACCATCCAAAGAATGAGAAGACAGAAAGGAGGAAAGAAAAACCCTAAGGGGTTATTAAACAGTGTGCGAATCACCAGTACTGATTTTTTTTTTTCTCTCGTTCCTCTATAAAAAGTAGGGTGCAGAAATATTTTTTTAATTCCCAAATCATCAAACAGGTGAAAGAGAATCCTTTCTGGAGTAAAATCAAGACAGGAAACAGTTTGTTAAAAATGTTTTACCATACTCTCCAGGCCCCACTCTGTCATTTAATGTCTCTGTGTGAAAATATAGAATAGAGCACTCTTCATCTCTGAGTCTGGTCGGTCCTCACACCTGTAAACAAGTACAGAATCCTTTAGAAGACGTCTTGCTGAAGATCACTGACAGCGTGAGTACGTAAGAGGGTTTAGTTGTCTCTCAGTTAGTTTTAGGTGTGTGTTCTCTTCACACTTCAGTCTGGAAGTCTCCTTCGGATGTGTCAGGTGTGTTGGCGGAGGATGTGTCCCAGGGTTTACTGCGCAACTCCAGTCTGTCCTTATGTTCGCTGGAGACACACGTCTGCTCAGGGGTCATGGTCTTAAAGCTGTCCCAAGATCGCTGGTCATCTGTGGTGGACTTGTCCTGAATATGTACATACAAGAGGGCGAAAATAAAAGAAATTAAAACCTGCGCATGAACATTGCTCACCTTCTTTAACCTCAACCATTCACTTACAAAAAGTATCATGGTAAGCATAGTGTTTAAAAAAAATTCCAGGAAACCATTGTGTATAATATATATGATTAAAATTCGATTATATTTTTTAGAAATGTATTTTATTATTACAGTGGTGGCTAACACAATTCTATACAGTATACACACTAAAAGGTTAGTTTTTTTTATTAATATTTTTATTCAGCAAGGATGCATTAAATTGATCAAAAGTGACAGTAAAGACATTTATAATGTTATAAAGAATTTCTATTTCAAATAAATGCTGTTCTTTTGAACTTTCTATTTATCTAATAATCCTGAAAAATATCTTGGTTTCCAGAAAAATATTAAGCAGCACAACTGTTTTCAACATTGATAATAATAAGAAATGTTTCTTTAGCAGCAAATCAGCATATTAGAATGATTTCTGAAGGATCATGTGACACTGAAGACTGGAAAATCCAGCTTTGCATCACAGGAATAAATTACATTTTAAAATATATTCAAATAGAAAACTAGTAATTTTAAATTGTAATAATATTTCACAACATTACAGTTTTTACTGTTTTTTTTATCAAAGATAATATAAAGGATATACAATATGGGCATAAATCAAATGTTTATTTCCATATAATGAATTACAAATTTCTATATAGGGGAGAGTGAGGTAAGATGAGCCAGTGGATAAGTTGACCCACCCCCTTTATCTTGGTAACTGTACACTTTTATTGTCATGTGACCACATATTTTGGAACCACCCATCATTTCTACCAGACTGTGAAAATGAGAAGCACATGGGAGGAGTGGAAGGCACCCATTTACTTTAAAAACTGTTTTTGGCTTGTCAAAGTAAAATTTTAGCATAACAGATGTAATTGCTGTTGCATCGAAGCAAATTTGTCCAGGTCTAAAGTATTTATGACCCATATTGGTGATTTAGCAATGTATAAAACCATGCAAATCATTAGCCTGAATTGGTAAGCTAACCAGTTTTATCCAAAATGGCAGCTATGGGGCAAAGTGAGCCAAATGATATGGGGTAAATTGAGCCAGTGTTTTAACTTACCCCACCATAAGGCACTGTAGTTGAGTTAAATCTCTGAGGTATAAACTGGTATAATTTCAATGTAATGCTACACAACTGGTTTAGTTTATCATTTTCTTAAACAAAAATTTAGTTTGAGTTTATTTGATAGGAACAATGTACAAGTACACCAAATCCTTCACTGATAAGAACCAGAAGATGCTTAATCATAATATCTTTCCACCTGTAGTCCCTAATGACCTAACATGTTCAATACTGCAGAAAAACTACCATGCCAAGAACCTTTTGACTAAACTGTTTATTAGTTTCAATGACATTTATTCATTCATTCTAATTTTTTAGTTTTTATTTTATTTAATTTTTATTAAATTTTACTCTACAAACTCTAAAAAAAAGGACCACATAAGTAAAACAATGGCTCATCTTACCCCACTCCCCCCTACCATATACACATTAGCCAACACTGTAACAACAACACATTGAGTTATAGCCTAATAATTGACAGGAAGCAGATCCCATTTTTAAATGTACAGTGTTATTACAATACCACTCATAACTATGGTATTCTGGCAGAAACTATCACTACCATGGTCATTTTTAGACCTGCCACGAGGATCGTAAGGCTGAAAAACTACATTTTATCTCGTCTGGGACGTAACTAATGGAAATGTGCTCAGGCATTTGTAATTTGCATTTAATGCGCCTGAATGCACGTTACAACAGAAGCATAAAGACTAAATGGCGTTATAGTCTTGCTACATTACGACTTGTCTATACAACATATGGAGCGACTTGCTCATCTGCATTAGTGGTGGTCTGTGCTGCGTTTTATGCCTGGCTATTCCAGGTGTTCATTACTTCAGATGGCCAGAACACATATAATACACTCCATCCCATTGAGACTAATGATGTATCCTACAGCTATATGGCCTCTTAATGCTAGCTAAATTGCATTATACAGTAGGGGCAGATTAATCTAATCACACAGAGAGAGTGAGGAAATATGAGGTTAGGAATGTAAGAATAAAAAAAGAGAGACAGCCAGAGCCAGGCCTCTCGAAGAGAACTCTGTTGAGACCTGACGAATTCATCTTGCCATTCCCCTCCTCTCGAATGTATTCCCAACTTCCCCGAAAATGAGATGTATGAACCTGCATATCTCGAAACGTTTGAGGCGATCAATTACAGGGTTGCTGTCGGCTCCCCCTCAGCTGAAATGCCCATGATTGTGCATGTGACAGATTGGGAAGATTGGAAAACACCACGTAAATAAGTTGTCTGAGGTATGACTGAAAAGAAGTTTCTCTGCCTCCCACTTGTTCATGAGTATTTGTGAAGGGGGGAGGCTTATAAACTCGAGCTGTGTGGGTGGGTTTGCCGGTCACCATGGAAATGAAAATATGAGCACTCACACATACACTAAACTCACACATGCACATTATAACAATATTTTCAAGCAGAGTAAACTGAATGTCTGCTCTTTTGGCTCTCATTCACAACCTCTGGTTGAGCTTGTTGGCTCATATAAGCAAGTTTCCATCCACAAGGGGGCGATAGCACCCTGATTATTATTCACCCAATGTAACAGGCTGACAGTAGGCAAAATGGATACAAAAAGTGTAATCTGGCAGCCAATTTGCATGCTAAACGCTGAAGAAGGAACATTTTGTCGAGCAGAACTGTTGTTAATGCTGAAGAGGAGCCCGACTTTATTCCTAAGAGAATGCTAACGCGATTGTGCTGCTCTTGCGTATTTCCTTTCCTCTCCATCTCTCTTCCTCTCAATCGCTCTACTCACAACAACCTTCCTTCACTTCCTCTAGCTTTCTCCATCTCTCCTCGTCATGCCTTTTCTACTTACACTCGAAGAATTCTTTTCACCTCCGGCAGACGAAATGCTCCATCGCTTTTCCCTCTGTTGCAATAAAAATGAGGATGGGAGAAAAGAAAAATAAAGGAAGAGAGACAGAGAGGGAGGGAGAGAAAGACAGGCAGAGAGCACAGAGCGAGAGAGAAAGAGAGAGAGAAAAGGAGGGAGGATCACAGTCACTCAGCATGTCTGAGGGGAAGCGATGTTTGTTTGAATTTTTGTTACCTTGATGGAGGACTCTATAGATTAAATCTTGGAGGCTTGCGCGCTCCCATCCCCCATATTTCTTTTGCAGACAGAGACAGAGACGACTTAAAAGTCTACAGCACTATGCTCAGCATACGACAAGAGAGGTGAATGCTAACTTCAGCTTGTATGAACTACGTCAGACATGTCTGTATTGAAACACTGCAGTAGAGGAAGAGGAAGCTTAGCACTGCACGCTAAAGGGAAAGAGATTCTGTGATGTTTTGGAGGCAAAAGGGACATGGAGATATAAAACCCTGCTGCTTAACTTCTAAGGAAGTATATGCTTACTGAACCTTATTAGTGACCTTTGGAACGTTCTACACAGTATGTTGAAACTCTATATGCAGCAACTAAAAGTATAAAATACGACAACACAATGACGCAAGAACGTTTAAGAATGCATATTGAGAAACGGCCATATTGTTTTCATTTGTCATGCGTGTCCTAGCAATGAGGCACACGTTTCTGCGCAAGTTTTATATACAGGTGTATATATATATATATATATATATATATATATATATATATGTGTGACCCATGGTGGCAAAATGATTCAGAATGTGCACGGGTTAATTTCGAGCTACAGGCAAAACAAGTGAAAAATGTAGATTTTGAGGTTCACAAAAATGAGTTCATTAAGCCCTTGTCTAGTGATCCCAATGCTCTAAATGGCAATCAAACATCTACAAATATCTTTATTTGTACGTTTTCTGAGAGGAGTACCTTTCATTTGTCCATGAAAAGGATCTTACTCGCGCTGACTGACAGATCCGAAGCGCGTGCACAAAGACGCCGCAGACAGCTCGCGATATACACACATACACATAATTACAGTATTTCAAAATATATGTCTTGGCATGTGTTCACACAAACATCATCTGTTATGTCTTAAGTGAACGTTTGGTTAACTGTTGGGGAAAAACATGATATGTAAACAAAATTTAGATCCATGCGGTACAATAGGTCTTAATATATAGTCTGTCTGTTTTATTAATGTTAATCAAACAATTGTGGTATCTTGGGAAAAAAGATATGGGTTTTGATTTGATGTGTGCCAAATTTGGTGTTATTACCAGGGATTTTTAAGGTATGGTTGCTAGGTGACTGAGAAAAAAAAGTGTAATTAAATTACAGTTACTTATGAAAATGTTAACAATTACAAAGGGGGTTACATCTGAATATTTTCTGTAAAAAGCTAAGACATGTTGAATAATATTAATTTGTTGCTTTGCCTGTTTTTGATGTGCACGATGCCTCCTGCCATTTAAAGGCCATTTATTAAAGCAATGCTATTCTGATGCTTTTGATTGGTTCTCTTGTTTGAATTTGCAGCGCACCACGTCTGCCAATTACATCAATCCACATTGCCGCTGAAAGCTTTAGGCTACAACCTGTCTGAGAGTTGACACCATGGGCGAGTGATAAAAGTGTGCTCCAGTGCTATAAATTTAAAAATCATTTCATCCAGAAATTTGTATTTAACCTCAGAACGACCTCAAAGTAAAAAGAGGTGCTAAAGTCTGATTTTGTGGTTGCTGTGCTTTAAAATTAAACTATTATAATCTTTTTGAAAGTCTGACAGTAATCAGTGTGGAGTACTACTGCAAGGTTAACCCTGCCTGGTCTAAATGTTTAAATGAAAATGATTAACAGTTACAGTTAAATGATTAACATTCATTAGACATTTAGAAAAGCAATCAAAAGCTAATCAAATGTAATCAGTAACATTACTTAAATAAAGTAATTGAAATAGTTTCACTACTTATTACATTTTAAATAGGGTAACTTGTAATCTGTAACCAATTACATTTCCAAAGTAACCTTCCCAACACTGTATATAGTACGAATATGTGTAAATGTTCTGTGTAAACAAATTCTGTACCTAGTCCTTATAGAGAATATTATGGATTCTTATAGAGTTTAACAATGGATATCCCTCTCTCACTCTCTCTTTTCTCTTTCCTGAAAGATGTGTGGCTGCATCCGAAATCACATACTTCCTACTATATAGTAGGCGAAAAACAGTATGTCACAAAAGAAGCATGTCCGAATTCACAGTACTCATAAAAGAGTAGGTAAAAAGTACCTGGATGACCTATTACTTCTGGCTTGATGCTGAAGTGTGCATACGATGGACACTTTACTATCCCATGAGGCCACGAGAGAGGATTTGTGAATGGCATGTAGGTCACATGATAAGGGCAACATGGCGAATGTACATCCAGATTACATTCATACTACACACACTCATACTATATAGAATGTACTTTTTTAGTACTTATTCAAAATAAGTACCTACTCAAGAGAGTATGCGATTTTGGACGCAGCCAGCGTGTCTGAACTAGTCTAGAGTGCTGATGATGCGTAAGAAAATGAAAGTACTATTATTCAAATCACTCCTTTGATTTTCCTCATACTTTTCTGCATAACATTCAGTTATAATTCCATCTAGGAATTCCTTCTTTTTACACAAGAAAGATTTGCCATTTATGTTTCTACAGAGTTAACTGTATCTCTCCTCTACATAAAGACACTCTTTGGATTCAAGGACTACTAATAGGTGAGTGAAGAAAGCAAGGAAGGTACAGAAACACAGCAGTGACCACAACCTACAGTATGTATCCAGCACACAAATGAGAAAGCACAGGTCAGAGAAGTCAGCTGTTGCACAATGAAGCAAAGGAAAAATGAGAAAGGAGCAGTGTCTACAGCAGCAGGGCAGCGGGGGAGAGCAAGTTTAGTCACTGTGGGAGTTCTGTACTGGTCTAGAAGTTTCTATGGAGACTATAGGTTGGAAAGGACAAAAAGAAACACTATGCTGTGGCTCAGACACAATGCTCTCAGGATGAGAGTTTTTTTGTTACCTTTTCTCTGTTTGTCGCCCTTGGGTCTGCTGACTGCCTGGCTACAGTCAAACTATGACAGAAAACATGTAGTTTCAAACCAAGGAAAGACAGGCAGCAGTGCATTATGAAAAAAACTAAAACAAAACAATGATGCAGCAACAATAAACAAAATCATAAGCAGTAGGTAAAAATCCCCAAAGAAAAAGACAAAGAAAAAAAGCTTATTAGACTCATTCTAAAAAAAAAAAAAAAAAAAAAAGTCAGATATGTACAGACCCAAACATTGGTTAAAATTTTTCAAATAAAATTTTAAACCCAACGGTTGGTTTTGTCCATATTTGACCCAAACATGGGTTGAAACAACCCATCATTTTTTAGAGTGAATGGATTGAGTAAAACAACATGGGTGTGCAACACAGAAGAGGAAGCAGGATAGAACGACAAGGCCTCTGTCAGAGATGAGTGTCTGGGGTAAAGGTGCGTTCAAATCATGTCAGAAAGATCATATTTACGAGTTGAATGCACATGAACGCCACCACAAAGTCGTAAATACGAGTGGGAAACTGAATTTTATTTGAAGCCCCATATGAGTTGGGGTGTGTCAGTGAGAAACATGGCGGAATACCACAGTACTAATAGGTATTTAGCAGTGACATTGTCAGGCTTTTTTATTTCAATAAAATAAGCTAAGGATTTGAACCGGGATCTCTGGTGTGGGAGGCGGGCGTGCTAACAAGGACGCTAAAGACCACAGCCTCTAGCGTCAGTCGCTCTAGCGCCTCTTGAGATCAGGGCAGTGAGATTTACAAGCACAGTTCTTACTGGCCTAAGTCCATTACACTCACCCCCCTAAACCTCACTCCCATCCGGGTCACGGCACCAAATGTTACCGGTCCTACTTGACCTGCTCCGACCGAGATTCAAACCGGGGTCTCTGGTGTGGGTCAGCTGCTAGCGCCTTTTGAGGCCAGGGGAGTGAGGTTTACACGCACAGTTCTTACTGGCCTACGTCCGTTACATTCGTAACTCGATTTTTACCCCCTGGAACACGATTTTTACCAGGGAGCCCTCCCGGAATGTGATTGGCCGTGACTGGGTGGGTTTTGAATAGAAATTGGGCAGGTTTTGTTATGCAAACCTGGCAACCCTGATAATAGCATTGTAATATGTGACCCTGGACCACAAAACCAGTAATAAGGTTACATTTTTTGAAATTGAGATTTATACATCATCTGAAAGATCTCCGAATGATCTGGCCGAAATACAACTTTTTGAAAATCTGGAATCTGTGTATGCAAAAAAGTCAAAATATTGAGAAAAGTGCCTTTAAAGTTGTCCAAATGAAGTCTTTAGCAACGCATATTACTAATTATAATACATTTTTGATATATTTACGGTAGGAAATTTACAAAATATCTTCATGGAACATGACCTTTACTTAATATCCTAATGATATTTTGGCATAAAAGAAAAATCTATAATTTTGACCCATACAATGTATTGTTGGCTATTTCCACAAATATACCCGTGCGACTTATGACTGGTTTTGTGGTCCAGGGTCACATATAACAATATATGTAACGATAAAGCTTACGGTGGCCTCATAAGTTAATTAAAAACATTAAAAAGCAAAACACACCTGATGCATCTTTGTTCTTCATTGTCTAGAAATAGAGTTAAAAAACCTGACTTGAACTAGGGTCACCTGACATCGTAAACATGACATCCCAACTCGTAAATATGAACTTCACAAGAGGACTTGAAAGCACAATAAATTCACTAAACAGTTGTGGCACTTTTGCCAGTAATTTATCAAAAGATGATCAAATGACAATTTGACACTCAAAACTTTTCAAAATGAACAATAGTGTCATGCAAATTGTGTTAACCGGGGCATGCTTGCTTTGAATTTGAATTAAAATGTGCATAATTTTATACCTGATTTGCATGATTTCTTTAATGAACAGGTGCTAAAACAACGCAGACAGCATGTGCATATAAAAAATAGCAAGCTTAGTGAATTCTCCCCTCTACATTTATACATTCCGGGACAAAAAGGAGATATCAGTGAGCTTTGGGGTCTCCAAACCAGAATAAATGGCTAGAATGTTGCCATAATGTACAGATTAGACCATTTGTTTCAGTGAAATACAGTGAACTTCTATACAGTATTAAATATGATCGGATAACCACAATAAATGTTGATGTATACGGTCACTTTCATTGCATACATGACCCTTGTGTTCCCTCCATTATAAAGTCATACATTATGTATTAAGGATAATGCGCTAAAAGCCTTATCTGGTCTCTCTGCCACGACAACCATTGCTGAGTTATACTGCATTATGTCAGCTTGGCTAATAGTCTGTAATCTATTCTACTCTGCTCAATGTTAAAAGAACCACAAAAGGGCAAAATAGACACAAAACTGTCACTAAAATTAATATTACCCCTATGCCATGATCCAGATATGAGCTGAGCTACAATACAGCAAGAACAGAGCCCAGCAAGGCGAAATCTGCCGACATGACATATCTCACTAATTATGTCTTAATTGGCACAGACTGCAAATTAGCATTTTGCTGTGTGTGTGTGTGAGAGTGTGTAAGAGTCCCATCTCAGCATTAAGCCCCTTCATTAAGCTGTTTGATGGTGCATCTGCTCCAAGTTGGTCAACACAATACTTTGTAAAGAAAATATCATTTTGGGGCTAATTTTGTGTGGACAAAAGGCAAACACAAGACGCAAAAAAATCTGTTATTCAATTAATGCCTTAAAGGTCTCTAGATGAAGCTCCAACAAATGAGGAAACTAGAGGGAGAGGGTGAATGTCGGGGAAAACATACATCTGCTACTCGCCCTCACTACAGCAAATTGTTTCTTCACAGTTGGGCTCTGATACTAATAATTCAACTCAACTGCAGGGAAACAGTTTCGTCGAGGCATAACCAAACACGCTAAGATTAGGTAAACACTCAGATGCACACTAACACACGCTTATAATCACACCCACACTGTGCGAGTACTGATAAACGTTAAGAGCATAACCTTTAAAGCAAGACAATTACAGTATTAGATTCATGAGACCACCTTGCACTGTTACTATACATTATCAGTGCTATAGGGTTTTGAAAGTTTTAATGAGCCATTTGTACTAGAAAGCAGTTTGATTAGCACTAGTTGATAGGGGTCACAAAATGGAATCATGCTTTGAATTAAATTTTCTAATTGTAGATGAAGGCCTTTAACACCAGTAATTTAAGTAAGAGACTCAACTTAAGTAGGATACATATTTTAGCTGCAATCACATTTTTATAAAAAAAAGCCACCAATGTTGTCCAGATTACAAATGAGTTAGCTATAATGTATTTTACCATGAATAATTTGCAACAACAACAACAACAACAACAACAACAACAACAACAACAACAACAACAACAAATATTGTTGCTATAGGGTGTTCCAAGATGGTTTCTAGGGTCTAAAGACCTCACCCAAAAAAACAAAAACAAAAGATATTCGGGTCTCTACGATTTACAAATTCATTCATTCATTTTAGTCAAAGCTGTAACCATGTTGGCCTCTCAATCATTCTGACTTTGATGAGCCTAAAAATTTAACTTTTAACATTTTTTGTCACCCTAACAACAAACAGGGCGGTGCCTAACAGACTACAGCAGAGCAGGAGGGGGGGATACTTGTCCTCCTCAGTGTCTATTTGAATAACAAATTATTATACTGTGTGCATGATTTACTTAAAACGAGGGAACAAATTAGTAAAACATGCTGACATATTAGTAAGTTTGTTGCCGCGGTATACATATTTCATGTTCGTTTGCGTGGCTCCGTACCACTCTGTAAAAAAATATCCTGTTAAATTTATAACAAAAAGCTATGGTTGCACTTGACTGTGGAAATAACTAAATGTAACACAACCTAATGTACAGAACTGATTACAAAATAGAAGACAAAAAAAAAATAATAATAATAATTGCAATAAAATATTAAAGTATTAAATTACAGGGTGGCTCATATTGTCTCATATCAATTTTAGTAATTTACTGTGAAATTTCAGCATTTTTTGAGTATTATATAGGAATAAACTGTAAATGATATGGCAATTCATACTTTTTACTTCCAAAAACCATACATTTTACCATCAATCCTCCTCCTTCCAAGGAAGTTCGAGATTTTATTATCCGTTGCATTATAGGAAAAATGCCTAGAAATGCATAATTTGAAGTCATGTCCATGGCACAAATGCGGGTTACGTGCATACAGTAAGTTTAATACTTAGTCTTGGGTTTATTCAAATCTTTTATTATTACTAACCCCGTGCATATATTTATGATATTTACCCTTTCATACAACAGTCAGTGGGAGTAAGAGCAGAAGTTTTCAGTTAATGCATATTTCAAGAGCCAGACTGTTGCCTTCCTCTGCTCTCAAGTTCCCCGCTGTGTTCATTTGTAGGAGCCCCATTAGCATGAATAGATTGAACACAGGGTACCAGTCCTTCATCCATTTGGGACCATATGGGGTGCCTCCGCTACAGCTATCAGCCCAGCCAGCATCTTCACTTAGAGGTTAACTGCCTTTCAAACTGCATCAAGCTCCATTCGCACTAACATGTGCAATTTAACGGACTGCAAGTGACTAAGGCGCCTCCACTGTCCCCATAGAAAAAAAAAATAATGAGATGAAGTGAACCCGTGGTACGAACGAGAGATTGAAGTCAGAGTATGTAGGAGGAGAATAGAGAGAAAGACGATTAGATGGAATGGTGAGTGCCGTTTTTGGATGTGTTAGAGACCCACTAAGCTCACTGTCCTCACCAGCTGTTAGAATGATCTAATAGGATAAAAGTCAAGTCTAGAATAAGACAGGATGGGAAAAATTTTCCCGAATGTGCACTCATCTCTTTACCGGCCCACACATGACATGGTTCTGACCAAACGCACTACATCTGAATCACCTTGTTGCTGGAGGAGTATGTGCTTACTTACCGTATACTGATCAGGTTAATTCTCAATTTTAATGCAGATTTGTGGCCGCATTGATCAAAATTAGATTGTATGTGTTTATGATCTTTTAAAACAATAATTTTAACCGAAACTTTTGTGGTTTATATGAATTTATATTTATGGTTTTGTTTTAAATAAAAGTTAAAGACAGGGTTTAAAATAGCACAAGCACAATTTACAGCAGTACATCACAACATCGCAGGGAATATTCCACGCCGAGCTAGCACGGAAAAACATGACCTACTTTGAGAAAACACCCAACATTTAATCCTCTACACCTCTTGGACTCTACAGGATTTACACGGCACCAATGAGAGCCTCTATAAATCAAGGCCCTCTCACACGGGGTTGGGAATACGGGGTCTGGTTGACATGCTTACGTTGGCTCTCTTTGTAAACGAAGCTCATTCTCCGTGTTAAAGGCTCGGATTGTCGTGGTGGAGGTGGAGGAGGAACCTGTAAAGGTGGCCGGATTGTTAGAGGGGTGTAAAGACTACTGACATGGCACTTTTTAGGCACAGCTTTTGTTTATGAGGTAGATGTGGTTTCATGAGGTAGACTGGTCTTGAGGGAAACGTTCTGCCTTGTTGAATGGCTATGAATCCAGTAGGATCCACTGTAAAGGTAGTTACAGTGCTGTAAATAGTGCACTTATGTCTTTTAGTTCATAGTTATCTTCATAAATGTGAAAACCACTTCTTTAAGAATGAATTATGCCAACATCCACACTAGTCCTGACCTGAAGAAGAAATCCAGTTAATTGATTGGCTTATAGGCACTGGGTTATTATAATAATTACAACTGTGCAATTTTGTTTTTCCAAACTCTCTTGACCACCATTATGGCTGTAATTATAGCATTGTCAACATATTCAAAGACCTGTGGAATGAAATCAAAATAATTTTATGCTGCATTTGCTTTCCCACTGGCAAATGCTTAAAGCACCATGACTCATCAATACTGTCAGAAGGACTCTACCGTCGAAACATTTGAAAAGCAGATAGAAAGAGTTTGATCCTGTTATGTGAGAACATGAATGATGCTCTTATGCTTGTCTGCATGCATAATCCAGCATTAGGTTGTCCAGATGTTTTTGACAGGGCTGGCCCATGTAAAGCACTCATTGTCGAGAAGCATAAACCACCTTCACTGATAATAATTACAATAATGCCAAATGTAAACCATTTAAATTAACTGAGTAATCATCAAAACAGTAATAAAATTGCACGTGAAAGACAAAAAAATGTAATCAAATTACATTCTATTAATTATAAATGATAAAATTGCATTATATAAATTATAACAAATTATAGTAAATAAATATGTTTTCTTGTCTGCTGTATGCTTTTATATGGAAGCTTGTTTCCGTCACAGAATAAAAAATAAAAAAGGTAATTGCAACTTTTTATCTCACAATTCTGACTTTTTTTCTCGTAATTGCGACATTACATCTCGCAATTATGACTTTTTAATCTCAGAATTGCGTGATATAAAGTCGCAATTGCATGTTATAAAGTCAGAATTGCGTCATATAAAGCCGCAATTGCGTGTTATAAAGTCGCAATTCTGACTTTGAAACATACAATTACTTTATATCAAACAATTCTGACTTTATGACACAATTGTGACTTTATATCACACAATTCTGACTTTATAACACGCAATTGCGAGATATAAAGTCAGAATAGTGAGATATAAACATTATGACTTTATAACTCGCAATTGCGAGTTTATATCTTGCAATTCTGAGAATAAAAAGTCAAACATGCAAGATGTAAACTCGCAATTGTGAGATAAAAAGTCGCAATTATCTTTAAAAATGTTTTATTGGCAGAAACAAGCTTCCATACTTTTATGTTCTGCATCAGTTTGTGAAAATTGCTCAATGTTTCAATGCTTCTTTGACTCCACCTGATTGTTGTTGTTTTTTTGTTGTTTTTTCTTGAAATTGCTTCCCTGTTTGATTTAAGCCAAAGACTTGACTTGAGCCATGGCCAATCCTAGTTTAGAATTCTGGAATGGCCAATCAAATCACTCCAGTGGCCAGGGCCACCCCAGGACACGCCTCTGGTAAAAAAGTAATGCAGCGCAACGATCTAAAGGCCTGAATTGGGCCAAAACTCCAAATGAAAAGTGAGTGAGCATGTGGCAAATGCCACCAAAGTATACACTTGTCACAAATTGTGGGCAGGTAATTATCCGGAGGACGTTTGTTTTTAAATCTTAATGGCAAAAGCCTGTGGACACTGGCATATGGATGTTTGCAATGCTCCTTCCTCTAATAGAACATTAAAGATTCAGCAGTCTAGCTAATGGAAAGATGAACAGTCAGCTCTTTCCAGGGAAAGCAGATAGGAGAGCTGCAGCAGGCAGGTGTACTTGGACAAGCTTAATGGTGGGAGACTGAATATGATCCAACTATTAATACTGTATTAATTAACTTACAAAACACAAGGCTCAGGGAAAAGGAAAGCAGATAATGTTCTGATAAAGATGTTTCTAAACACCAGGTGCATGTACAATTACCTTTCAAAGGTTTTTTTTTTTTTTTTTTTTTAACTTTAAATCCAAGTACCAGAATACAAACTGTTCACTCCCCATCATTTAAAGGGACAGTTCACCCAAGGATGAAACTTCTGTCATCATTTATTCACCCTCATGTCATTCTAAACATGTATGCTTTTCTTTCTTCTGTGAAACATAAAAGAAGATATTTTGAAACATGTTTTTGTCCGTACAATGAAAGTTAGAGGTGTCCAAAACAACAATGAACCCCACTGACTTACATTGCATTGATAAAGAATTTTAATTCTAAACGTTTTCAATGTTTATTAGCGCATTTTAATCTTATTTATTATCAAACCGTTTATGAATTTTAATCCCTGTAATTTTAAAGCAGTTTAAAATGAATGTTTATTTTAAAGCAGGTTAAAAGGACATTAATGCGTCCTCAAAACAAGACATTTTCTGCCTCCCAGGTAACAAATTATTTATGTAAATATCATTAGTGTTTCAGGTTTAAGTAAATGATTTAGTGCTCCAGTTACTATTGCTTTAAAACTCCTGCAGTGGTGCACGTGTGAGCATGGTGACACATTAGTGACTTTGTAACGCAAATATACAGGATTTTTAGCAAGTACAGGGTAAGATTATTTCCCTTGGGTTGGGTATAAGTGTGGGGTTTGCAGGTTAGAGGGGTCTTACCTTGAAAGAGGACATGGCAGGGTCCCTGTTATACCTGTCTATGGTGTGGAACTTGGTGGAGTGGTTGAGTTCATGGTACAGCTCTGAGTGTCTTTTGCGAGTGTGCATCACTTTCTGTAAGGAAGGGGAAAAACAAACAAACAAAAAAACAAAAAGAAACAAAAGCAAAAATAAGAAAGGGCAGGCCAGGGAGGAGCTGGGTCGATGGTAATCCAGTTAAACCGCAAGACTAGGGTGATGATAAACACTCATCCTCCCGAAGGGTGGTGTTTTGATTGGTTAATAAAACTGATGGGTATTAAGCAATGTTAAATCTCTCTGGTCAGTATTATTTCCTACTTACAGACACTTCCACCAATTCCCAGAGTTAAATGGATGTGGTTGGAAGCTGGCTGGACTGTTTTGTCGCAAAGAATTTAGATATACAAAGACGGGAGAAAGTGCAACGCTCAATATGGTGGAATAAGTCCCGCCTTCTAAATAAAAGAGCCAGTCGCCAATTGGTAAAGTCATCACGTCACTGCCGCTGCCGTTAAAAGCTTCGCTTTCTATAGAAACAGTCAGTGTTCTGAGATGCGTGCTTATGATTGCACGTGCACATTGGCTGGTCCAGCCTGAAAGTTTTTCTTTTTTGTCATGATTTAAGTGTTTAGAAACAAAATTTATGAGACTGTTATTGTCAGATTTCATTGGTGATTTTAAATATGAAATTTAATCACTGCATGTCTGGAATAATTGCCCGAGAGGTGTTTCAAAGATGGCCGCTGAGTGAAATGACTTGCCTTAAGGACTTTGTTTGTAGTCATAGCTGGTTTTCACACAGAGCTGACATGGAGCTTTGCTCTAACCTGTGAATATCAGCACTGGAATTTTAAGTTTGTTTACCATTTATTTTATTTCTGTAAACAGTAGGGGTTGCATAGACTAGTCGACTTTAATGCTCTGCCATGATGCTTTAAGCTTGACGTCGACTAGTCGCTGATCATGGCCTATAGAGGGCGCAACAGGATAAGAAATCTTTGAAGTCCACTTTTACGCTCTGTTTCCAACAGTTAGAATGATAAATAAATGCATACTCCGAGAGCGCTCCACAAGATATGTTTGATTATACCATCTGAATGCTTAAAATTGATTGGGTGAATGCATGTTTTAAACAGCTTATTGTAGACGCAAGTTAATCGCCGCTCTAAACTAACGCAGTGCTGCATTGTAACACACACTCATAAACAGTCAACACTGTTCTGTGATTTATCAATAAAATAGCTTAGAAACTGAAAAGTTCCAGCATATATACTATATTGCCAAAAGTATTGGGACACCCCTCCAAATCATTTAATTCAGGTGTTCCAATTACTTCCATGGCCAAAGGTGTATTAATCAAGCACCTCAGGCATGCAGACTGCTTCTACAAACATCTGTGAAAGAATGGGTCGCTCTCAGGATCTCAGTAAATTCAAGCGTGGTACCGTGATAGGTTGCCACCTGTGCAATAAGTCCATTCATGAAATTTCCTCACTACTAAATATACTACGGTCAACTGTTAGTGGTATTATAACAAAGTGGAAGCAAATGGGAACAACAACAACTCAGCCACGAAGTGGTAGGCCACATAAAATCACAGAGCTGAGTCAATAGCTACAGACTTCCAAGCTTTGTGTGGCCTTCAGATTAGCTCAAGAACAGTGCGTAGAGAGCTTCATGGAATGGGTTTCCATGGATGAGCAGCTGCATCCAAGCCTTACATTACCAAGTGCAATGCAAAGCGTCGGATGCAGTGGTGTAAAGCATGCCGCCACTGGACTCTAGAGCAGTGGAGACGTGTTCTCTGGAGTGACGAATCACGCTTCTCTGTCTGGCAATCCGATGGACGAGTCTGGGTTTGGCGGTTGCCAGGAGAACGGTACTTGCCTGACTACATTGTGCCAAGTGTAAAGTTTGGTGGAGGGGGGGTTATGGTGTGGGGTTGTTTTTCAGGGGTTGGGCTTGGCCCCTTAGTTCCAGTGAAAGGAACTCTTAATGCTTCAGCATACCAAGACATTTTGGACAATTTCATGCAATTTCCCAACTTTGTGGGTGCAATTTCCCAACTTTGTGGGGACAGTTTGGGGATGGCCCCTTCCTGTTCCAACATGACTGCGCACCAGTGCACAAAGCAAGGTCCATAAAGACATGGATGAGTGAGTTTGGTGTGGAGGAACTTGACAAGCCTGCACAGAGTCCTGACCTCAGCCCAATAGAACACCTTTGGGATGAGTTAGAGCGGAGACTGCGAGCCAGGCCTTTTCGTCCAACATCAGTGCCTGACCTCACAAATGCGCTTCTAGATGAATGGTCAAAAATTCCCATAAACACACCCCTAAACCTTGTGGAAAGCCTTCCCAGAAGAGTTGAAGCTGTTATAGCTGCAAAGGGTGGGCCAACTCCATATTAAATCCTACCATTAAGAATGGGATGTCATTAAAGTTCATGTGCATGTAAAGGCAGGCGTCCCAAAACTTTTGGCAATGTAGTGTATTTCCCACAGCTTATAAACATATATAAACCCACAGCTTCACTATTAGTAGAGAGACACTGCCAGGTAGAACTAATTCACACGTAATCTCTCTCACTAATGCATCCATATAAACGTAATCTTTACTGTGTTACTTTATCTGTATCTGATTTATAATGAGAAGAAATCTGTGAGAAATATAACGACCCAAAGAAAAATAACTAATAAAAATATGCCGTTATGTAGGAGTGATAGCCTTGTGGGCAGCGCTGTGTCATATTATGCCATAGCTGTGCACAAGGCAACCCGTGTTTGAGTCTCAGGCTTAATGACGCCATTAATGACGTCCATCAGCGACTAGTTGACGTTGACTTGACATAAATGTCGACTTTAAAAAATCTAACGTCGTTCAAGCCCTAGTAAACAGTTATCTAGGAATATATTTATTTTAGGGCTACCAAAGTTAAATATGTTTATAATTTAGAAAACATTTACATTTATACATGTTATGGCATTTCATTTAGCACATTTAAATTCTAAAGACTAGTCAGAATACCAGCGCCAGCACACAACAATCCAGCCTGACCTGCCAACAAGTGCACCAAACTCCAAACCAGCAAAACAGAGCAGTTTAACCATGCTGGGAGACTGACTAACCATTTATTTAGTTTATTATTATTTATTTATTTTTTACACGAGGGCAATACAGATTGTAGTTATAGAATATTTTGTTTTCTTTTTAAAGAATAAATGTAATGCATTAAAACTAAACGCACCACAAATTATTATATTATGCATTTACAGGTATTTTCAACTAATTTACATATTAAAATGTTTCACTGTAACAACAAAAAACTTATTTTAGTCCTGACAACCCTAATTTATTTATTGGGACAGGAGGGAGAATATCTCATGCATGGAAAAGGTTATGAAGCTCTAAAAGCATCTGAACGTGTTAGTAACAAGACATACCTCTGTTTGAGAAGAAGCCTCTATACTGGACAGCAAATATCCAGTCATAACTTAAACTTTCAAACATAATTGAACAACAGCTAGTTTAAAAGCACACAAGTGTGTTCTGGGAAAAAAATGGATTGGGAGGCTTTAGACTGGAGATTTGCTGGATCCTGCCAGGTGATCATTCCATGGAGGTGCCCTCCAGGCTGCCTCAGTCATACACGTGCAGTCTCTACTCGTCTCATTATGCCATTTATCTCTTTCACACACACACTAATGCCACTCACTCCACAATTAAAAAGCTCTACACTGTTTCAGTGTTTCTGCAGCCTTGATCATTCTGAATTCAGAAACATATACCTTGTATATGGTGCCATGTTTAGTCATTATACAACACACATTTTGATTTCATATCGAAGATGTCATTTTGAAATAAGGTGAGCAGATTTCTGAAATGCAAACCACAGTAAATGTTGTCACACCATATTTTTTGGACTACAGGAATGATGTGTTTACCTATTTAACTTTATTCTGCCCAGTGCGAATTCTGAAGACTAGATGGAATACTCTCAAACTAATGACGCAAGGGCCTAAAACTAACTTTTTTGCCACACCTGCCAATGGCTGGTGACTTTGGAAAATGTACTGTAAATATTTTTTACCGGCCGTGAAACTGTTTTTGCAAAAACAGGCAGTAATGACACCAAAACATTAGATACCAGTGAAAATGAACAATTCTCTATTCCAATTTTGATACCACAGCTAAAACTACTAGCTTACTAATATAAATTAAAAACATTATAAAAGAGAAGTAAACAGTAATCACAAGCAAAATCACAAATAAATACAATATAACAAAGATACAAATGAAATGAACAGTGCTTTTCAGGTAGGTCTGACAGTAGTTTTCAAATACAGAAACTTAATAAAGTAAGCAAACGTAAAATAACACTGCATAGTCTTCACTGTATAAATTAAACATCCTTATTAATTAATCCTTAATAAAGTTACAAAAGTTATTCAGTCAAGAGCAGTGAGTGATTTTTTGTCTGTCCTTTGTTATTTGATTAACATTAAAATCACAGACAGTAGCAGGAATATTAGGCTGCTGTCACTTTAAGAGTGAATGCATGGATCTAATATACTGATACTGTACACATGCATTTACTTTCTCAACTGTTTACGTTTACTTAAGACATAATTGACTATGTTTACTAAGATACTCACTATTTTTTGACATAATTTTGTGTGAATTTGTCCGCTCAAGTGCAAGAAGATGTGAAAGAGAGCTCAGTTTGGTATTCGCACGCTGTCTAAGAAGTGGCTTTCTTGATGCGAGTAACGGAATTAGCTCCCTTGGCATGTTCTTGCACTTGAATATTTAAATTGTCAAGGCACGTTCATCCATTGTTAGAATTCATAAAAATGTTACCGGCCAACTGGTGAGTGAAACAGTTTCATATACTTGCCAACGCTGATTTTTACTCGCATTTGGCGTTTGTTAATTTTAGGCCCTATGTAGTCACCCTATTTTGAAATAATACTGAGAAAGCCTAAGAAATCAAGGCATGGGAAACACTGAGCAGTTCTGCCATGGATAGGACTGTTGCTAATATACTAAATGCATGATGGGGGAAACAAGCACCAGTGAGGCAACCATCATTGGCTCCTTTGTAAGTCCACTGAAAAATCTCTAGCTAATGTTGGACAGAAGCACAAACACCAGTCTAAGGACAAATGGGGACGGGGTCTTACCTCAAAGTCCAGCTCAGAGTACCGTACTCTTTTCCTCTGGGGGAAGGGGGAGGGGGAGAGAAGACACCATCAATCACAAGTGCACATCTTTCAGCACCTGAGTAAACTTCGGCTCTGGCGTCCATGACACATTTGTCTCATGCAGGTGCAGTGAGCATATAATACACCTCAGCTGACTGAACTGTGTTTTTCCAGGGGGTGTTTTTTGATGTTGGGTTTCAAACTGAACTTCAGCATGAGGGCGGCGTCTTACTGCATAACAGCAGTGCAGTAGTTACCGCATTACAGTGTGCATAAATAAAAATGTCCAAGTAATAAAAAAATATGTGTGCTTCCCACATCATATCTTAAATTTGTTACATCTAATGTAATGCATTTACATAATTCTAGGCCGTTTAACTGACAACCTCATGTGGGTCACTGAAAATGTCAAACAGGCCGGGTTGGACCACCGTTTCTATAGGCAAAACACTGATGTTAAAAACAATTTTTTCCTCCATCAAACAGCATCAGTGATGATGATTTTAGCCTTTGATATTACAAAAAAGTATGTGTCTGCATATACTGTAAACAGCAGAAGCTGTGGTACGTTTGGAAAATAGCATGATATTTTATAAATGTCTCAGTTTGTAAACACCTCTAATCTTCTGTAAACAGCAAAAACCACTTGCTCAGCAGGAACTTGCTCAGTTCTAACATTTTTTGTTTGTACATCTGCATGGTGCAATTTGCATAGTAATGTACAGGGTCCAAAATTAACTTTTTGCATCACTTGGGAAGTCAGTTGAGAAAAGCATCTGGCAATAAATATTTCTTATCGGCCCTGAAACTGTAGTATAGTAGTATATATAAAATGAAGAATGTTTACTCTTTCTCCATTTTACCTGCACATAGCTATCCCTGTTTATTTTCCTTGTTATATTGTAACAATCAGGGGCGCCGCTAAGGGGGGGAAAGTTAGGACGATTCTAAGGGCCCACGCACTTTTGGGGCCCCCAGAGATTGGTTTTATTAGTAGTAATAGTAATAGTAGTAATGTAATAGAAATTATAAATGTATAATCTACCAGAGTAACAAATAAAATGTCTTATTTCTGCATTTCCGGCAAAATTACCCCCCCCCCCCCCATTCACTGCATGGTTCCATCCTGTCCTACGTAGCCTAGAGTGAGATCAGATGGTAAACTGTCAAATTAGAGATGTCTTCACGTTCGACAAAGAAGTATAAGTCTGGTCATCAAAACCGAGGCTTCAGAGAGCAGAGAGCAGAGAGAGAGAGAAAATGGCCCAACAATTAGTTCTTCAAAAAGAAAGGGTATATGTTTATTCGCGGAGCTTTCTTTGCTGTAATGTTAGCGCTAGTTGCATTGCCAACCACTACCTGATATTCAATAGGTTACGTTTTTCACCACTGAAAATAAAAAGAATGTAATTTTGGCTTTTGTAGATGTGACATATATAATGCAATTAATGTCAAATAATCTAAAAAAAAAAAGAAAAAAGAAGAAGTAGGCACTTAAAGGTTTTTATTTATATTTCTCATGTCAGTCTGAGCGTCAAGTATTTGCAGTGTTTTGGTTCATTTTTGTGCACGTGAGCCAGAAAGATGTTCAAGGAGACGGAGACAGAAAAGCGCGTCCTGTTGTTTTCTTTAGTTTTCAAAGGCTTAACATTTTGTAGTCATTTTTAATGTACACAAATAAAATTACTATAATTTTAAAATTTTTATTTTGAAAGAGTATTTGTTTCCACTGCTGAGGGAAAAATCCAAATGATCGCGCATCGCACGCGCGCATAATATGTCAGTTCTGGCAATGCCAATTTGACATCGCAGCCTGTTCATTATCAAAATAAAATACGGTCAACCGAACATATACAAAGTTCTGCGGGCTTTGCTGAGCACGAATTCCAGCGTGGCGCTTCAGTTAACGGTCATGAAGTGCAAGATGAGATGTGTAGCTAAACTAAACAGCTGTGTTACGATAGAAGTTTTAAACGAGCGACATAAAACAATCAGTTTGCAAAGACTGTATCAACCAAAGCTCAGCTTTGGGAAGGGGAATATGAAGGTGATGGAGATGAGAAGCAGGTATTGTGCTATTTAACACAGTTAAACATATAATTAAATTGCTGACAACGATTTTGGATCGCTATAGGTTGGCCTGTATGTTTGGTACGGTAGGGGGCTTAACCTCATATTCTTTCATAGGGCCCAAAATTGCTAGCGGTGCCCCTGGTAACAATACAAAGCTGGTTCTTGGAAAACGTGATTATTTAGCAACCTTTTAGCAGTGCCGTTACTTTGCAATGATGTGACAAATGTCACAAAATTATGATAGACCAATTGTTGGTGAGGAACAATTTACTGATTTACTAAACAGGGCAAATTAGGGTGAGAGCGCAATTCCAAAAAAGTGCAGATGGGAGTGGACAGTTCTGCGCGTGATCTACTGACGACGCGCAAATTAAACAACACAGACACAGCCGGATCATTTCCATAATGACCAGTACAATCTACCCATTAGTGTCTAGTTTAAGACATGCTTTTTTGGGGCGGTAAATAATGGCGCAAACATCAGTAAATTGACAAGCGGAAACCTTAGTAAATCACCTTGCATGATTCATTTAAATACTCTCCTCCCATAAATTTTGCGTCTGAAAGGGAAACTCCTACAAATGCATATGCAATAAGGTCAGCCGCAAAAACATAACTGTCCACGCCTTTTCAGCACTAATTTTTCACTGCGTGTCTTTAGTAAATCCTGACAGTAGTTTTTTTAACGCTAAAAGAGGGTTTGCGCTGGCGCAAGCTGTTAGTAAATCTGGCCCAGTGACGTCACATGGAGTTCTGTAGAAAAATGTATAAACTTCTGATGTAATATATCAATTACATAATATATAAACTTCTAACGTCTGAGGACATGTGAATCAAGATAAATGTTTTCTTTAGTAGATTTGTATCACTTTATAGTGAATGGCTCACACATTGTCAAGGGTAAGACTATCATTCTTAAACCAAGGCTATATGTTACATGGCAAAGATAGTTATACACATTTATTTACACTTTTAAGCCTTCATTTTGGACCCTGGTACTCTAACACCCTGGTACTCTTTATTTTGCACTTTATTTTACAGTATGTGCACTTGCATGTACTTAGAGTATACTTACCTAAGAATTACATGGTTAATTACATGGTTTAAGGTTAGATTTAGGCAGAGGCGGACAGTAGTGAAGAATTTTTATTTTCTACATTTTTCAAGTATATACTTTATCAGTGTTTTTCTTTGGAAAACTTTTACTTTACTACATTCCAAAGCATAATATTTAATGTCATACTTTTTATTGCACTATATTTCATAAATAAAAGTTGTTGTTTTTTACCTTTAATACTTAATTACATAAAAAAAAAATTACTTTGTTACTAGTACTCAAGTTAAATTTGAATTACTTTTACTTGAGAAAGTATACAATACTACATTTTTAATGTAATTAAGTATTAAATGATATTCAATATGGGATGTAGTGCAGTAAAAAGTATGACATTATGCTTTGGAATGTTGTGAAGTAAAAGTTTTCCAAAGAAAAACACTAGATAAAGTATAGACACTTGAAAAGCAGAGTAAAAATACTCCACTACTGTCCGCATCTGGATAGGGGTAGGTTTAGGGTTAGTACCTAGTTATAACCCAGTTTTGGTAATTATAATAAGTACATATATGTACAATTGGAACATGACTGTAAAATAAAGTGCTACCAACTTCTGAGAGGTTTCCTACATCTGCACCCTGTAAGGCAATATAAAGCAAACTGAATATTTCTGTTTCCTGCTGTAATTGAGCCCTAAAATGTCATATAAGAGATGCAATAGTCTATAATAAAAAACAGTTCAAGTTACTCAAAACACATTCACAAATGCAGTTGACCAATAGTGTCTGTACACATTCTGTGGCAATTTGTCACAAGCTCAAACTCACAGAACACAAACCAGTCAAGACCTGGGCATATGCTACTTTGCTACTCACAAAGTGAGAATGAGATTGAGTCACATTGTATACCTTGTTTAAAGTGTGAGAAGTTAATTGTTGACAAAGTTAAGGTGTCACTGCTGTTAGGTGACAGCAAGACAAAGCACTACAGACCCCGTAGTGTTCAAGCCCACTAAAACATCAATACCAAGGAACCTTTTCCTTTGTGACCCCAACCTTACATCACCAAACTTGAGTCAGTGAGTTCTAAAAGTAAAGTTTTAAAAATCACTTTTAAAACTGATATACTGCAGCCCTTCCAGCTTGATGATTGATATGAAAATGATATGCAAAATGATATATACTCCAACAAACTGCTGCTGTACAGGCACTTATGAGTAAGTATGTGAGACAGAAACAGAAAGAAAATGAATGAGAAACATTTACTGTATTTCATAGGTGGTCAGCTGCCAAAGCATTAAAAAAAAGCATTTTTTAAAGTCAGCATGAAATTATTATGTTACTTCTGTAATGTGATTTATTTAAGAGTGAATCAGGTATTCAAGGACGTAAACTAACTAGGCCTTATGAACGAAAGCTTATATGCATAATGTTTTCTGTTCATCTGTAACTTGCCTCACTTACAAAATATGATACACCATTATGGTGTATTATTATTATTATTATTGTATTATATATACTTTTATTCTTAGTGTTTTTTTTTAATTTTCATTTGTAATTTTACTGATGTTTATTGCTAGAAAGCAGCAAAAATCACTGTTCAAAAATAATAAAACTCACTCCAATATAAAAATAAAACAGCTCACAAAATATTTAGTTTGACCTCCTGAGTCAACAATTTAGTGAAGCTTAAGCACTTCCATTCACTTCGTTCCATTTGGAGTTTCAGGCACTATGGTTGAAAAACAAGACGGCTTAAGGCACGGGTATACTTATATTTTCCGCATTCCGCTCTGTCTCGCACATAGTCGAGAGCACAAGCTTTTCAATGTATACTCCTGACCTTTGGCCATGAGCGCAGAAAGACGCATTCGCCGTGTGCACACTATCTCTCAAGTCACTCACACATGCGCTGTTGTACACACATCGTCTGCGCAGTCACAAAAATTGGGCTGCACACAGACAGTGTGTGCGGACATCCGCGGACCCTCCTGATGATCCACACGGACAGTGTGTGGCCGAAGTATACTTTGGGCTTTAGGGTGATGTCAGCTGAAAAGGTTTTAGATGCAGAGCAAGTTATTACATTTTGATGAAAAAAATAGAACCTACTAATTTGATGCTGACTTTAAGTTTGACAACTGACTTTAGTTAGAAATTCATGCCCCAGACCCAAGAACTATGTGTAGGAGACAGAGCGGGAAGGTTTTGTGTCATTTAATGAAGGAATGCAGGCTCTCTCAGGTACTTCCTCTGGCTGTTTCTCTCTCACCATCTGCTGTCCCTCCTTGTGGGGCTGTAGTGTAATTATAGAGAGAAACGCAACTGCACACACACAAACAACACACACTTAGACTGATGCAGTCACCAAGTTGTGTAACATCATGTTGACAGGGGACTCTGGGTATAGAAGGCACACCTGAATGCATTCCTGTGACGGACTGATGAAAGAGTTGCTAGATGATCAGTATGCATGGCATCTCTGGGACTACAGATGATGTACCATCATTCAGCCCCGAAATGAAAGGAGACACTACTAATAAGATAAATCAGCCTTGGTATTGCTCTCCTGTAACAACACCTTAAAGGGAGAGATCACCTAAAAATGATAATTTACTCACTTTCATGTCATTCCAAACCTGTATGACTTCTGCGGAACACAAAAAAAGATATTTTGGGGAAAAAAAGTCAATGGGGTCTAGTGTTGTTTAGGACCCCATTGACTTCCATTGTGTAGACAAAAAGTACAAATAAACTCTTATCTTCTTTTATTTTTTACAGAAGAAAGAGTCATACATGTTGCGAACGATTATTTTTTTGGGAGAACTAGACCTTTATTTATAATTTGTCTGTTGCTAGGTAAGATTGTACGGTTTGTGTGTTTGGGTCGGCGTGTTTCTAATGACTGCATTCATGTTTGGTTTCATCTCTGTTATGTTTTTTTTTGTGCTGATCTACCTGACATTTTCCTGGCAGCATGATTCTTTGTGCTACGTGGTCCCCGGTTCCCTTTTTCCTGGCAAGAATGCCAGGAGATTACAGCACTATTGTGCTCATAGGTTGTACGCCACAATTGTAAACCACAGGTGGTTTACAAAATACCCTGGGACATTCAGAAGTGACGGTTATTCTAGATTGTGAAAGAATGAACCCCTACTTTAACCCCTACTTACTTCCAAAGATCCAGCCGAGAGGCTGGTGTTGGTGCTGCCCAGGTTGCGGGGAAGGGTTCTGGTGCGCTCCACCGTTCCCGAGGTGAGGATCTGCCGGACAGAGGGACGATTCTGCTTGACCTGCAGGGTGTGGGTGTTGGAGTGTGTGTGCCCTGTGTGGGCCGGCAACTGTTTGAGTGTGCCGTAGGAGCGGTTTAGGTTCATGCTGAGGTGGTCCACAGCTGCAAAGTCTGCAGGGTATGCCTCGCTCTCAGCTGGATGCAGAGTCAAAGGTGAAGGGGGCGGAGGAAAGGGAGGATCATCTACTGTAATGTTCAAGGGCTTCCCCTCATCCTGGGGTGGAGGAGGGGGCTTGAGACTGACTGTCCGACGTGGCAACACCATGTAGTCCCCTTCCCCGCCTCCTCCAGCTGAGTCCTGGGTGGAAGGGTTTGGTCGGGCCCAACCCAGCCCACTCTCTGTGCACAGGTAGATGGGTCCAGATCGCTGATGTTGGCCTTGTTGCTCCACATTGACCTCCTTCTTCAGCGGCTGCTCGCTTAGCTCATTCAGGGTACCCAAAGCAGGTACCTGCACCAGGAGGTTAGGGGGTGGTATGTTCCCAGGCAGGCTGCTGAAATTAACGCTTTCCTGATGAGCTGCCAACTTGGGGTCGTCCTCGTCATCCAGGGAGATGCGGGATAGAGTGCCAGTTATGGTAGCAGGGTTACAGGTGTTTACCTCCTTAAAGATGACTGAGGTAGGGGAGAAAGAAAGAGAGAAAGAGAACAGAGAGACAGAAGTGGGGAGGAAGAAAGAGACAGGAGCAGAAGTCGAGTGCACAAGATCACATAGGTGGACAGAGTGGCAAAGAGCAGAGAGAGAAACAAATCATAACATAAAGTTGGATGGTGAAACGATAAATGACAAAAAAAGGAAAGGGGGAGAGATGGAAGATGGTTGCACAGGAGTTCCCAAAGGTATAGAACCCAGATGTTTTGGAGAGAGGTTGAAACAGTGACAGAGTAAATAAGATTGATTCATGTGGGTGCAGAGAGAATGTGTTCAGTGGAGGGAATGATGGGAAAAGAGGCAAAAGAAAATGAGCTCAGTTATGTAGAAATGGAGCAGAGGTCAGAAGAGCAGGAAAGGGTCAAAGTGTGCAGAAGGCAGTGAGGGCAAGAAAGGACAAACATTTTCAGGCAGGTGAGTTAGTATCTGGGATTCTCAGCATGCAACAGTTGGACGGTTGCAAAGGCTGATGCTACAGCAGGAGATCAGTTGAATTAAGCAGGGTTAGCAGGGAAAGCCTTGAAAATCCACCAGCCGTAAAAGCCTAACCATTTTATACATCATTTATATGGTCTAATTTGGTGTTATGGTAGAAAACATAACTCGGTCAAAAGTGAAATGGGGGGGGGGGGGGGGGGGGGGGTGGTGGGGTTATTTTACACATACCCCACCCCCCACCCCCCCCCCCCCCCCCACCCTTTCACTTTTGACCGAGTTATGTTTTGAATGTGAAAGAATGTAAATGTAAAAGAATGTAAAAGAATAAAAATATGTAAAAGAAAAAGAAAACGTTCTTTTGATTTTAAAACTAACTAATCCACAAAACTGATCAAAAATGTATCCAAGCTAAAATTAATCCTAGTATGCTGCAGATGATAAGGGTATGGTTAAAAAAAAAAAGAGCAAACATGCACATTTTGTATGTCAATTTATGCAAAGAAAAATAAAAACAAAAATACCATAGTCTAACACAAATGACATACAAACAGGAATGTTCCAACTTAAGAGTGAGACTTACATGGGTGTCCTCTCTCTGCAAGTGAGGGGGAGACAACGATGTGCAGGGTTAACTTTACATTAACAAACTTAACCAAACAAACAGCATTAGAACCAGGGCAATGTGAAAGAACCAGTGAGGAAAGTGCAAGAATGAGAAAGCAAAGAGGTACAACAGTGATAGTGAAAGGCAAAATGGAGGGTCCAGAAATACTTACCCGTTTGACACGCCAAGTCCACGTCTTTCTCAAAGTCCGTCTGTGCAGGTGAATGAAAGACAGAGGACAGATTATTTTAGCTTGTTACAAACAACATGCAGTCCATAAGTGAACTATAAATATAGATGCCATTTCTTGATAATTTACATACTGTCATACAACTTTGGCATGGTGAAGGGTGAAGCTGAGTGCAGTTACAGACAGTATATGGTGGTTAAAGTCCATCAAAAAGAAACAAAAAGTTCATTTTAGCAATCACCGCACAGTGTTTAGACAAATTCCTAGTCTAATGCAACACATCTGCAACACCTACAATAAAAAGCAGATCCCTTAGCAGCAGGACTAATTACATTCAACCGAAGTGAAAATAAATTAGCATACTGCAGTCTGACACAGCTGGGCTTGACTTTCCGAACAAAAAAACAAAACAAAACAGATATTATTTTTATGAAAAGAGGGTAGGACTCTTAAAAAACTGACTGCATCCCTCAGGGTAAACCGACAATGTCCATCCCAGAGCAGCTCTTTTTAACTCCAGGCCTTCATTGGAATGCAGCGTTGGCTATTGCTGCCAAAAGAATTGACTCTTAAAAGAGTTCAAAACAAAGCTTTAGTCAGGGCATTACACTGTGGAGCAATTTTAGCATTTATGCATATACCTGCCTGTTGAAGTTGAAAGGAAAAGGCAAGAAAAGAGACCTGTGACTATGCAAAACTTCTACTGCACAACCATGGAAACTAAGTTACTTTGCACTACATAACTTGAAGTCAGATCTGCTGACAGCTAGCCACTTCTCTAATTAGCCGGCTAATATGATCACAGTACGCTGTCAGCTATACTCTCAAATTGACAGCACTAGCTCTAAAGCAAACACAAGCAATCACGTTAATTTCAGAGATGTACGGTCATATGATTTTGCTCCAGGACTAGGCTCTGGCTCTGGCTCTGGTAGAGAATGTGGGCATGGTTGTGGTTGAGTGTATGCATGTGGTTGTGGTTCATGGTGTGGGTGTGGTTTTTGTCGAGAGTGTGGTTGAGAGTATGGACGTGGTTGTGGTTGAGGCCGTGGGAGTGGTTGTGATTGAGAAGGTGGTTGTGATTCAGAGTCTGAGTGTGATTCTGGTGGAGAATGTGGGTGTGGTTATGGCTGTGTCCATGACTGTGATTGGCCAAGGCTAGAGGAGGGTGGGCGGGGCAGGTTTGGTGGCAGCCTTGGCAGCACCCAGGTGAATATCGGAGTGAGCCGCACTGCTCCTTACTGTGGAGGCTGGGTTGGTTTGGGCACCTCTGCCGGCAAAGAGGCAGAATGGAGAGAAAGGTAGAGAGAAAGAAAAAGTGAGCGGTGAGCTGAGGAGAGGAAGCGGAAAGGTGGAGCAGACCTGCAGGAGCAGTTATTCCTCTCATCTAAACTGATACACACACACAACTGGAGAGTTCCTGCTGTAGTTACCATGGCTACATCCAAGTCTAGTCTTTGACACAAACAAATCACTGCAGGGCACTGGGTAAAGGGCTTAAAAACTATATTAAAATACCCCACGAGGTTATAAGTGCTAAGTATGTTACTGACATATTTGATTGCTTTCTTGTATAGAGTATAATTAACTACTTCGACCTTACAACATTTCAATATGAATGAATGAATGAGGCATTTATATAGCACTTTCATATGTACTACTGTACACCCAAAGCGCTTTACACTCATGTCAGGGGTCTCTCCTCAACCACCACCAGTGTGCAGCATCCACTTGGATGATGTGACGGCAGCCACAGTACAACGGCGCCAGTGCGCTCACCACACACCAGCGATAGGTGGAGAGGAGAGAGGGTGATCGAGCCAATTCAATGGATGGGGATTATTAGGAGGCCATGATTGGTAAGGGCCAATGGAGGGAATTTGGCCAGGACACCGGGGTTACACCCCTACTCTTTATGAGAAGTGCCATGGGATTTTTAATGACCACAGAGAGTCAGCACCTCGGTTTAACGTCTCATCCGAAGGACGGTGCTTGTTACAGTACAGTGTCCCCATCACTATACTGGGGTGTTAGGACCCACACAGACCACAGGTTGAGCACCCCCTGCTGGCCTCACTATGATTCTTCTGCTTCTGATTTTAAGTGCTTATGTCTCTAACTGAACAAATATTGTACAACTTCTATGTAAATACTAGAAACTGCACAAAAAGGGTGTAGTGGACAGAACATTCCAGGGCCCAGTTTATGGCCGGGCCCCTCTCTGCACATAACAGTGGACAAAGGTTTGCTACATTTTGATTGGATCTTGGTGGACTAACACAAACAAACTGTCCAACGCCATCAGATAAAGATGCTAGGACAACAGCCAGACACCTCTTAGAGGCCAAGAAGAAGACCTCTGGTACCAAGCCCAGGAAGGTCAGGACTCATTGGTCCACATGCAGTTTCTGCCCTTCACCCATCTAGAGACTAATCCCTAATGTCCTGGTCTGTGACTGCCATAAAAATTCTTCAGGACCTCAGCAGTAGTGGGTGAAACAAAGAAAGACCACAATTATCCAACCAAATCTATTCATAGCTATGTTTGGAAACCTTAAGACTGATGTAAACTACACACATCCATTTCATACTTATTCAGAGAAATACGTATTCTCAGTGACAACTATTTGTAATGCAACATCTTACACAAATTCAGCTGTTAATGAACAAATGAATGAACGCATGACAGTTCAATGTTTTTCGATCATGTTTGGTGTCAATTTGTTTAGAAAATTGCCAAGGTTATTCTGGTGGTGGTTTGGAAAGTGAGAAATGCATTGGTAAACTTTAAAGACACTTTAAAGAATTCTAACTGCGTACAGTATGCAAATGAGTTCCACAGGGGAAAGAAGGGTGGTTCTGACGCCAGCGGCCAATCACAGCACTGGAATGGAGAAGCGCCAAATTGCAATCTCCTCCTCATCGGAAGGGGATAAAGGTACCCTTTCAACAGACACTCCTTGTTCTGAGACATTAACAAACACTACGTTCAGAGTTTTAGTCCAGCGAGACAATGACGACTACAGCACGTCCCGAGTCTCCATGCCAGAGAGACCAAAGCGGATTGACCAAGTTCTGAGTGTCTGGCCCAGAGAGACAGAAGACACAGAGACATTTGCAACAAGGTTAAGCTCAGGAGAGCAAACCTTCACTTCAAGGTTCCTTGCGTTTGCGTGTTACCCTTTGGTGCTCCAGGAGATCAGCATCCCACAAATCTTTGTGTTCAAGGCTGTTGAAACGGATTCCAGCTTTTCCCCACTGCATTGTCACCCAGCACAACCAGTGGAAGAAGTCATCGCCATCGGACTGCTTACTCAACCACGTGGAACGTAAATATCACTTAACCAAACCTCTTTCCAGAGACCTTGGCATTGTTGTATATTATCAGTATATGATTTTCTAATTTACATTAGAGGTAATATAACTGATGCTAGTTAATAGCAAATGATCTTTCGTTTATTTGTTTGATGCATAATAAGGTTCTTCACCTTAGTTTCAGAGAAACAACAGTTAAATCAGCTGACCAACTCTCCCCACTTTACATTCATTCTAAATGATTGGTCAGTCTCCTGTTTAGAGTGTTCTCATACAGCCAAGGTAAAATAGGAGGGGGAAGGTGGCCATCTGATGTACTCATAACCACACCTTAAGGTGACGGGTGATCCAAAAATCACAACGTCAGCGGTGACGTGAGTACCAATCACTACCTTACTTAGCGTCCTTGGATGGACGAAAGTAAAATCACTACAAGGGCTTCCCTAAAGGTAACAGGACATAGATGGGAGCTGACCAGGATTTTAACCAGCAACCTTCAGTCTTCCACATTCGTTGAGCCGCCTACTCCAATTTACAATACAAATCTCATTTGAAACACAATCACCCAGTAGCCCATGCTGTTTAAGACAGGAGGAGAGTCCCATGTGAGATGAGATGGAATGGAATGCTATTCACCATGATCTGCACCTGGCCGTTCTTGCAGGAGTCTGGAGAGTTTTCACTGTCGTCTTTGCAGCCACCCATCCTGCAGCGCACTGCATCCTGCACCTGGGGTGGGAAGACATGGGATACAGCCAGGGTAAATCACAGAGTAAATCTAAAAGCATGACATATAAAACGAGAAAGCAACCAAACAAATATGAAATCATCATCATTTCAAACCTCTATAACGACAATCATAGAGCAGCAGAATATGGTTCTCAGTCCTGTTTGTTCTCATAAACAGTTCAGGTATGAAAGAGAGTGTCAACTGCATTTTTTTATCATAGTGACCTCCTTAAAATGTCAGGAGTCACAACTGAATTTTGAAAGTGAGTTTGGTTAGTATGTGCAACATGAATGGAACCACAGTCGGCTAGTTGTCCGTCAAGAGCCTGCTTTGCAGGTGTCAATCACAAATGTTAGGGTTGTCAGCCTCTCGCGGTTTCTGAAAAATGGCATAAAATTAGGTATTGTGTGGTCGAAAAGAAGGTTTCGGCAGAGGGGGAAACAGAAAGAAAAGAAAACCGGAATGTTGTCAACACAGATCTGAGAGGATAAAAGCAGTAACGAGAATGTCCTGGCGGCACGGTGGCTCAGTGGGTAGAACTGTCGCCTCACAGCAAGAAGGTCCCCGGTTTGAGCTCCGAGTGAGCCAGGAGTCCTTTCTGTGTTGAGTTTGCATGTTCTCCCCAGGTTTCCTCTGGGTGCTCCTGTTTCCCCCTAAGACTTTCAGGTTAGGTGGGTTGGACATGCCAAATTGGCTGTAGGTGCAACTGAGTGTGTGTGAGTCCCAAGCCATGTGATGTGGAGGGTTGGAGAAAGACCTGGCAACCAACCCCGGAAAAAACAGTGCCAAGAAAATTAATGAACAGTCTCTCACGCATGGCGAAAAATGGATATAGAATCACCAAGACTTGGATACGACTGAAATGGTAATGAGAGAGAGAGAATGTCCTACAGTGCAGATGAAAGATTTAAAAATAATTAAATAAGTTTTACTATCAATATCTGTCATTTTGGTTTGTCATTCAGTGTTAGAGAAGAGGATTTATGTTATTGTTTTTGTTAACTGTTTTTCATTCTACTCATCCATCACTGCATAACATGTAGACTGTCATTGATTCTTAAGATTGTTACATCATTAGAAAAAAAAACTTTAAATGAATAGGAGGGGTGAATATCTTCCCACAGTCATGTGTAAATGCTAACATGGAACTAATGATGAAAGTAAATATCCAAAAGGCAAGCAGCTTCTATTCACTCAGGAGACTCTATCGGTTTAATCTAGTTATTTTAGTAATCTACAGAGGGCATCCATATGCAATTTCTCATAAAACTTTGATATTAGTTTATATTCCTGTGTGACAAACATTGCAGTGAGCCTGTTTGCCTTTCTGCAGGAAGGGTTTACATAACTGCAGATGCTCTACAACAATAGGGAGGGAGACACTCTCTTTCATCAGCAAAAAAAAAAGACAATGTGATAGGCTGTTTCCCCTGACGACAGTGTAGCCTTAGCAACGGGATGCCACTCATTTGCATACAGATTTATGGCCACAACGCCTACAGAATGACCAAGTGAAAGCACAGTGTCTCCTAACTGGGAAGATCAGAGCTCTTGTTGCCAACAAAGACATAACAGATAATAACTGAGCTTTTCTTAGACTGATCTGGATGCACGACAAAGGCCCCTCTCAGGTGATCCAATCACAAGAGGACAGAGTTAAATACTGGTGTAAACTGATTTCTTAGAAATGCACTATGAGGCCCTGTTTACACCTGTATTAAGATTCATTTTGGTCGAAAAGATCACAAGTAGACGAGGCAGACACATACCCATTTACACCTGGTGTATTTAGCCATCTCTTTTGTCCACTTTCAACCACTTCTGTCCTGATTTCTTAGAGGGGAGGGTCTATGGGTGGGAAAATGTATTATTCGATCTAATGGACAACATAAGCTCATGCAATTTACATATGAACGTGCACGGAGACGTCGTAAAAACATACGGAGAGCAGCAGCTTTCGTTTCTGCTCTGATAGCCACCAGACCACGCCGAACACTGTGAGTGTGTGTTAGAAATCAGGAATGGTGAGAGAACGTTGTGCTTGGTGCGTTTTTCAAACGTCAAATGCATTTTCCACTACCTCTGGAAGTGGTCAAAAGTGGACAAGCTCAAAACGTTTTAGACCTCGTTTACACCTGTATTTAGTGTCATCCACTTGTGATCAGATCAATCAAAATGCATTTTAATACAAGGTGTAAACAGGGCCTGATTTGATTGTTCATAGACTGTCATGTGCAAAAAAGTTTACCTTTAAGTGTACAACAGCTTGTCACCAGGGCAGTACCCCTCAAGGGACAACTTTGCACCCTGAAAAGGTGCATATTTATACCTGTGGGTAATAATATGTACCCTTAAGGTAGTACTATGAGGGTAAATAAGGTACAGATATATCCCTTTGAGAGTACTGCCCCAATGATAAGAGGTTGTACCCCTAAAGGTACAATTTTTGCACATTTCTTCTGAGAGTGAACCGCATTCGGGAAGTGGTTCGGGAAACATGAGCATATCACATAATCCAGCCTGATCTCATTAGTATCTGTAGGTCTGTAATGCGTACACATACATTTGTATATATTTGGTTACACGCTGAAACTTACAACAGACTTACAATTTACAAAGACTTTTTATTCATTTTAAATGTAGAGTCCTTCAGAATGTATTGAATCCGGCCCCAGAAATAAACAACAAGATCAAACTTGTTATAAAGTAAAATTCAGTAATTGTGTATATGAATGTGATGTCACTGAACACATTTATTAATTTCATTGATTAAATACAATAAAATCAAACCATTCATTTCATGAATTCAATATGTGATTAACCTAATAGGATTAATAAACATTTGTATGTCTTTAAATGTTTACCTTTCAGATGCTGCCAACACATTAATAATGTATATATTAGTATCAAACATACCTGTGATTACTAATGAGATCATATTGAATAATCAAACATAATTAAGATACTGCTTAATTATGACAACCATCGACAAAAATTCCATACACATACAATACATTTATAATGTAACAAAAGATTATTTTTTACTTTCTATTCATCCAAAAAATCCTAAAAAAAAAAAAAAAATATCATGAAATGTTTCTCGAGCAGCAAATCAGCATATTAGAATGATTTCTGAAGGATCATGTGTCACTGAAGACTGGAGTAACGATGCTGAAAAATCAGCTTCGCATCACATTAATTAATTGCATTTAAAAATATATTAAAATAGAAAACATTTGTTTTTAATTCTAATTATATTTCACAAAAAATACAGTTTTAACTGTATTATTAATTAAATAAATGCAGACTTGGTCAACATAAGAGAAAAACATGCACAAGACTTTACAGACCATTTTTGGTTTGCCTGATCTCAGACCCTCCCCTAGACAAAATCCTCAAAAGTTTTCACTGGAGGCACATTTGAGACATGTTAATTCTACAACATGTTGTACATATCCCAAGTGGTTGATCTGACACGACCTTTATGTCTTGCAAAGGTTACACGCTGAACAAATGACACATTAATCTACTTGCGTCCTCAGAACAGCATCAAGCATATGCTGTTGAAACAATTCATTTATTGACTGCACATTCTCTGCATTGTTTAGTAAATCCCTTCTCTTTCTATTCAACTGAGCATGAGTTATCATGCTGCAACACTATTCACTGGCCTAGACAGGAATATGTAATCAGTCTGCCTCCCTCCCCGCAACTAAAATTACGATGTGCAGGAACACTAGACTGTTTCGCAAGACAGAGCAAGAGACGCTCAGAGTTTGTTTATAGATGACTGTCTGCTGAGTCAAAGCTGTAGACGTATCAGAGTGACAGCCGATGGCATGCCTTCAAGACTCTCTATATCTTTAATAATGCATGAGAACAAACTATTCCCACACACCATTCCCCACTCATTTGCCTGTGCTAATCATGAATGCTGCCTTTCCATTGTTGGATCAGCCATTTCAAAGTGTAATTCGCACATCAAACTGCATATAGCGCAAGGATCCGGTGCACAAACTCCACTCCACTCTCTTGTTTTGCTAAAGCTATTAGGGATTACATCAAAGCCTTGCAAGGGATTTTCATATATTTACTAAAATAATACCAGGATTTATTTTACTCTAATCCTTTGGTTTTGTGATATTGATTTAACATATATGGCCTAGCGATTTGGAACTGATTTTTTCTCTCCCTTCTCAAACTCCAGCAGCATATTTTGATTTACCCAAAACATGAAAGTCAGCCAAGTTACCACAGTACATGCTGGAGAGTTGAAACTGACACATTTTGGCTACAGTGTGACTATAGTTTGACCCATTAGATGATTTATTTATGGCCGCTCAGATCAAACCATTATAACGTGAACGCAGTGAATGCTATTTAAAAAAAACTGATTGTGTCAGCGGTCTAAGCCAAGTTTTATTCCTAAATGGACCTTAAAATAATGGACTCAAATAAAACTTCTCCTGCAAACTCCATTTAAATACACCTCTGACTGTCCTCTAGGACTGGCAGTATAACAGCGCAACTTTTATTTTTTTGTATTGGCATGGCCAATCACACACATACACTATTTTGCCAAAAGTTTTAGGACGTATGCCTTTACATGCACATGAACTTTAATGACATCCCATTCTTAATCTGTAGGGTTTAATATGGAGTTGGCCAACCATTTGGAGCTATAACAGCTTCAACTCTTCTGGGAAGGCTTTTCACAAGGTTTAGGAGTGTGTTTATGGGAATTTTTGACCATTCATCTAGAAGCGCATTTGTGAGGTCAGGCACTGATGTTGGACGAGAAGGCCTGGCTCGCAGTCTCCGCTCTAATTCATCCCAAAGGTGTTCTATCGTGTTGAGGTCAGGACTCTGTGCAGGCCAGTCAAGTTCCTCCACACCAAACTCGCTCATCCATGTCTTTATGGACCTTGCTTTGTGCACTGGTGCGCAGTCATGTTGGAACAGGAAGGGGCCATCCCCAGTCTCCACAAAGTTGGGAGCATTAAATTGTCCAAAATGTCTTGGTATGCTAAAGCATTAAGAGTTCCTTTCACTGGAACTAAGGGGCCAAGCACAACCCCTGAAAAACAACCCCACACCATAATCCCCCCTCCACCAAACTTTACACTTGGCACAATGCAGTCAGGCAAGTACCGTTCTCCTGGCAACCGCCAAACCCAGACTCAACTATCGGATTGCCAGACGGAGAAGCGTGATTCGTCACTCCAGAGAATGGACTTATTGCACAGGTGGCAACCTATCACGGCCCCACGCTTGAATTCACTGAGATCCTGAGAGCGACCCATTCTTTCACAAATGTTTGTAGAAGCAGTCTGCATGCCTAGGTGCTTGATTTTATACACCTGTGGCCATGGAAGTGATTGGAACACCTGAATTCAATGATTTGGAGGGGTGTCCCAATACTTTTGGCAATATAATGTATAATATTGTGATGGAGAAGGAGGCCATCTAAGCCAGAGGTTTTCAAACTCTGATGCTAGGGGCCCGGAATCCCCAAAGGACCCCAGTCTCATCTCACATTCAGCATTAGGGTTGTAAAAAAAAAAAAAAAGTAACCCACTGACCTCTCGGCGCATGGCACAGTGCACGGTGATGATGACGAATCCCTGGACTGAGTCAAAGACGGCGAAGAGCACTTGGAAGAGGGTTGATCGGCGGTCTGTGATGGCCAGCACAGCTGACATCCACGTGAGTGCCAACAGAGGGAGAACAACACAAGAGCTCCATAATGACGCCCTATGCAGAGAAAGTACAGAGCAAAATGCATTTCATCCTCCGTGCAGCAAGGTGGTGACATCACTGCACCTGGAATCATTAGCCATTAAGATCCACTATTATCACAATTAGAGTCAAGCTTGGGAGCATTAATGGCTTAGAAACAGCACAGCAACACAGGCATTTAACTGAGCGTCAATACAGTGTAAATCTATGCGTAATGAGTGGTAATAATTAAAGACCTGAAATCCCAGATCAAGTGGTTGCTATATTTTGTGTATGCAACATACTGAGTATTTAAAAATGTTCCAATTACCAAATTTCCCACCATACTGTATGTAGCAGATTTCCAAATTTTGTACATTTTTAAGTACCATATTTATGAATACACTAAAAATGTAGTAACTTGGTATGAGCCACCAATCATCAAACAGAAGAAAAAATCCAGTATTAATTTATTTTATTTCACAATTAATTTATTTTTATTTTATGTTGCAGGAAATTATGGTTACCATGGTCCATTTTTGAATGACTGAATGAATGAAACATGATTATGCAAAGATTATTAATAATAATAATAATAATAATAATAATAATAGTGCTGTCAATCGATTAAACAAATTAACTAGATTAATCACAAATTTTTTCAGACATATAATCAGACTTTTTTTAATTAAAAACACTTTATACATTTTTTATTTATTTTATAATGTAATAATTTTACAGTTAATCTCCAAATTGATGTACAAAAAACATAAAGACAGTATATTTTAAACATTTGTTTAAATTTAATCTTTTTATGAATGAAGGCCAGTATCACTGATACCAATACTAATGTCTCTATGAAATTGATCCCCCCCCCCCCAATTTTAAACATTAATTAAAGCCATTCAGCATTACAGTGCAATTGAAAGCTATCAATATTTTAACATTTATTAGGTTTCAAAAAATATAACAGCTTTTAATTTAAGTGAACTTAAAACAATCCTCACATAAACCCATAATAAATGTCATATTTACCTGTGACCTTCCTGTCTAACAGGTAGAAAAAATAGGCTACAGAAATTGAATAAAGTTATCAAACAGTCTGCACTGCAAAAAATATGAGATTAATCCTTATTAAAGCTACAAAAGTTCTTTAGTCAAGAGCAGTGAGTAATTTTCTCTGTTACCTTTGTTCTTTGATTAACATTAATGACAGACATCATTAGTGGCTGCTGTGACTGTAAGATCTGCCGCTGCCGAACATGACGCGGATCTGACGGGCTGTCCCATTTTCTCAAAACTCTTTTAAGTTCATTTAAGACGTTATTTAACTCATTTAAGACTTCTCTTATGAGGATACTCAACAAAATGGACATTTTGGCATAATTCTGTGTGTGATTGTTAAGAGCGTGATCATATATTGTAATGTTAGCCATAGGATGACAGAAAAAATGAATGCTGCATTAATTGCGTTAAATATTTTTAACGCGTTAAACTGGAAAAAAAAATAATTGCATGCGTTAACGTGTTAACATTGACAGCACTAAATAACAATAATAATATTTAGGGTAGCACTTTATTCTACAGTCCTGTTCCGCATGTACATACTAAGTACTTATAGCAATTACAATAACTGGGTTATAACTAGGTACTAACCCTGAACCTACCCCTAAACCTAACCTTAACCCATGTCGTTACCTTATATTACCAGTACTTTCTTAGGTAAGTACACTGTAAGTACACGTACTGTAAAATAAAGTGTAACCATATTTAGTAATGACATTATTATTGGGTAACGCTTCTTTCGATTGTCCACTTTATACATACTACTAACTATAAGTAACTACATGTCAACTACCAGTCAGTCTACCAGTCATTAGAGTATTAGTATACTAATAAAGTCTATTGACCATTTTGGTGTTTGCAAACAGCAATGACGTCTTTTGTGGGCGGAGCCAACCTAGTGGCAGAAAATGACAGCTCTGCAGTAGCAGTCTATGGAAGCCAAAGAATAAAAGAATAAAAAAGGTAATTTCGAGTTTATAGCTCACACTTCTGACTTTTTTTTCTCGCAATTCTGAATTTATATCTCACAATTCTGAGAAGAAAAATCTGAATTGCGGGATATAAACTCGTAATTCTGTCTTTTTTCCTCAGAATGACGAGTTATTTCCCGCAATTCAGACTTTTTTTCCTCAGAATGAGGTATAAACTCACAATTTCGAGTTATAATGTCCGAATTGGGAGATATAAACTCACAATTGAGAGAAAATGTCAGAATTGTGAGGTAAAAATGTTATAGGTTAAAAAATGATTTCATGCTGTAACTGTATGACTAATACGTTATGCCCCCTGTGAACGGCATATGTGAATATTATGTAGACCTATTGTTTATATCAAACTCATGCTTTAATAGTAGACTAATCATTGCAGGTTTCATCAGTCCAGTCTGTCCGTTTAATTAACCATAAACTCAATATTCGGCGATATCCTATAAATATGAAGACCATCTTTTATTTGCATTCTGATTCTGACATCCAAAAGCACAACAAGACATTTTTCTCCCTTATTTAGTTGATTCTGCCCATTTTCCTCCAGTTGTTACCACTGTTTTTCTACCACCACAATGCGCGCGCAGTTGCAAGTGACAAAACTGTGACGTCAACTCCAAATTGGTCTATAGACTGTCTGCTTAATATCTGCTAACACTTTATTTTGACGCTCCCCCAACAGACATTCTACTGACTACAAGTCAACTTATTCTACTAACCCTAAACCTAACAGTATATTAATACTATACATGTAGTTGCAAAGTTACTTATAGTTAGTAGAATGTCAAAAGTGGACTTGAAATAAAGTGTAAAGTTTTTTTTCTTCAATTCACAGACACACATGGTCAATCCAGTTAGGACAAACTCTCAGTTTGTTTGTAAAACAGACAAATAATTGCTGTTCATAATGCTGGGCACTCATGCTAACACGCCCTAATAGATTTCCAACATGTTGGGAATCCTACAGGAGTGTTTTGGTTCTGCATCATGCAGAGCCTATTTAGATAAATATTAGGTGTCAGTAAGGACTTGTCTGCTTAAGCTCAGCGAAGCAAGGGCTACAGCTGGGCATCAATTTAACATCTTCACGCTGCACTGACTCAGTCTTCTGCATGTGACTGCGATGGGACGGACATTAGCAATGAGACCTATGCAAATGAGTTCTCATGCTCATATAAGAGCAAGAGCAATGCAGAAAAATGAAGACAAGGTTGACTTGGTAAATGTAAAATAGCATTACTCAAATTCAATGTCCTTCCCTAACTAACTGTGGAGAGAAAGCATGGGGTTTGGATGGAGCAAGAACTTCGGTATCAGAGAAAATGAGGTAATTGGTGGGATCATGTGAACATGGTCCACCCAAACTTCCTTTAGGAAGTCCTCTTCATTAATTTCTATGAATGGAAGTTGTATTATGGCACCACACACACATGCCCCATATTTATACTCGGATAGCTGAGACAGAAAAAAAATGCAGACAGCAAGAATGAGATGAGGAACAGAAAATAAAAATAGACAAAGAGAAAGAGGAACAGAGAAGCATTAATTTCATTATCATTTCAATAACATGACTCCATCCAGCAAATAGAGGAGACAAGTCCAATTCATCCAAAGCCAAAAGAATCAGAGGTGGCCCTTCATCCACACTCTGGTTCTTTACCTCTTCAAAGAGCACACCGTGTTTGTGTGTATGTATATGTATTTGTGTTTTCGATATGGCTGTCAATTTAACACAATCACTTAGTATTTTATTTTTTAAAAATGATAAATAACATAATCTGATTATGTGTAATATATATATATATATATAAACCCTGTAATAATGCCCCTGACATGTACATAAGGGATGCAGATGTACCACCTCAATGTTTTTGCAACAGTCTAAGTCAGCACAGCTGCAGGCATAGCAAAAAATCCTGTTAGGAATATTTTTGTCTGATTCAAATCCTTGAAATAAGATAATTAACTACATTTACAACATTAACGTATTTTGATTTTCAGTCATAGACTGGATCCTGAATACAAGTGTATTTTGTCTTTTTTCCACTTGTTTTTTAACTGTACTAAATACAGGTGAAATAATTTGCCTGTGTGGCAAGGCATAATACACTTGTATCAAAGACAATATTTTAATAACAAGTCTTAATATTTTACACATTTAGACAAACATACTTAAAAACAGTGTTTTTGCAGTGCAAAGACGTCAACTGGCAACAAAACAAAACAAAACAAAACAAAACAAAGCAAGCAACAACAAAAGCAAAGCTAAGTAAAACAAAACAAAACACAGCAAGCAACAACAAAAGCAAAGCTAAACTAAGCTAAGCTAAGCAAAACAAAAACAACAAATGCAAAAACAGAACAGAATAAAACAAAGCAAGCAACAACAAAAGCAAAGCTAAGCTAAGCTAAGCAAAACAAAAACAACAAATGTAAACAAAACAGAACAAAACAAAGCAAGCAACAACAAAAGCAAAGCTAAGCTAAGCTAAGCAAAACAAAAACAACAAATGTAAACAAAACAGAACAGAACAAAACAAAGCAAGCAACAACAAAAGCAAAGCTAAGTAAAACAAAACAAAACAAAGCAAGCAACAACAAAAGCAAAACTAAGCTAAGCTAAGCTAAGCAAAACAAAAACAACAAATGCAAACAAAACAGAACAGAACAAAACAAAACAAAGCAAGCAACAACAAAAGCAAAGCAAAGCAAAACAAAACCATTCACTGAATGAATGGTCCCTAAGTCTGCCTTTGGACACTTTTATAACTCGATTGCAAATTATTTTGCAGTGTCATGTAGTTCCTGTAGGCTTATGTTTGACGAATAAAACATATCTAAAGAATTTTTTTTGTAATGTCTATTCAGTGATTTACAATATTATAATGCCTTAAATGATCATCTTTGAGGGAATTTCTCAGCAAAGATTTAAGAAAATGATTTTTGCAGTGTAATTCTGGAGTGTGCTGACAGGAAGGTGGCTCTTTGAAGAGTTTCTGTTTCTTACTGTCAGTGTTGGGCTCTAGAGAGAGAAAGAGAAAAAAAAAGAAAGATATGGAGAGAAAGTAAGAGACAAAGAGAGAATATGGAATGAGACTAACATGGCGCTGCTGGCGGTAGAGCTGGACAGGGCGGTACTGGAGATCACGCCACACTTGGAGCATTTCAGGAGCAGCCTGCTACGCGCTTCCAACGGCGGACTTCAGGACCCAATACACGTACACACACACACACACACACACACATACATATATGTATATATATATTCACATGGGGAAGAGATTGACATGACACACAGAAGCAGGGAGATCCATCCATACACCCACATTCATGCCAGTACACACAAATGGCACGAAGGTAAAAGGTTGAATGCAGATTGAAGGGGAATTGCCAATGGAATATTTGGATAATGACAACAAAACAAGTACATAAGGAAAGGGAACACATAATAGAGAGGAAAAAGAAAGAGAAAGACAAAATTAAAGTAATGCCAAGAGAACAGCATCAAGCAATGAACAACAGCATAGGCAGAGCGAGATCTGTAATGAATGTCTCAGCGTGAAAGTAGCTTGTGTGTGTGAGAGAAAGAGAGAGAGACAATGAAGGCAGGAAAATGATAAAATGGAGAGAAACACAGTAGAATGCGACCACAGACCATTAACAATCAGCAGACGAGGCAGATGGGAGCTGCAAAGACTAACCTACTTCAGCTGCTCACTGAAGTGTGTGTGTGTGTGTGTGTGTGTGTGTGTGTTATAGGACTTTTTGTGTGTGAAAACAGGAGAAAGACTGATGCAAAGAGAAGGATAGTCTCTCACTGTTGACACTCACACACACCTGATACCGTTCGTGAGCCCTGATTTGTGTAAGCATTGTTAGAAAACAGATCAGCACGTCCAGGTTGGTCTCCCTTGGGTCATTAACATCAGTAAAAATTTGTGAATATGTGAATACAAATGTATTTTGTATTGTTGCATTGGGAGAAAAGTTGAAATTAAAGGAAATTTATGCTAAAACCAACTGAAAAAAGTGAAGCAAATGCATTTTAAGAAAATCTTTATCTTAAATTGTATACAGTTTTACTTCTTAGGTAAATTATTCTTATTTTAAGACTAAGATGATGATAATAAATAATAATATAATTAATAAAATAATTAATAATAAAATATAATAATTATTATTATTATTATTATTAATAAAATTAATATATCATTTTTTTAACATTGATAATAATAACCAATTATAACCATTATTAATAATTGAACACCAATAATAAATCATAATATCTGAGCACCAAATCATCATATTAGCTTTGCCATCACAAGAATAAATTACATTTTAAATATATGTTCAAACCGTTTAATTTAAATTGTAATAATATTTCACAATATTAGTTTTACTGTATTTTTGATCAAGAAACTGCACCTTTGGTGAGCATAAGAGACTTCAAAAACATAAAAAAATAAAAAAATTCCATACTTTTCACACTACTGGTTGAGTCAGTGTTACTACAGTATTTTGGGCAACACTATGTTTATAAATGGTATGCTTAGTTATTTAGTCTAGGTTTACACAACTACAATGTACTAAAATTGTTTTTCCTTCGCATTTTTAAAAAGTTTCACGTACAGATGACAATGTTGTTAAAAAGATCCCTGTTCACTGGATCCACGAAAACGATTAAAAACGCTGTATTATGCCAGACCAGTAGATGGCGATGTCACTTTGTAAGGAAACACTACATTCCTATAAAACTGAACATGTAATACACGCATGATGTCAACGTTTCACAAATTCATGTTTTTGTAGTTTACACAGAGACGATAATGATATAGTTTTCAAAAACTTGCACTTTGAAGCTCATTTTCAAAAGTTTGCCAAAATGCATTAAAAAGTTTTCAGATTTTTGTTGAAAATGGTCTCATGTAAAATCAAATGACTGAGTGGAATTCATTGGTTCAGTGCTTTAGGTGATCAACTGATTCACTGACTACACATACACTTGACTTAAACTTCTGTGTTTGTGCATTATTAAGCCATAATAAAAGCATTTTGTTCCAATTTTAGTAGTTTTTGTATGTTAGTGTTCTGAGAAGCTGATTGAAACTGTAAAGGTAACAAAAGACATCAGAACATTAGAAATTTTGCATATGAGGGGGCACTCAGGGTCAGCAACTAACACACTCATTTACGCACACAACCTTAAAACAATAAAAGCAAAATGCTAAATTTAGTATCCTTCTAAAGAAGAGTGATGCTTGCCTGTGCAAAACCCTAGAGTGTTGAGTGTGGTTGCTAGGGCATTGCTATGTGGTTGCTAAGGTGTTTTGAGTGGCTTCTTACTGTCCCAATCCAAATTCTCTGATATTTTGGTCTCTAGATATGGCTTGGATCCCAGCTTGAGGTCTATTATATCATCCGCCAGGTGTAGTCTTCGCTTGAAAAGTAATAGCACCCCCCCCCCGATTTTCTGATTTTATAACTCGCTATTATGACTTTTTTCTCAGAATTGCAGGTTTATATCTCACAATTCTGAATTCATAACTCGCAATTGTGAGTTTGTATCTCGCAATTCTGACTTTATAAGTTCTCGCAGTTGCAAGTTTATATCACACAATTCTGACTTTATAATTCGCAATTCACGTGATTCTGAGGAAAAAAAGTCTGAATTGCGAGAAAAATAGTCAGAATTGTGAAATAAAAAGTTGCAATTAACTTTTTTATTTTTTATTCTGTGGCAGAAACAAGCTTCCATACACACCTGCATATACATCGCCCGGCAAAAAAAAGTCGTAAAAAATTGATGCACCTCTTGATGGAAAAAAATATTGTAATGATATTTCCATCAAGAGGTGCATCAACTTTTGGTCAAGATCTTGTATTGACAATGCAAGAGTCCAGCACTCTGTAAAGTCTCCTCCAGCACATCCCAAAGACTTTCAATGAATTTAAGGTCTGGACTCAGAGGTGCCAATTCATGTGTGAAAATGATTCTTCATGCTCCCTCCAAACCATTCTTTCACAGTTTGAGCTGATGAATCTTGACATTGTCATTCTGGAATATGGCCATGGTGTGTCTTCCTACATGGTTGTTTAAGAAATGAAAAGCTACACACTCCATCAGTTAGGGTTAGACGAACTGTTACCAAAAATATAACATGCTAGAAACATAATAATCACTGCAATAATGATCCAATCATAGACTTTTATGTATTTGTCTATTTAAATCCCAACAGGCAGTGTATATATGAAAGACAGCCTGAGAGAGTGTGAATATGGAAATGAGTTGAAATGAATTTAAACACTGTGACATTTTTATATACAAGCTGAAAAATCCATAGTTAGCCATTGCAGCTCCCAATATGATCCCCATTGATATGATCTCCCATTGATCTCCCTTGTACATAAACAGTACAGGAAAAGAAAAGTGGAAGAAAAAAAAGACAAATCAATTAGGGCAAAATTGCAGAATGTACTCTTGCCTGGAGGGATTACAAATATCCAGTCATTGGATTAGCTCAGATCTCTGATTAACTCCTCATTCAATTAGTAAGACCCACAGTTTCCTGCCAAGACATCGGTATGGTGGTCCACCAAAGCAATGCCACATATCTAAATGACATTTGTACAGCATGCATTCAAAGCGGAGAGGCTATCGGTACCCATTAGACACTAATTCAGTTGCACTGTGATTAAGGTCATTCTCATGCCTTCAGTAAAGTATTGGCGAAAAAACGCTTATGCATCGCAATGAGCTTGAGAGCAGTTGACCCGTGAGCTCATTTTAAACAATGCACTGCACTTAAAAATGGGGATTTCTGATGTAGCGTTAGTTTAATTAAAGATGGAGGGCTGTGAGAATGCTCTTAAAAGTTTCCAGGTAGCGGATTCATGGAGCAGAATGGGAATATTCAATCTCTCAGTGCGGTTTAGCCTCTCGTTTGAGGTGAGGATGTGGCGGTCCACTCATTAACACAAGTGTTTAATGGATAACTCTGCTTTGTGTCCAATCAAACAAAGACAAAACAGAACAAGCGTTTTAAAAGCACAAGGGCTCCTTGATCCTGTCAGTATGTGCAGTTACATGAACAATGAATATACACTTAGCTAATGACAGAGCTATCAGAGAACTAGCCTGAGGTTAGCAGGCCAGCAAATCAATACAAGTCCATTAATGAAGCTGTCATATCTTGGCTTTCAGTCTGATGTTTTTCAACTTTTAGTGGTAGTGTGTGTGTGAGTAATTTATTTTGCCGATACAAATATTTGACAGGATATTTTAAAACCTTCAACAGGCCAGTGCTAAATGAGTGATTTGGTGCAAATCCAGAAATAGATGCGTATCATATAGCCATCGCTTTGACCTTCACTTACCCTGCTCTTTGCTTTTTGGACTTGTCTGAGATGCCATCTCTAGACATGAGCTTGTTGAAGACCACTATTCCAATCAGCATGTTGACCTGCATGAAAGAGATAGAGGTAGTGTTATTTGCTTTGTTAGAAGTTTTGTAGTTACTTTCATGATGAAAAGACCATTATTTATGTCCTTTCAGGCTGGATTATTCTGGTTTTTCAAGTCAGGATCTTGTTTAGCCAGTAAAATTTAGCTGGTTAAGATGATTGACCATCATAATCTTAGCAGTGTTGCTGGCTAAGCTAGTAAAGAACAGGGTTGTGCACCATTCAGAACTGAATTGAGGATGCCTTTTAAATTCTAATTCTAATCCCTTAAAGGTGCAGTATGTGATATTGACAGCTACAGTAGCAGTTGAAATGGGTACTGCAGTCCAAATTTAAAAATATGGAGAAAGTTGTTTTCCCCGCCTCCTCTTCCTTAAACTCGTCACTCATGCGGGTTGCCAGATTGAGGACACGCAACTGCAATCTCTGACCCAGTTCGTTTGCTGGCTTCCATGGCAGCAATATGCTGTGTTTTCAGCCACCTGGCAACCCGGGGTGTCAAAATACTATTGGGTAAATTGGCAGTGGGCAGGATAACACAGACCGAAACAAAAACAGAACGCACATTTCAAAGTAGAATAACTGGCTGTAGCATTGTTTTTGACCTTAGCATGTTTCCTAAATCTCTGCAAACATATTTATGGTAGTTTTATGCTTTAGTACAGTCAAAAAATTACATACAGGACCTTTAATTCCATTTGAAATGAAATAGCAAATTAAATGCAAATTTGCTATTGTAATTCAAATGCAAGGGGAAATAATTAAAATTAATAGAAATTCATATAACTATACTTTTACAGTTTTTCTCAATCACTTTGGCTCAATTCACGAATTAGATTTTTTGAGATTTTTTTTTTTTTTTCAAAACATTAAGTTCAGATCTCTGAACAATTAGTTTCTTGTTGACATCCGATTAGAATTTCTTATTGATTTAAGCAAATTGCATTTGTTTTGGCACATGTGTGCAAAAGAGTTAGTTGAATTGTCAACAATTTGCACAATGACTAAATGTACACAGCTTGTTGATCAAAACTGATGAGTTGATTCTCAGCGAAACTGTCAAACTCTTCACAACTTATAAACATTCTTTCATTGTGTAAGCCATCACATGCAAAATGATCCATTCAGTGATCAAAATCTGTCAGACATGTTATATTCTATAAATATTTATGACATGGAATGTTTGTTAATTTGCAACACACACACACACACACACACACACACACACACACACACACACACACACTATATATACACTCACCTAAAGGATTATTAGGAACACCATACTAATACTGTGTTTGACCCCCTTTCGCCTTCAGAACTGCCTTAATTCTACGTGGCATTGATTCAACAAGGTGCTGAAAGCATTCTTTAGAAATGTTGGCCCATATTGATAGGATAGCATCTTGCAGTTGATGGAGATTTGTGGGATGCACATCCAGGGCACGAAGCTCCCGTTCCACCACATCCCAAAGATGCTCTATTGGGTTGAGATCTGGTGACTGTGGGGGCCATTTTAGTACAGTGAACTCATTGTCATGTTCAAGAAACCAATTTGAAATGATTCGAGCTTTGTGACATGGTGCATTATCCTGCTGGAAGTAGCCATCAGAGGATGGGTACATGGTGGTCATAAAGGGATGGACATGGTCAGAAACAATGCTCAGGTAGGCCGTGGCATTTAAACGATGCCCAATTGGCACTAAGCGGCCTAAAGTGTGCCAAGAAAACATCCCCCACACCATTACACCACCACCACCAGCCTGCACAGTGGTAACAAGGCATGATGGATCCATGTTCTCATTCTGTTTACGCCAAATTCTGACTCTACCATCTGAATGTCTCAACAGAAATCGAGACTCATTAGACCAGGCAACATTTTTCCAGTCTCCAACTGTCCAATTTTGGTGAGCTCGTGCAAATTGTAGCCTCTTTTTCCTATTTGTAGTGGAGATGAGTGGTACCCGGTGGGGTCTTCTGCTGTTGTAGCCCATCCGCCTCAAGGTTGTGTGTGTTGTGGCTTCACAAATGCTTTGCTGCATACCTCGGTTGTAACGAGTGGTTATTTCAGTCAAAGTTGCTCTTCTATCAGCTTGAATCAGTCGGCCCATTCTCCTCTGACCTCTAGCATCAATAAGGCATTTTCGCCCACAGGACTGCCGCATACTGGATGTTTTTCCCTTTTCACACCATTCTTTGTAAACTCTAGAAATGGTTGTGCGTGAAAATCCCAGTAACTGAGCAGATTGTGAAATACTCAGACCGGCCTGTCTGGCACCAACAACCATGCCATGCTCAAAATTGCTTAAATCACCTTTCTTTCCCATTCTGACATTCAGTTTGGAGTTCAGGAGATTGTCTTGACCAGGACCACACCCCTAAATGCATTGAAGCAACTGCCATGTGATTGGTTGATTAGATAATTGCATTAATGAGAAATTGAACAGGTGTTCCTAATAATCCTTTAGGTGAGTGTATATATATATATATATATATATATACACACACCGATCAGGCATAACATTATGACCTAATATTGTGTTGGTCCCCCTTTTGCTGCCAAAACAGCCCTGACTCGTCGAGGCATGGACTCCACTAGACTCCTGAAGGTGTGCTGTGGTATCTGGCACCAAGATGTTAGTTTTCTATTTGAATATATTACAAAATGTAATTTATTCCTGTGATGTCAAAGCTGAATTTTCAGCATCATTACTCCAGTTCTGTATCAAATGATCCTTCAGAAATCATTCTAATATGCTGTTTTGCTGCACAATAAACATTTCTTATTATTATCAATCTATATCTAATTGACCCCAAACTTTTGTCCAAATTAACATTAACCATGATTAATAAATGCTGTAAAAGTATTAGTATTAGTTCATGTTAGCTATTGCATTAACTAATGTTTTACCCAATTGCTACCCACAAAAACTTTGAGATGAAACAATAATTGGCTGGACCTCCAGCAGCATCGCAACAGACCCCCTGTTGAAAACCCCTGTGCTAAATCAATACTCTGCCTGTTCAGTCTGCTCCGAGAGCATATCGAACCTACCAAGTCTAACATGTTTACGAGTGCCGTTCGTATTCTGATCATGAAAGGCGCTTGCTTAGACAATGGGTCTTCCGTTTTACTATTTGCTAGAGGCAAGATTAATTATTTTTCCATTAATTAGATTTGCCTCTCCAAAGAGGGAGCTGGCATCTCCAGATGCCCAAATCTCATTTGCAGTTGTTTGTTTGAGAGGGCCGCTTTATGTCACCACCAAGAAACAAACAACGCAAATCACATCTGACCATGAAAAACAATGCAAACACCTCACAGAAAACACACAGCACCTGAGACCAGGGCTGTGGAGGATATATACACACACTTTGGTTGCTTTGGTCTAATAAGCTCATCAAGTTCACTCATGCATTTTAACATGATATACTGATGAAAAATACATACATTTTAAATGAGACAGGCCTCAACTCTAATCTCATTAGTGACCAATTTTTCTCTTCGACTGCAGGAGTGATATATAGGGCCCTATTTTAACGATTTGAGCACATGGTCTGAAGCGCATGGCGCAGGTGCACTTAAGGCGTTTCCGAATCCACTTTTGCTAGTTTAACGACGGAAAAAACGGTCAGGTTGGCAGGCACATGGTCCAAAAGGGTTGTACCTAGTCTCTTAATGAGTCATGGGTGTGTTTTGGGCGTAACGTGCAATAAACCAATCAGAGTCTCATCTCCCATTCCCTTTAAAAGCCAGTTGTGCTTGCACCATGGCGGATTCGCTATTTACATGGCGGAATTTGTGAGCGGAAAGACTGAACGCTTCTCCAGAGAGGAATCTTTTATTTTTAATATTTAAAAATGTTTGTGTGCTACTGTGCGTCCCTGTGTGTGTAATAAGCAGAGTGTACACACGTTGTGAACCCGCCTATAGGCACATATTACTAACGCATCCTTTAAATAACACAAAAAATATTGCGCTATTGACCAGGTTTTTGTTGGTCAATGGCGCAGTCGTTTTCAGTTGCCTAAAAATAGCAACGCGTCAACAATGCGCCTGAACACACCTCGTTTTCAGACCAGCACGCCCATGAGCGAACAGATGGGCATGAGTGCATTTGCTTTTTAAACAACATGGCGCTGCACATGAAAATGATAACTGCGTCGGGCTGAAACGTAAAAAAACACTTGTGTCGCGCCTGCCGTCGCATTGCGCCGGGTGTATGATTGAGCCCTTAAAGTGTATATTAAAGTGGGCGGTGCTCATGTTTGCTAATCTAACCAATGAGAATGCAGAGTCTGAAACTTACCAGTACAATGACAGCAGCAGGACCAACGAAAGCATAGAGCAGCCCCCCTTCCAGAGACAACCAACAACTGAAATTGAGAGAAAGAAAGAGATAAAGTAAAATATAAACACTGCAAACTACTAGGGAAAGTTGAGATAGTGTTGGCTTCAGAAAAAAGGGGTTGGCGGGAAAGAAATGGAAATAATTAGTTTAGTTTTGCAGTTTTCATTAACCTTTAATCATTTTTCTTCACACAAATAAAGATTAAATTGGACTACAACCAAATTTGTTCCCTAAATTAAGAAACTGGAGATGATATTTCAAATACAACCTCTTCATCTTACTATTTGGATGGTTTCTGGAAATAATACATTGTTAAATTGCTTTTCAGATTTCAGATACCAAATAAAAGCTGCAAAGTTAATGGACAGATCAAGATATTGCCTGGTAAAGTTCTACACAAACAGCTCTGCAAAATCTCGAAGGTCATACTTCATAGACAAGCATTATTAATCATTATTTTAATAGAGCTATTTCGACATTTTGCAAATGTTCTGGTCAAACGCAATCAAACATTTCAATCTAGTTTATATTCTGACGTCCTTGTGAAATGTCCGCTGTGAAAGGACCATTGACACATGCACTCAATCATACATGCATTCATATGTGAAAGACAGCAGAGAAGTAAGAAGCCCAGTGGTGAGGTTATCTGAGGCGACTGACTTCCTGGCACTGTTTCTAAAATTTGTCCTTTGGTTTGAGGGGAATCCATGTGTCAGACAGATTCAATTAAAGCTTTCAAAGGCCACCATTGTTTTCAACTTTTGTCTCCGATTAGTCAGAGAGCTCCCTGGTTTAAATCAATTGCTTAGTGGTGCAGTAAAGACAGAAACCATTATATGCAGAGCAGCAGAAAATTGGCACCACTTTGAGGGAATCCATAGGAATAGTGGAAGAATAGCCCAGGGAAGGATCGTAGAAGACAATTCCAAGATTCCAAGACCCTTCAAGGTCAAAGGTCAACATTAGGCAACATTCACAAAAAAACCCATCCCTTTTCCAGTGTTTGTCTGGGCACCAAAATGTAGCTCGAAAGATGAAAACATCTGGTTTAGTATTAGTCGGTAAAACCCCCAGACTTTGATTTGTGTCATAAAGTATCTTTGAGTATCTTAGCACTTCTTTCATGCTTTGGTTGTATTTTTAATGTGATGTGTGTATGGGGGTAAACACATTATAAGTACCAGGTTACTTTTTTCAAGCAACTAGAAAAGTAATGCATTACTTTCAAATTTACAACAAAATACAAAATATTTGAAGTTACTTCTTCAAATAAGTAATGCAAGTTACTTTGTTTTCCCATTTATTAACTGACACCTGTCCTGTCCCCATGTTGAGAGAAATCGGGAATAAGTGCAGAGGCATTGTGTGAACTTTGTAAACATGATGGTTATTACTGTCAGGATTTACTAAAGACACGCAGTGAAAAATTTGCGCTGAAAAGACATGGACAGGGTTATTTTTGCGGCTGACCTTACTGCATATGCATTTGTAGGAGTTTCCCTTTCAGACCCAAAATTCATGGGAGGAGAGTATTTAAATAAATCATGCAAGGTGATTTACTAAGGTTCGCGATCATCAATTTACTGGTATTTGCGCCATTATTTACCGCTCCAAAAAAGCGCCTTTAACGAGACGCTAAATTGCGCTGCTCTTGGTAGATTGCGTTGGTCATTATGGAAATGAACCAGTTTTTATGGTATTGCGCTCTCATGCTAATTTACCTTGTTTAGTAAATCTGGCCCTAAATGTGAACTTGCATTTACTCATCGCACTTGCACAAAAACAGATTCAGTATTCCTCAAAATAAACAAAACAGAAAAAATGCAAACTCAGAATATTATGCGAACCTGCTATAATTAAATGTTAAATAACAAAGATATACTTTATGTATTTAATCTCACTTTATTAACCAACGTCTTTGCTGCTGACCTTTAATGACCCAGTTCAACCATACTAACAAGCAAAAATGACTTTAGATAAATATAACATTTGTGTTTTTATTGCTGAAGTAAGAACGTTGAACTTTCTTCTCCTGTATTCTATTCTTTTGCAATCCAGAATGGCAGCACAGCTGAAAGGTTTGTTTGAGCTGCGCCATCTACTGTACAGGCATGAATTTGCATTTCCTTCAGCATGAGGCTTATTCATTTCATTTTTGGTGTGAAAGGGCCTACATTTGCCAAAAACATAACTTTTGTTGTTGTTGTTGTTGTTGTTGTTGTTGTTATTAATGCAAGACTCAGCCCAAGTGAGATGCAGTAATGAAAAAGCAATGCAACTCATTACTTTACATAAAAAAGTAACTAAGTACCACAATTAGTTACTTTTTTAGGGAATAACACAATATTGTACTTTTTGAAAACGAACTTTCCCCAACACTGCATGTGCGTGCAGGGAAAAAAAAGTTGTCCTTGCATATGTTGTTTCTGCATTACATATGTTATACTATAATACAGATTACTCAGTGTTCACATACTGCATATGAAGGTAATTCCATATGCTTTTACATATTCAATAACATCCGGAGATCACTGAGACTTGATGTAACCCTCAAAATGGCACTTTGTGAAAGATAAACGTCTCAACATTTTCCTTGCGAGACTACACTGCATGAGTGATACTTACTAACTTGGCGTGCCGTAACCTCTAGCCCGGGTGAAACCCACAGATACAGCGACCACAAGGGCTGGAAGACCTGCAAGAAAAAAATCTATGATGAAAAAGCTCAATTCATTGAAATTAAAAAGTTTGTTTAATTGCTTAACTTGTTCTACGTAAAACATGGTTGCAAAGTCCATTGAATTTCAATGGATGGAACAAGTTAAACAAGTTAAATGGATGAATACAAACATGTTGACATGAAATGAAAGTACATTTATGTGACTGTATGAGAAAATTGTCCACCACATATAACAGAGAACGAGCACTGCTAAAAAGGCAAATTATAAAAATCTAGAATCCCCATCCCTGTTTTTTTTCCCCATAGAGCCATTAATGGCAGTTGGCCTAAGGATGGAGATACAGTTAACTGAAGTAACTCAGTGAAATGTCCTCTCACATTGGTGACTTTCTTTAGCTTGTGCCCTTTTCATGGACAAATGCACACACCATTCCTGCTGTGCCCTCCCAGACCTTAAGCACGCAACTTTAGCAGAGAGCAATTCCCATGGGCCTCTTTGTATGTGTCTCTTTTCAAGAGGCCAAAGCGCAGCAGTATAAACGTTCCTGTCTGTATTCTCTAAGAGTGATCCACAGGGCAAGTACACAGAGCACCCTACACACCCCTGTTAAAACAGCTTGTTTTTGTGATGTAAAAATGAAACAAACAAGATAAATCATATCAGAACTTTTGCACCTTTAAATGCCACTCACTGAAAAGCAAAGTGACACATTTCAGAGAAAAAAAAGATTAAAATAAAAACATTAAATAACCTAAATGCATAAGTGTGCACACCCTGTGTTCAGAAATATCAGTTCTGACATGAAACTCTAGATGGCGCAGGCTGGTCCTTAACTCATTTGGTAGCGATCACATCATTATCTACATAGCGCAGCTGATTGGTTGCTCAACATTCAAATACTGGTAGTGTTTGCTGTTAGCAGTCTGCAGCGCGCTTTCAGAAACTTTCTACCTTCCCCAGCTCCACCTGTATAGATCTGCGATTGGGTTATTTCATTTATGATACATGTGCAGCAGCAGCATGTCTGTGAATGTATTGGCAGTAGTAAGTCTCGGTACTAGATCAATTCCGCCAAGACCAAATACATTAACACTGCCATATCCATTACCATGCCAAACTCTACCATGCCAATCTCTCAGAGAGTTATCATGACAGAATTAACTAATCAAGCTCATGTGAAGTAGCACACGACTGTCTTCACCTGAAGTACTATTTAGCTGATACTATTGGCTCGGACATTCTGTGTATCATTAATAACTGCCTTTAGACCAGGACTGTCCCAGCCTGTTTTAAACTCGCCACTGTGACACCCATCGTCAAGAAACCCTCACTCGACTCTGCTGTATATGCGAACTAGACCTATCTCCAACCTGCCATTTCTATCTAAGATTCTCGAAAAATCTGTCTTTATACAGTTACAGAATTATTTGCACACTCATTCCATCTCTGAGATTTTTCAGTCCGGCTTTAAAACCCTTCACAGCACTGAGTCTGCTCTTTTAAAAGTTTTTATTGATATTTTAATGTCTACAGATGCTGGCGACACTATGGCTATCATTATACATGCTATACCCTTGGGGTCAATTATGAATAGATTTGGTGTGTCGTGCCACTGTTATGCGAACGACACCCAACTCTACATACAGTGGGGAGAACAAGTATTTGATACACTGCCGATTTTGCAGGTTTGCCCACTTACAAAGCATGTAGAGGTCTGTAATTTTTATCATAGGTACTCTTCAACTGTGAGAGACGGAATCTAAAACAAAAATCCAGAAAATCACATTGTATGATTTTTAAGTAATTAATTTGCATTTTATTGCATGACATAAGTATTTGATACATCAGAAAAGCAGAACTTAATATTTGGTACAGAAACATTTGTTTGCAATTACAGAGATCATACGTTTCCTGTAGTTCTTGACCAGGTTTGCACACACTGCAGCAAGGATTTTGGCCCACTCCTCCATACAGACCTTCTCCAGATCCTTCAGGTTTCGGGGCTGTCGCTGGGCAATACGGACTTTCAGCTCCCTCCAAAGATTTTCTATTGGCTTCAGGTCTGGAGACTGGCTAGGCCACTCCAGGACCTTGAGATGCTTCTTACGGAGCCACTCCTTAGTTGCCCTGGCTGTGTGTTTCAGGTCGTTGTCATGCTGGAAGACCCAGCCACGACCCATCTTCAGTGCTCTTACTGAGGGAAGGAGGTTGTTGGCCAAGATCTCACGATACATGGCCCCATCCATCCTCCCCTCAATACGGTGCAGTCGTCCTGTCCCCTTTGCAGAAAAGCATCCCCAAAGAATGATGTTTCCACCTCCATGCTTCACAATTGGGATGGTGTTCTTGGGGTTGTACTCATCCTTCTTCTTCCTCCAAATACGGCGAGTGGAGTTTAGATCAAAAAGCTCTATTTTTGTCTCATCAGACCACATGACCTTCTCCCATTCCTCCTCTGGATCATCCAGATGGTCATTGGCAAACTTCAGACGGGCCTGGACATGCGCTGGCTTGAGCAGGGGGACCTTGCGTGCGCTGCAGGATTTTAATCCATGACGGCGTAGTGTGTTACTAATGGTTTTCTTTGAGACTGTGGTCCCAGCTCTCTTCAGGTCATTGACCAGGTCCTGCCGTGTAGTTCTGGGCTGATCCCTCACCTTCCTCATGATCACTGATGCCCCACGAGGTGAGATCTTGCATGGTGCCCCAGACCGAGTGAGATTGACCGTCATCTTGAACTTCTTCCATTTTCTAATAATTGCGCCAACAGTTGTTCCCTTCTCACCAAGCTGCTTGCCTATTGTCCTGTAGCCCATCCCAGCCTTGTGCAGGTCTACAATTTTATCCCTGATGTCCTTACACAGCTCTCTGGTCTTGGCCATTGTGGAGAGGTTGGAGTCTGTTTGATTGAGTGTGTGGACAGGTGTCTTTTATACAGGTAACGAGTTCAAACAGGTGCAGTTAATACAGGTAATGAGTGGAGAACAGGAGGGCTTCTTAAAGAAAAACTAACAGGTCTGTGAGAGCCGGAATTCTTACTGGTTGGTAGGTGATCAAATACTTATGTCATGCAATAAAATGCAAATTAATTATTTAAAAATCATACAATGTGATTTTCTGGATTTTTGTTTTAGATTCAGTCTCTCCCAGTTGAAGAGTACCTATGATAAAAATTACAGACCTCTACATGCTTTGTAAGTAGGAAAACCTGCAAAATCGGCAGTGTATCAAATACTTGTTCTCCCCACTGTACCTATAAAACATAAAAGATAACTCTGCATATAAGAGATTAGAAGCCTCTCTTTACAAGCTCAACTTGTGGCTCACTGATAATTTTATGTTACTTAACGATGATAAAACCCAAAATATCTAAAACTGGGCCAAAAGAGCACTCTAATAAAAATTCTCTTGATCTTGACATCCTCACACTATACCTTACCTCCGACGTTATAAACTTAGGATTTTATCTTGACAGTCATCTTAAATTAGAATGAAATGCCATAGTTAGTGCTAGCTTTTAGCACTTACACCATTTGTTGACAGGTATTGCTCAAGTGTTACTGTGTTTTGTTTCAGCTGTTATCTTTCAAATGTATATTTAATATATTTCAGTTCACAATGTGTAAAAGTAGCATGTTCTGTACACTGTATACAGTACATGCATGAATGTATTGGAAACTCTCCCCTGTGCAACTTACAAGAAATGATTTCACTTTTTCAGCCAGAAAAAAATACTTCATTGGTCTTCATTTGTTCACTAACTAGATTTTTAGAAGTTAGCCAGAACTCCACATTTTGATGTAGTATGTATTGATACCTGACAAATGAGATGTACAAATTATTGGTAACACTTTATTTAGATGGTCCACTTCAGACATTCTACTAACTATAAGTAACTTTGCAACAACGTGTCAACAGTCATTAAAATATTAGTATACTGTCTGCTTAATATCTGCTATTTTGATGCTCCCCCAACAGACATTCAACTGATTATATGTAACTTTGCAACTACATGTCAACTTATTTGGTAACACTTTAGTTTAGGGTCCAATTCTCACTATTAACTAGTTGCTTATTAGCATGCATATTACTACATTGGCTGTTTATTAGTACTCATAAAGCACATATTAATGCCTTATTCTGCATGACCATATTCTACATCCCTTAATCCTACCCAACACCTAAACGTAACTATCAATAAGTAAATTAGGAGTAGGTAAAAGTAATTAGGAGTTTATTAAGGCAAAAATTGTAGTTAATAGTTAGTTAATAGTGAGAATTGGACCCTAAACCAAAGTGACAATTTAAGGCCCGTTCACACCGAAAGCGATAACCTAAGTCTACTACAGTCTACTAATACTCTAATGAGAGCATGTAGTTGCAAAGTTACTTATAGTTAGTAGAATGTCTAAAGTGGACTATCGAAAATAAAGTGTAACTAAAACTTGAAATAGTAAAACTGTATATATGTAAAAAAGTAAATAAATGTAAAAGCAAACAAACAAACAAACAAATAACTAACTTCATTTGAAATGCAGTAGGCAAAGGAGATATGCAAGACTTGGTGAAAAAGTTTTTCATTTAGCAGGTTATGAAAATGCAATAATTCTATTTTTGTTTGGGTATGTTCATTAAAATTATATAGTTTTCCACACACAAAAAAAGAAAAGGATTATTGTATTTTGTTATTTAATTCTTTCCCTGCCAGCGTTTTTGATCATTTTCAGAAAACTTGGCCCCCAGAATATGTTGTTGTATGAATATCTGAACATACAATATGTCAAAAGAAAGAACAGAGCCTCTGCTTTTATTGTTTTATTCTAGCTTCATGCATTCTTTTTTGATCAACGCCTGAATGTGGGTAAGTTTCATAAAAAAGCAACATTTTAAACAAAAAAATGGGAAAGTCAAATTTTGGTCAGTGACTACATCCAGATTGTATTCAGAATGATGATCAAAACACAGATGGAGTAGATCGAGTCCATCAACACCCCTAAATCTTCACAGTCCTATAGCTCGTCCTGGGTCGACAGTTTTGATTTATATTCTGTTTAATGTTGGAGATCGCGTTATTTTACATATGCATATGATATCGCTTGTTTCTGCTTAATCTTCACGTGTTTTGATCAGGAGATTCAGAAAGAGGTGTAATTCCAGAAAAGGTGTAAAACCACCTCCTACCGTATAACAGTGAAAACACAGAAAGCCGGAAATTTCCATCAATGGCAGGGAAAGAGTTAAGATGTAGCAGTAAACACTTTCATAAGTAAACATTGCTTATAAAGTTTCCCATCTTGAGACTGAGGAAGGTGTACTTATCGGTCCTTGATTACAATGTTGCATACAGTGACCTTTACTTTGTAGAATTACATCCTCCCCTCCCCTCTCTGTGTCTGTGAGGGCTTCCTGGCCTCTCCTGCTGCTGTCGTCCCTATTGTGTTTGCCATCACAGTCAGGGAGGCCAGCTTTACTCATGTGCTAATTAGACCTATCCATTCTTCTCGCTCTATGTCTGCATGCCACGTCCACACATAATGAGCTCTCCTCTGAAATATTCATGTAATTAACAATGCTCTGATTAACTCTGGAAATTAAAGGCAATTAGAGAAACTCTGGTTTAGAGAACAGGATTGAAAGACGTGGGAAGGGAGGGGATGAACGGGATCCAAATGCCGCTCTGGAGGAAGAAATGAGTTAAACAATGAGAAACATGAGTTTGCTCTGGATGAAAGTGTGATTGTTTTATTACTATGAGGGTAAAAGCAAGTTTCTCCATTGATGGCCATTCAAAAGTAGTTGTGTATTATAATGACTTTTTTTCAAGCAGCTTAAAAATCACACATAAACATAGAAATTATAAAAAACAGAAATAATAAAAATCATAAAACATAAATATATAATATATCTTGCAGCAGACAAAAGCAATCTCAAAAACCTCATCCTCAAAAAATAAAAACACAGCATTCAGAGCATTTAAACATTATATACGTGTTTTTTTTTTTTTTTTTTTTAGGCAAATTTGTTTTTGATGTTTTTGCTGCAAGTACTAACAAAGTCATAAGTTATACAAGTATGATTACGATATAACACAAATATATAATGTAAAATAAAAAACAGTAACATTGAAATTTATGCTGTTTTTTTACATTTTAATTCTTTATAAACTGTATACTCTTTGACAATTAAAAAATAATGAATAAATAAATAAATAAATAAATAAATAAATAAATAATGTAAATAATGTTTTATACCATGGTATTGCATGATATTTTAAATCTTTATAAACTGTATACATTTTGACATTAAAAAAAAAAAAAAAAAAAAAAAAAATATATATATATATATATAAAAAAAAAAATAAATGTTTTTTTTTATACCATGGTTTTGCATATGATATTTTAATCTTTATGAACTGTATACCCTTTGAAATTAAATAAATAAATAAATAAATAAATAAATAAAGTTTTATACCATGGTGTTGCATGATATTTTAAATCTTTATAAACTGTATACCCTTTGACAATTAAATAAATAAACAAATAAATAAATAAATATTTTTTTTATACAATAGTGTTGCATGATATTTTTAATCTTTATAAACTGTATACATTTTGACAATTTAACTATATATATATATATAAATGAATGAATGAATGAATGAATGAATGAATAAATAAATAAATAGTTTTTTTTTTTATACCATGGTGTTGCATATGATATTCATTTTTTTTTTTTTTTTTTCTTCTTTTAAGGCTTTTGGCTTCATGAATAAGAGAGTTAAGATATAAGACACAAAATAATAGGGAGGAAAAAAAATGAAATAAGCAGGATTCGAACTACAACCACCATCTGAGCATGTACACGACCAGCCAGGCCACATATATGACGATATCCATATTTCACATTCTGAGTAATACAAGTCATTTTCTGACATCTTAGTTAGAAACCCATCTACTACCAACTCCCTGTGGGCAGGAATCCTATTCTGCAATATCTGCAAAGGGCATCTATGAATTAATGGAAGTGATGGTGGATCAATAAGTTACAAAACATGTATGTGTGCCACTGCAAGTGCTACTGTGTTAGAATACCCTTCCAGATCCCACCTGTGTTAAGATGGTGGCACACAATGCATTTGACATCAGCAGTAGCACTGAGCTTCCGTGGCATGTTTGTGGTGTGTCATTGGGCTCCATTAAAGCAAACTGACATGGCAGACAATCTGATGTGATTGAATTGATAAGATCTGGCATGCTATACTCCTGCATCACTCATATGGAGGAAAAGAACTGAAGCTAAAGCACTTCAATAACATCGCTTTTGACCTTTGATGTTAGTTTCTGGTGTGTGTGCGGGTGTCCTACCCCAGCCCAGGCACAGGAAACGCTTGCGGATGAGGCGGGACCTCATCTTGCCAATCACGGCCAGGTAGGATTGCCATGCCTCCGTTAATACCCAGCAGAAAGAAGCCAGAAAGAAGAAGTGCAAAAAGGCAGCAGTCACAGTGCACAGTCCCTAGAGACAAAAGAAGGAAGGAGAAAGAAATAAGGAGTAAGAAATTGCGAAAAAGGAGCGACAGAAAGAAGTACAGAAAGCAAGAAGAGGTGCAAATGGCTCTCAGCTATTTGTTATTGAGAGAGGGATAAAGTGATTGAGAAGGAGAAGTGAGAAAGAGCCACGGACATTAAAGAGAGTCGTGTAGAAACTAGCTCAGTTCCATTGTGGTGAGAAAAGTAGCTCTAGCATTGAATCCTCTCTGTGCTTTTTCCCTCGCAGACGGTACTTCAAAAGTGAAAATGGGTTAGTTACAAGTTGAACAAATTCTAAGGAGAAATTGCAGGCTGGAATTAAAGAAAAGTACGCTTTAAGTAAGCGGCAAACGCAAATGAGAAGCAGTAAGCAGAGTATCTCGCTGAGGTTTTATACAGTAATGAGGTGCATATTCTAATGCTAAACACTGGCTCGCTCAGCAAATGACCCGGGAAATGAGAAGGATTTCACACTATTCAAGGTTTCCGAAATTAAGCTTATCTGTACTTTCTTAAACTAATGGCGAATATGAGAATTTAGTTAAATATTAAGTCTGGGTTGAGGGGAAAGGGAAAGCAGTTCCTTTAGTTGTCTTCGGCTTTCTTTGTAGCTCTGAGCGACAGGTGGAGTTTGAATGGCAGCACTTTTTCTCACAATTTCTCAGGGGCCTCTGTAGTCTATCTTACGCTCTCTCGGTGTGACAGTCACGGCTGACACAAAGCTGACCCTCCAGCGGCTTCCACTCGTCTGTCTGCTACACGCGCCTGTCTGAGTTCCTCAAATTCTATCATGGCCACTTACATAATGTCATGACAGGCTGGAGTGAGCACAACTCAGACTACAGACTACTATCACTAGGGAGTCCAGGCCCAAGGTTTGAGTGCCATTCAAAACTCATTTATAAATTGAATGTTTTTTTTATTTATTTTGCAAATTTGAATTGAATTTGAATGAAGGTAGCAAAGAGGACTCAGAATTGTAATTTCAATTTAAGTAGAATTAAAATAGAATTAAATTCAAAGAAATGTATATAACTGCTATTAATAATAATAATAATAATAATAATAATAATAATAATAATAATAATAATAATAAATTGTTATTTCATATTGAAAAATGCACTTTATATAACAGTCATATCAATTATTATTATTAAAATGTATAGCAGTTATAAACATTTCTTTTAAATTACCAACAACAATAATAATAATACATAATAATAGTTTTATGGTTAATTCATAAATGCTTCTAAAAACTGTATCTTATTTGACAGTTATATTTTTTACTATAAAACTTAATAATAATAATAATAATAATAATAATAATAAATGGTTATTTCATATTTAAAAATGAATAACAGTTTTATCATTTATAACATTCATATAAATTATTATTATTATTATTATTAAAATGTATAGCAGTTAAATAAATTTCTTTGAAATGAATAACAACAATAATAATACAATAGTTTTTTGTTAATTCATAAATGCTTTTAAAACTGCATATTTTTTTACTGAATTATTATGAATTAAATTGTTATGAATTAAATACGATATTAATAATAATAATAATAATAATAATAATAATAATAATAATAATAATAAAAAATTCATATAGATGGTGCTTTTTTAAAACATGTAATTTTTCAATATGAATTACCATTACAAATATTAGGGTAACACTTTACAATAAGGTTGTATTAGTTAACATTAGTTAATGCATTAGTTAACATAAACTAACCATTAACAACACCTCTGTTCAGCATTAGTTAATCTTTGTTAACATTAGTTAATAAAAATACAGCTGTTTGTGGTGTGTTCATGTTAGTTCACAGTGCATTAACTAATGTTAACAAGATTTTAATAATGCATTAGTAAATGTAGAAATTAACATTAACACAGATAAATAAATGCTTTATAAGTGCAGTTCATTGTTAGTTCATGTTAACTAATGTAGTTAACTAATGTTAACTAATGAACCTTATTGTAAAGTGTTACCAATATTAGCAACAAATACAACAACAACATAGGGGCTATTTCATATATATATATATATATACAGTGGAGAGAACAAGTATTTGATACACTGCCGATTTTGCAGGTTTTCCTACTTACAAAGCATGTAGAGGTCTGTCATTTTTATCATAGGTACACTTCAACTGTGAGAGACGGAATCTAAAACAAAAATCCAGAAATTCACTTTGTATGATTTTTAAATAATTCATTTGCATTTTATTGCATGACATAAGTATTTGATCACCTACCAACCAGTAAGAATTCCGGCTCTCACAGACCTGTTAGTTTTTACTTAAGAAGCCCTCCTGTTCTCCACTCATTACCTGTATTAACTGCACCTGTTTGAACTTGTTACCTGTATAAAAGACACCTGTCCAAACACTCAATCAAATAGACTCCAACCTCTCCACAATGGCCAAGACCAGAGAGCTGTGTAAGGACATCAGGGATAAAATTGTAGACCTGCACAAGGCTGGGATGGGCTACAGGACAATAGGCAAGCAGCTTGGTGAGAAGGCAACAACTGTTGGCGCAATTATTAGAAAATGGAAGAAGTTCAAGATGACGGTCAATCTCCCTCGGTCTGGGGCACCATGCAAGATCTCACCTCGTGGGGCATCAACGATCATGAGGAAGGTGAGGGATCAGCCCAGAACTACACGGCAGGACCTGGTCAATGACCTGAAGAGAGCTGGGACCACAGTCTCAAAGAAAACCATTAGTAACACACTACGCCATCATGGATTAAAATCCTGCAGCGCACGCAAGGTCCCCCTGCTCAAGCCAGCGCATGTCCAGGCCCATCTGAAGTTTGCCAATGACCATCTGGATGATCCAGAGGAGGAATGGGAGAATGTCATGTGGTCTGAGGAGACAAAAATAGAGCTTTTTGGTCTAAACTCCACTCGCCATGTTTGGAGGAAGAAGAAGGATGAGTACAACCCCAAGAACACCATCCCAACCGTGAAGCATGGAGGTGGAAACATTATTCTTTGGGGATGCTTTTCTGCAAAGAGGACAGGACGACTGCACCGTATTGAGGGGAGGATGGATGGGGCCATGTATCGCGAGATCTTGGCCAACAACCTCCTTCCCTCAGTAAGAGCATTGAAGATGGGTCGTGGCTGGGTCTTCCAGCATGACAACGACCTGAAACACACAGCCAGGGCAACTGAGGAGTGGCTCCGTAAGAAGCATCTCAAGGTCCTGGAGTGGCCTAGCCAGTCTCCAGACCTGAACCCAATAGAAAATCTTTGGAGGGAGCTGAAAGTCCGTATTGCCCAGCAACAGCCCCGAAACCTGAAGGATCTGGAGAAGGTCTGTATGGAGGAGTGGGCCAAAATCCCTTCTGCAGTGTGTGCAAACCTGGTCAAGAACTACAGGAAACGTATGATCTCTGTAATTGCAAACAAAGGTTTCTGTACCAAATATTAAGTTCTGCTTTTCTGATGTATCAAATACATATGTCATGCAATAAAATGCAAATTAATTACTTAAAAATCATACAATGTGATTTTCTGGATTTTTGTTTTAGATTTCGTCACTCACAGTTGAAGTGTACCTATGATAAAAATTACAGACCTCTACATGCTTTGTAAGTAGGAAAACCTGCAAAATCGGCAGTGTATCAAATACTTGTTCTTCCCACTGTATATATATATATATATATATATATATTGTGTTTAATAAATTAACTTTCATTTCATACCATGGTACTGCATTTAATTCCCCTGAACCAGTCAAAAAAAAAAAAAAAAAAAAATTGAGCCAAACAAATTGAAGAACCTTAAAGTTGTTCTTTCTGAACTCCTTCTCTCAGACACATGACAGAAACACAAATGTGCACAGATACTTACCTTACTGAGAGTTTGGGACTGTCCCACCAGTATAAGCACATTGGAGGCCAGTATGGACAGGCAGAAGTTCACCAAAATGATGGACCTCTCTGAACGAATGTACCTGATAATCAAAGAAAAACAGGAAAATCACACACTGACAACTTTAACAGCAACTGGTTTGCAGTTATGACAGGTTTATGACATAAAAGTAAGGGATCCATTTATCAACATCCATTTATCATTTTTTCACTCAATTGAACACTGACAACTTGAGCAGCATCCCAGATAACCTGCAGATGACCTCCAAAATGCAAGGACTGGTGAGCAAAATGTCCTCATCCGCTATTTGAGCTCTAGCCAGTTCTGCTCAAGAGGACAATGACAGCATCCCCTGGATCAATGGTCTGAGTGATAGGGGAGGCCACTGATAAGCTCTTTGATGGTGTGGCAGATGCACTAAGCCTGGAGAGAGGAAATATCTTCCCACCTGCTATGGAATTATGGGAAACGGGGTGGAAATTACTTGGATCCAAAGTATTTGGATACTTAAACAGCCCTTAACACATACAGTATATAATTGCATTAATAACAAAAATATTGAACACACACTACAATATACATATTATTTAATATAAATAATGTAGCACAACATACTTCTTATCTCCAAATTATCTCACACCTAAAAGTTTGTGCATATACCGTTCAAAGGTTGAGTAATATTTTTCATTTTTAATAAATGAATACTTTTATTCAGCAAGAACACATCACATTTATCAAAAGGGATAGTACATACTTTCACATTGTTACAAAAAAGTTATATCTCAAATAAATTGTGCTTCTTTTGAACATTCTATTAGTCAAAAAATCTTGAAAAAAAGTATCACAGTTTCCACAAAAATGTTAAATAACTGTTTTCAATATTGATAATAATAAGAAAGATAATAAATCTTAAGCAGCACAGCATATTAGAATAATTTCTGAGGGATCATGTGATCTGAAGACTGGAGTAATAATGCAGAAAATTCAGATTTTTCATAACAGAAATAAATTACATTTTTAAATATATACAAATTTAAAACAATTATTTTAAATTGAAATAATATACTATTTTTTATTATTATTATTTTATTATTATATATAAAAAGGAGCATAATTAGGAAAAATTCAGAGTCATACTTCTGATGAGATAAATACTTGACTAAGCGGCGGCCTTTTTCTGGATGTGGCGTTAGCTGATCATGTGACCGTCCTAGGCCATCTGCTACACTGAGCTGTTAGAAGCCACGCTAGCCTTCACTAGCACTCTCCACATAATCCTGTCCCGCCACAGGCGGCTCCCGCCATCCCTCATTTGTTCCCAATTATTGCTAATTGCAGTTTTGGCCCAGTCTAGATCTACCCCATGCCAGCTGCTCGATCCCAGCTTGGGCAACCCCACGTGGGAAGCTAAAGTCTGAGCAATGAATCTTTTAAGGTATAAGTGTACCTGTGAGAGCACTGGGACGTAAACAAGGGGAATGGTGCACTGTAATATCCTATTATCAACAGAGGACAGCAGAACCTGGAAGCTACATTTAGAAATGGTCCTCTGCAGAATTGTATGGGTCAGTCAAGGGCCTTACTGAACTCACCTCCAGAAGGCAGCGTAGATGAGCAGCAGAATGAGTAGAGCTGTACAGGATATGCCACAGCCCACCATGAGGGGCACAGACGGCATACTGGAGGGCCCCATACCCTGGAAAAAGATCGATGGAGAGAAGGAAGATTAATATTGGATGTTTATGGTATATGTCAGCCGGTCAATAATGCAAAATAACCCTGAAGGGAAACAGTGTGGTCTTGAATCAGTCTGAAAAAGTTTATTTTGTGATAACGACCAAGTGACTGTTTTAACAGTCTGGGTGAGCATAAGAGACTTCTTTCAAATACATTAAATAAATCCTACTGACCAAACTTTTAAACAGTAATGTGAGTGCGTATATGCAGAAACGCGAGTAAAACGCAGAGAGAGAGAAATCTGATTCTGCAAACACTTGACAAACAGCTTCAGGTTGGGAGAAGGATAAAAGTGCAGATAAAAAACATACAGAGGGGTAGTAGTGAGAGAATTACATTCTGCTCAGTTAAAAGCTAAAGGCCAAGGGTCTTCTTTCCAAACAGCCTCATGCTACTCCATCCCCTCTTTTACTCCTGAGTTCATGTTCTCTGTTTCCCATCAGGTCAAAGTTAGATTCTCTTCTTAAACTGGACATTCAATCCCCATCAGCCCTTTGGCACTTGTGACCCCTTTGCCCTATCTTATTAAGCATCTCTGCCGAGAGAAGGGTTACCACGGGTCAACACATGCTTCATGTTTCTGGATTAACCCTCCTACCAGTCCTACCATCAAGAATTATGGGGTGATGATCTGTGTAACTTCATATACCACTGAGGTAAACTTACAGTTCTGGGTTTAACTTAATGTTACATGCACAAGTACAATAAAATGTGTATATGCATATCCACACACTATTGTCAAATGTTTAGACAAATTCAAATATGCTGCTCATAATCTTAAAATGTGTATGACTTATTGTCAAATGCATGGAGTAGAAGACAAGTAGAAGTTCTGCCCAAGCATGATATTTTTTTAACTATACTTATACTACTACTAATATATAAGTATTTAAATAATAATATTAATAATAATAATATTAATAATAATAATAATAATAATAATAATAATTTATTATTACTTTACTATTGTTGTAGTAATAATAATGCGTAGGTGTGTACAAACTTTTGGCAAGTAGTTGTTTGCACACAAATACGTTAATGTGTTAATCTTCATTACAAAGGACAATAAAATAAAATTAATTAATTAATAGATTAAAAAATATTGAAATAAAATAATGAAATAAAATAAAATAATAACAAAAATAAAAAAAATAAATTAAACAAAATAAAATACAAAATTAAATGAATAAATAAAATACATAAAATAATTTGAATAAATAAATAAATAAATAATAAATAAAACAAATAAAATAAAATAAAATAAAATAAAATAAAATAAAATAAAATAAAATAAAATAAAATAAAATAAAATAAAATAAAATAAAATAAAATAAAATAAAATAAAAATCACTCAACTGCCTGTCCAGTTCGGAAAGAATGGCAGTGTTAAATGTGGTGGCGTAATCAGTGAAGAACATTTTGTCATTTGTGCCGTCCTGCGCCCCCAAGAAATTGCATCTTCACTGACGTGTTACGCTGTTATGTGAACTACAGGGGGTCTAATCACTCAGACACCAACGTGTTAATGCCTACATCACCAGCTCTTCACAGCACATTATTATGGTGGATCAGTCAGTCTAATCATTATACAGGTCACAGTGTTTCTCTTTGAAACTAGAAAAATATCAGAACTATACAGGAGTGAGAAATCCCTACTGCTTTTATTTTATTTATTTATTTTTATGTGTTTCTCATTTACCACCCCTGATACACGTTACACCTAAGGCCAGGTTGAAAATCCACACTTTTTTTTTTGTATTTTCTGTGCTGCTTTTGGGAGATAATACTTCTGTGGCAATCTGCAGAGCTTTCTAACATCTGCTGGTTGACATGATTAAAGTCTTCCACAATCAGGGACACAGCATCAGAATACGTACTTTCAAAGCTCGACATAAAATGGAGGTTGCAATCGTCTTTTCTTTCCTATTGTGACATATATCCGAATGAAGCGGCTTCTTGAACGAGAAAAAATGTAGAGATGGACTTGATTTTGTCCATTTGGAATTAATTGAATGATTGTGGGTTGCTATTGGTTGATCTCATGTGAGTGACAGGTTGTCCCACCCTCGTGCCAGTAAACACATAATCAGCGAAGAGAAGAGATGTCGCTCAAGAGTAATGAGTAAAAAAAAAAAAGTACGAGTAAAAAAAAATAATTTATAATAAATTATAACTGCATATATTCCATAATTAAGAATTGTCTATTTTGATTTCATGGTGACTTAATCAGTATATCCACTATATTGCCAAAAGTTTTGGGACGCCTGCCTTTACATGCACATGAACTTTAATGACATCCCATTCTTAATCCGTAGGGTTTAGTATGGAGTTGGCCCACCCTTTGCAGCTATAACAGATTCAAATCTTCTGGGAAGGCTTTTCACAAGGTTTAGGAGTGTGTTTATGGGAATTATTGACCATTCTTCTAGAAGCACATTTGTGAGGTCAGGCACTGATGTTGGATGAGAAGGCCTGGCTCGCAGTCTCCGCTCTAATTCATCCCAAAGGTGTTCTATTGGTTGAGGTCAGGACTCTGTGCAGGCCAGTCAAGTTCCTCCACACCAAACTCGCTCATCCATGTCTTTATGGACCTTGCTTTGTGCACTGGTGCACAGTCATGTTGGAACAGGAAGTACAATGCAGCACTTGGCACAATGCAGTCAGGCAAGTACCATCGGATTGCCAGACAGAGAAGCGTGATTGGTCACTCCAGAGAACACGTCTCCACTGCTCTAGAGTCCAGTGGCGGCGTGCTTTACACCACTGCTTTCGACGCTTTGCATTGCACTTGGTGATGTAAGGCTTGGATGCAGCTGCTCGGCCATGGAAACCCATTTAATGAAGCTCTCTACGCACTGTTCTTGAGCTAATCAGAAGGCCACACGAAGTTTGGAGGTCTGTAGCTATTGACTCTGCAGAAAGTTGGCGACTTCTGCTCATTGTGTGCCTCAGCATGCGCTGACCCCGCTCTGTGATTTTACGTGGCCTACCACTCCGTGGCTGAGTAGCTGTTGTTCCCAATTGCTTCCACTTTGTTATAATACCACTAACAGTTGACCGTGGAATATTTAGTAGTGAGGAAATTTCACGAATGGACTTATTGCACAGGTGGCAACCTATCACGGTACCACGCTTGAATTCACTGAGATCCTGAGAGCGACCCGTTCTTTCACAAATGTTTGTAGAAGCAGTCTGCATGCCTAGGTGCTTGATTTTACACACCTGTGGCCATGGAAGTGATTGGAACACCAGAATTCAATGATTTGGAGCGGTGTCCCAATACTTTTGGCAATAGTGTAGTTTACAAAATGCGGTTTCCAGATCCGATTGGGGCAGAATATTTATTTAACAGTGAGATTTTCCAAGTCACTTAATTTACAGTTAGGCAAACACCTTAGCTGGTCTTCAACAGATGTTTTTGCATGTTCTGTTCTGTGGAAATTCGCAAAGCTTTCAATTTAGCGGCCACAAATTCCATGTAGGCCTACCTCTTAAAAACCACCAACTTTAAAAGACTATTGGCGACTAATGTTAATCTCTGGGTTGAAAGTGAATCGATGTGATGTAATTCAAATGTAATTGATGTAAACAAACGATTCAATTTAATTCAGTTCAATACACTGAACAGTAATTCGTTAAATCTCCTTTTTAAATACGGAGCGTCTATTTACACCTAGTGCAAATAGCGTGCCTTGTTGGCAAGTGCTATTCGCACTAGCTCCACCTAACAATGCCTGTTTGGGAAAAACAAGATTAAAAAAATAACAGCCACATTTCAACATTTTCAGTGGTGTAGTCAGTAAAGCATAAGGCTTAAAGATATAGGTTTTGACGCGATCGACCCGGCTTCGAATCCGCCTTTTGCAGAGCTCGCTCTTCTCTCTTTTCCTATCACATATCACATCGGAAAGGCATTTACTTTCAATAAAAATTAAGAAAATGTTCTAAAAATGGAATAATAATAATAAAATCATTTATTGGGTAGGGTTAGGGATAGGTGTAGGGAGGGCTTTTATTGTCCCATTAAGGCGGCATCCATTTAATAATTTTAATAAATATAATCATTTACACTCTATGTTATTATTGCATCCTGTTTATGCACAACAGTACTGAGGTGCAAATAGTATGTATCTGTCAAAATAAAATATAAATAACATCTAATTACTATTCACACATATTGCAAAGAACTGCTACTTTTACATTGTGTAAATAGAATATATCACTATTTTCACTTAGTATGCTATTTCACTTAGTAAATAGCATCTACAGCTATTTGCACTTAGTGTAAATATCATCTATCGCTAAGAAAATATGTTATTTTCACTTCGTGTAAATAGAATCTATCGCTATTTGCACTTGGTGTAAATAGCATCTATTGCTATTTTTACTTAGTGCAAATAGCCACTGCCTTTTAAATACTTCCACTCTAATGAATAAGATAAAACAAATAAAGTAAATAGTATCTTAACAGAAACACTAAGTGTAGTTCATGTTCACAGACTAAGAGCAGTCCCACACCGCTCATCTGCTCCTGCATCCAGTGTTCCTGTGGATACATTCTTCCTCTTCAAGTTCTTGGAATAGAAGCGCAGACAGATGATCTGTCTGGCAGTCATCTGTGATAGTGGTGTGGCAGTAATCAAGAGCATTCTTTCAGGCCGGGAGGCATGCTGGTAATATTTCAGAAGAACAGTCTGCAGGTTGGCATGATTAAAGTCTCCTGCAATCAGGGACACAGCATAAGGGTAGGCACTTGCATAGCTGTTAAAGGAATAGTTCACCAAAAAATGAAAATTCTGCCATCATTTACTCATGTTGTTCCAAACCCCTATGACTTTCTTTCTTTCTGTGAAATATAAAAGATATTTTGAGAAATGTCTCAGTGTTGTTTTTCCCCATGGAAATCAATGGATCTCTGCAGGTTTGTAACCTCATGATGACAGAATTTTCATTTTTGAGTGAAATTACTGATCTGATTGCATACATGACATTGAATGAAAATCCTGTAGAAATGCTGTTATTTAACAGTGAGATTCCATGTTGGAACAACAACAAAATCAGAAAACCAGGAGATTAACATGAGACATATGCCACCTTTCAATCCATGCGATCCGTCAAGCTGCACAGCTTCATATTAAAGGTCAGCTACAGCTTGTTGAGACAGAGAATGTAGCAATACGCAATGTCCAGCTAAAGGCTTAACCTCTGCTCATCTCATTCTCCACGGACAACATGCTCAGAGAAGGACGCTCAGAAATGGAGTCAAGTAGGCCAACAAGTTGCATCTTTCAAACCAGGCAGGATAAACCTTATATATACGGTGGGGTTCAAAGTCTGATATCACTAGTGAAAATGCCTCATAGTTTTCTAATAAAAAGGTAAATACATGTAAAATAAATAAATGAAAAATGGATAAATGTAAAATAAATGAATAAATGTAAAATGAATAAATGTAAAATAAATAAATGAATGTAAAATAAATACATTATTTTAACAATATTATTGCTCAGCTCTAATCTGCTAAATGTGACTAAAATGCATTAAAAAATTCAGATTATAAACATTAATGATTTTATAATGATTTTCTGTAAAGCTGCTTTAAAACAATGTGTATTGTGAAAAGAACTATGTTATAAATGTTATACTATGATATAAACATTGGATGGATGGATGGATGGATGGATGGAATGTGATAACGATAGATAGACAGACAGACAGACAGACAGACAGATAGATAGATAGATAGATAGATAGATAGATAGATAGATAGATAGATAGATAGATAGATAGATAGATAGATAGATAGGTAGATAGATAGATAGATAGATAGATAGATAGATAGAATGTGATAACGACAGATGGATGGATGGATGGATGGATGGATGGATGGGTGGATGGATGGATGGATGGAATGTGATAACGATAGATAGATAGATAGATAGATAGATAGATAGATAGATAGATAGATAGATAGATAGATAGATAGATAGATAGATAGATAGATAGAATGTGATAACGTTGGATGGATGGATGGATGGATGGATGGATAGATAGATTTTCCATTAAAATACACAACCCCTTTGATTTTCTGTCAGGCTAGAATCAGCTCTTCTCTACGAGTAAAACACTTGACATGATGGATTTAAAAAGCCACAGTTAAGACTCAAATAAATAACAATGGATGCTGTTTGGGAGAGCCTGTGAAATGGCTACAGGTTTGAGTTGCAGCTGTTTATAACAAGCTGTGAATTGGCTTGAATATGAAGTCCTCATTCATGCACTTACAGCTCAATTGGCCTCCTGATGTGGACTGGTCAGGCTTCCACACAAAGCATTTATGACTAAACAGCATTTGTGAACAAAGACCCTAAAGCTTGTGTGGGTTGTGGCATTGGCCTTCCAACAGCACATACTGTGTGTGCACATCTGTTCTCTGTACGTCTGTGAGAGTGTTTGCCAGTGCAAAGGAAAGGTAGACAAGGGAAAAGAGGCTATAAAACAGCTTAGAGAGTGGGAGAGAGCTTGGAGCTGGTGGAGGTGGTGGCAGTGTTTTTACTCAAACTGGCAGGTGCAGGTGTAACAGGTGGCACTAGCAGAGGTGCTGCCAACCTTCACTCTCATCTTTTGCTTAGCCTATTGTCCCTGGCATATTAATTGCCAACATTATGCCTCTGCCGGCTTCAGTTTGGCAATTTTGACCATTCTAGTATGCCAGCAGCCTGAAAAATTACTATAGGTGTTGTCTCTTTCACAGAAATGCCATTGGCAGGGTAGATGAGAGGATTGCTCCTGTCCTGATGTGAAAATGAAAGCACGGATACACTAGGGGTATATGGGAGAATAGAGAACAACAGATGGGTTTTGAAAGCAAAAAAAAAAAAAAAAAAAATTTTCTCCATAGAGAAAGTTTTTCAAATTAAAATATATAATTCTAACAGACTAACAGACAGACTAACCATGAGCTGCATTTAAAAACAGTAATATTGTGAAATATTATTATAATTATGACTGATGACTGTTTTCTAATTTAATATTTTATTCCTGTAATGGCAAAGCTGAATTTCCAGCATCAGTGTCACATGATCCTTCAGAAATTATTCTAATATGCTGATTTGATGCTCAAGAAACATTTATTATTATTATCAATCAATCTATCTATCTATCTATCTATCTATCTATCTATCTATCTATCTATCTATCTATCTATCTATCTATCTATCTATCTATCTATCTATCTATCTATCTATCTATCTATCTATCTATCTATCTATCTATCTATCTATCTATCTAATCATATCTTACTGACCCCAAACTTTTGAATGGTAGTGTGTTTTCAACTTTTTTTTTTGTTAAAATAACATTTACATTATGAAAATCACGTAACATTATAAGTCTACTTTCACTTCGGATCAATTCAATCTGCTTGATGGAAAAAAAGTATACATTTCTTATTTAAATAAATAAATAAATAAATAAAACGTACTGACCCCAAACGTTTGAATGGTAGTGTTTTAGTAGAAGTTACAAGTGATTTCAACTTTTTCTTTTAAGTCACGTTTAATAACCAAATTCCCAGTGAAAAAACAAACTCCCTAAACTCTCTCAAGATATTTATGTATTCATATACTGTATATTCAAATATTTAGCAAAAAAAGTTTCTATACTCAAAATCACTTATTATACAGTAAGTCAAAAGTTTTACGTCGTACTATTGTTTTTGATTTGATTAAGTTATTCCTAATGATTCATGGGGTGCATAGTTAACTGCCTCCAAAGTTTTCTGCCTCCAATTTTCACATTTTGACTTTTATGCGTCAAATTAAAGCTTGTAACGCTGTGATTCATCTCAGAGATAGCTGGTTTGGTTCATGGCTCTGAACTCTTTATTGAAGAAAAATTATGAAAAAGTATGTGGTCATTGTTGCGCTCTATAAGAGTTATTGAAACAGAAAGATAGAGAAAAGTATTCTTGCTTTGGAAGCTTTAGCAGAGGCCTAATTTCCAATTCACCACCACACCTCCGACAGACAGCATGAGGTGACAGAATAAAAACAACCAAAGCTAATGAATGAAGGGAAGAATCTCATATAAAAAAGAGATGGAGAAGGACAGCAACTGTTTTAAACAAACTAAAGAAATATGTTTTATACTGTAAGTATTATTGCTCGTCTTGAATACTGAATTACTAAGAACATGTCAAGTGACAGTAAAGGCACCCATAACGTTGCAAAGTATTTCTATTTCAAATAAATGCAGTTCTTTTTACCTTTCTCTTCATGAGAAACTCATGAAAAAACTGTTGCAGTTTCCACAAAAAACTGATAATAATAAGAATAATGCCTCCACATGCAATCGAAATTATTGTAAATACGAGTTTGAAAATATGAGTATAAGTCAGAAATTGGACATGGACGCCGTCTCGTATTGACTACTGGGAAGCTCAGAGATAATTTTGATACCCTAGTTTCTGAGTTGGGCGTGCCATAAACTTTGAACATGGCGGAGGGGAGAATGATTTCTGCTGTGACTGGTATTCTTTATTAGTTTTTTCCACAACAGCTACATCACCTTGTCTTAAAGTGCATATTTACATATATGAGTAACCATTTGAAGTATGTTGTATGTTTTATACACAGTGAAATGTATTTAAATGAACTCATCAGCTGAATATGTAGATATATGTAGCGTGATGAATGTTTATATGGCTGTCAACGAATGAGACCCTATATTTTATTCAAAATTAAATATCTTCAATATAGTTTGGCTTTAAAAAGATTTCCCCAAGAAATAGGCAAGAATAAACCTGGTGTCCTCCATGTTTCCTATTCTTTCCGACAACAAAGCACTTTACGCAACAAACTCGTAATCACGATTTCAGAAGTGGGAAGTAGGCAATTTCAGATAACATAACAAGCACCAAATCAGAATATTAGAATGATTTCTGAAGGATCATGTAACACTCAATACTGGAGTAATGATGCTGAAAATTCAGCTTTGCCATTACAGGAATAAATTACATATCAAATAGATATTAAAACAGAAAATATTCATTTTAAATTGTAATAACATTTCACAGTGTTACCATTTTTACTGTGTTTAAGCAAGTAAAAGATCCTTCAAAGAAAATCTTACCGACCAAAAACTTTTGAACAGTGGTGTATATCATACATTAAAAACAAAATATGATTTATATTGGTAGATACAGAAGCTGGCTATAATGTAACAGCCCAAAATTATTTAAATACATAAAACAAAATTACAAATAAAACTAAATTATTTTATCTTAGGAAAACAGAGAAAAAGTGGCTAGAGTATTTGTGCAGCATATCAAAAATAGAAACTTGATGTCTGTCAACTGAAAGCACATCAGGCACTTGCAGAGTAGGCCGCTTTGGTTATCATACTGTGAGTGATCTAGTTTTATCACAACATGCCACAAATATTAATAGTTCAAACAGATCATTTACTAAAAGGCACCAAGCATCAAACTAATGCTTCTCTATGATATTCACGCACTACTAAATCTGCCTCCTTCTATCTGAGCCATGTCTTTTTAACTCAAAACTGGGCCTACTTGACTCTCAAACACTCATTTTCAATTATTCTAGTGATATGGGGTGAGATTTAATCACAAATGTCGTCCGTTGAGGGGTTATATGATCACATGCCATGTCCACAGAGAACCTGGTGCGGTAGAACCTGTTCTCGTTCACGGGCCTACAGCCTTAAGCGGCCATACCATAAGACTTGTCCCAAAAAAAGCATGTACCACAGCTCCCATTGGCTCTGAGGGCCACAGACGGCACACATATTGGATAGGGAATAATAGGCCGTCTATCCCAGCACACCCTAGGGCAGAGTGAAGCTCCTCAGCAAATAGGAGTCATGTCTATTTTCAGCCCAGGCACTTTAACCTACTTCTCCAGCCTCAAATGCTGCACAGCCACCATTTATCCCTGATCTCTCCTCTCCCCGTTCCTTCTCGCTCCGCAATAACTCATTATGACAATAAGAAACACATTTAGCGAAACCAGGGAGCGAAGATGAAGGAAAACAAGAAAAACCTAACATGAACTTAGTCAGACTTCGCATTAATCAAACGGTTGAAACTCTCCGAGGCGTATCGTTCCCTCATCTAAGCCCTGAGACCTTCGAGACCAAGCCTCGATCTGCTGTTTGGATGCGTGTTGACTGCTCCACCTGATTCACACCCACGTCAGGAGAGACCGAGTGCCATTTTAGCATATGCTAACGCTACCCTTCAAGTTCCCTGGACACTTGTTATTTTTGAAGTGGTTGGGAGAGAAACAGAGTGGTGGGACTTTTTGTTGCGAGCCTAAAGCCCAAAACAGGGTGCTGATCAATCATCATGCTCCAAACCTACCAGGAGCTTCCCAAAACAGGATGACCCAAGAGCTTGCTTTGGGTGTTGCTAAAGCTTTTAGAACAGCATGGACCCTTTTCACATTTCCAGGGTTCTCAAAAGCTCAGAAGTAGTTGGGTGAACTTCTATAGTGGTGAACGGAAACTACAACAAATATTAATTTTACATTCCCATTTGTCCCAATGGCAAAAAATAAAATAAAACCCTCAATAGTAGGGGTGTAACGGTACAAAGAAGTCACAGTTCGGTACTTACCTCGGTTTTGGGGTCACGGTTCGATATGAGTTGGGAACATTTACATGTCCGGCCCCCCAGATTAAAATAAAAGTAAGGAATTGTTGATTTGTTACTCTAATTGATAGATTAACCAATGCTGCGCGGTAAAATGCAACGGCTGTTTTCAAACTTATTGGTTTGATTAAGATGTTGTGCGCAGCCTATGCTGTCATTTTCTTTGTGTGTGAGAGTTCATTAACATGCGGTGACAATGGCGGATGCAAAAGAGCCTACTTCATCTTTCCACGAGGAGACAGCGAGCGAAGCGGCACCTGAGGCTTCCTATTTCCAGGACACGCATATTTCATCACTGGACTGTAGTGAGACTTCCACCAGTCACGACACAAATTGGCACAATGACAAATGATTTTGTCCCATTAACACATCGTAAACAACTTAAAATACTCCGTCATTTATGGTCAGAGTAAGACATAATTCGAAACTGTAACTGAAACTGTTTTTGTTTGTGTGCACTCACAATAAAAACAAAACGTGTTTTTTTATTAAATAAAAAAAAAGCAAACAGGATGGCACTTTCTGCCGTCCCGGTTTCCTTTCCCTGAAGTTTATGGAGCGTGTCACAAAAATTAATCGAAACTTAGCATATAGGCTAGTAGCAAGCTCTTGCGTGCCATCTGTTTTAGGTTAGTGCATAGATTGTCTCTTCTTCTTCTGCTCTTTTTTCTGTTGTTGCAGTTAATAAACAGCATTGCACTACCCCTTCTGGATTGGAGTGTGGATCACCTGTGACTGACTGTATTCGTTGCCTGACTGTATGCACCAAACCATGACCGTTCAGGACGAATACATTTACCGTTACACCCCTACACAATAGCATTTCTATGACTTTTCATTAGAGGAAAAATAACATTATTTATTTATTTATTAATTACATTGGGCAGAATAGAGAAAAAATAAATCTGTCAAATCTATTACAAACACACATGCAGCAGTGTTAAGTAGTTTTCTGTAATTTAATTACAATGTAATAAAGCACAAAATGGCTTTTCACTCTTAAAATAGTTAACCCTCAGTCATTCTAAACCCCAGGTATGGGTTATGTTTCTTCATGTTTCACATTTATCCAGGGTTAACCTAGGTATTCACAAGCTGACGTTTCACACTGTACATTCATAAACCCTGGGTTAACGTTATTCTTTGCATATTTGCGGTGTCAGTGTCACTGGTTGGATGAATGGCGATATGTTCACATAAAGGCACTAGCATTGCACATCCTCATTTTATATATTAATGACTGTACCGTCAAGTTTATCCTGAATGGCCTTTTCGGACTATAAAGGTAAGAATTAAACGTTCTTCAATTGTCATGTTTTCTGTCACTATTTGACATTTTTCCCCTCAAACAATGAAACATTCTCAGGTTACGTATGTAACCTATGTTCCCTGAGAACAGGGAACGAGACACTGCGTCGAAAGACACTTTGGAAATAACACCTCAGCGTGACAGGTGTCTGAAATCACTATCGAATCACCGTAATCCTATTGACCGGCGACAGCCTATGATGTCATCAACGTGCAACCAGGAAGTATATAAGGGCGCCTTGCAACACAACATTCACCTTATCGTCTGAAGGGACTGTTGGTAGGCAGGCCCCGAGGCATGGCAAAGAGACACAGTGTCTTGTTCACTGTTCTCAGGGAACATAGGTTACATACGTAACCTGAGAACGTTCCCTTTCGAAGGGAACTCGCACTGCGTCGAAAGACGCTTTGGGAATGATATACCCACGCCGCCATGCTGAGGGGAGTGCATGCCCACTGGCAGTGACAACTGTCAGAACAAGCAAATACAAATAAAATGCCCAAATTACTCTCCCTCCGGTCACACTGGGCTGTCAGTGACAGCATTCCCTACGGTCATAGCCCAAGCTATAAGCCTCAAGAGGAGCCTTAAATGCACTTCACATGAGATCCTACCCAGACTGCTCAAAGGCCTGGGACCAACCACTTCAACAGAAGGGGTCCCTTTAAGGGAATGTGGCCAGCGGACCCGAAGAAACCCCAGCCAAATCACTACTCAGGGAACATATTCACCCGAATGCCACCAGGGAGGCCTGACCTGTTGCCCATATATTGGACACTTCGGTTTGGCCAACCCTGTCTGTTCAGAAACAGAGCCTCCGGACACTCCCTCGGTGAGGCATCCAGACTGAGGGACTGAAAACTGACAGTACTCCTTAGACCGGATCTCAGAGACAGGTATCCCGGAGAGCAATACTCAGTGTATCGCTTTACAACCCTTGCTAGCGAGGGGAGTCTAACTGCTCGATCCAGGGATCTACAAAACACTTATGTTCAAAGCGCTAAGGAGGCCAGAAAGGCCTACAGACTGATCTAACAGGGAGGCCTCACGAGAGTCCTGCGACCGTCCGATCAGACTCAGGCGGCTGCGTGCTCACAAACGACCCTCAGTGAAGGGAGCACCGAGCCGGACCTGGTAGGTAAACTCAGCTGTAGGCTAAATACCATAAGTTACTTTCTGCAGGGAACCAGTAGCAGAAAGTGCCCAATCTCTGGAACTCGCCTTCAAGGAGGCCTGGTGAGGCCTACTACCTGATAGCAAGCCTTCAGGGAGGCCTGGTGAGGCCTACTACCTGATAGCAATTCATGCTAACTGTCAAGTGACTGAGTTCACCCTCAGGGAGGCCCGGTGAGGCCTACTACCTGATAGCCAGTCAGGCTAGCTGTCCAGATGCCATACATCGGAACACGCCTTCAGGGAGGCCTGGTGAGGCCTACTACCTGATAGCAAGTCATGCTAGCTACCAGAGTATCCAAACTCTGGAACTCGCCTTCAGGGAGGCCTGGTAAGGCCTACCACCTGATAGCAAGTCATGCTAGCTGCTCGAGCATCCAGACTTGGGAACTCGCCTTCAGGGAGGCCTAGTGAGGACTTCTACCTGATAGCAAGCTTTCAGGGAGGCCTGGTGAGGCCTACTACCTGCTAGCAATACATGCTAACTGTCAAAGTGACAAAACCAACATCATTGGGAAGCATATCACACCAACACATAAGTTGGGGCCGCCCACAGGAAGCCTCTTGAGGCTAGCTACCTGGTTGCAGCTGCTATGCATGTCCACCAAGCGTCGGGACTCTCTTCCAAGGAGGCCTGCTAAGGCCTACTACCTTTCCAAGAGTCTACTGCCCAGACTGCCAGAGCCAACTACTCGTTTCCAGGCAGCTGGCCTAACAAAACCCTTCTAGGGCCGGCCGTCATAAAGGCCTGCTAAGGCCTACTATACGACAGCACAGTCTTCACTGGCAGACAGAAAAGGGGCCGGGCTTTGGCCGACGACTCTCACATGAGAGGAGGTTGACATTAGGGATGCTAGTTAAAACCCACATTCACGTAGTGAAGGGCCAGAGGTGACCATGCCTCAGCAAAGCGCCTCCATCATCACTAATATAGCCTAGGCCAGCTACCGAGGTGGCCCTGGTGAGGGCCAGCCTACAAGCATAAATCCATCTGAAGCTCCAGCGTCAGTCTCTAGTAAACACACTCCAATAGAGACAAACTACTCTACCCTGAGGTGGCTAATGGAACCGAAAGACAACACAGTGAAACACAACACCAAACAGCAGCAAGCACTCCATTCTCCTAGAAGGACGCTCTGCCGTTTAGTACTCCACTAACATTCCAGTGGAAATGAGCGGCAGCCTCAAATTACTCTCGTCATGAGAGGAAGCCTAAGTTTACATAACCCATCCAAAAAATGAGCGGTGGCCCACCCCGTGAATCCTCAAAGGAGAAAGCCAACACATACTCACATAAAAAGCCCATGACTGGTGCTTTATTCTGCCACCTAACAGGGGAAAACTTCAGGGCCCAAACTTTCTCCCTACCTTCCTAACAGTGACATAAACCCATACTCTATACAGGGAACGAAGGTCTGTAAAGAAATACATTTTTAGTGTTATTCACACAAAACAGACCAACTCATCTCACCTGCGGTGTGTAGAGCGAAGACTCACCACACGGTTCTCATATGACCGTGGCGTTCTACTGCCCTTGCATGCCTGAAAGTGGCACTCTCACTAACCAAGCCAAGGCGAGCCATCAGAACATCATTCCACTCATCACAGGCCCACCTCTGGCCTGATGTAAGAAGTGCCTGGGAATTAAAATGGAAGAAGGAGAGGGCTGGATTATATTATGCCCTCAAGGGAGGTGATTCATCACCGACGCTGACCGCGTTTGTCCTGGATCACCTCCCTCAGATCCTTCTTCCTGCAGGAGTCCCGTCTCCTCTGTGCCCTACTCCTCCACGGAGGGGGTTCACGAGAGGAGATGCTAGCTCTATGGTCCTGTCTACGGCCCTTGGACCGTGACGGACCAGGCCCCGCCTGCCTGGGTGTGGATGCGGATCTCAGTTTTAAATGCAGCTGAGCGCGCCTTCGCCTCTCTGAACTTCCCAACCACCGCCTCCACAGAGGTGCCGAAAAGTTGGGAGGGCGAAACCGGCGAATCGAGGAGAAAGCTCTTCTCTTTCTCCCCTTTCAGCCACAGATGTCTCTCCATGGCCACCATCGCCGCCATCGACCGACCGATCTAGCCCGCTGATGTCGGTGGATGCGGGCAGAATATGGGTTCTTCCATGCCCCCTTGATCTCAGTATGAAGATCTGGGAGAAATGGAAGGCTCACCTGAGCTGCCGGTCTTTGGCCGGGGAGAAATCGATCGTCCAGTCTACCGCAAGCGATCTCTCCCCTAACGCACTGCCAAGGCAGCTGCAGCCTGCCTGCGGCACGTTCCACAACATCCAGCAGCTCAGCATACGCGGGGCAGGATGGCTGAGAGGATTCAGGCTCTTCCTGATTACTGTCACCACCCTCCTCAGCCATCTCCTGCTCGTCCAGCAGAGCACTTGCTGCAGAGCTCGGCGGAAGACTCTCATCTTCCACCTCGACCTGCAGCTCACTCTCGTCAGCCGCCGAACCATCAGAGAGGTTTATACCCCTCTCTAGACGATCGGCGAGCTCCATCTGGGATCCGCATGACGCGCGTCGCCGCTCTGCCTCAGCACGAGCGGGACCCAGGCCACAAGGTCCAGATGCCGACCCCTCTTCCCTTGAGAAGAGAGCCAGGTGAGAGCGGAGCGTTTTTAAGGAAAAACGCTCACAATTTGCACAGACAATTCCCTCGAGAACTGCCGACAAAAATCTTGGGTACGGGTCTGCACACTTCTGAAAGTGTTCTGCTTTCTTAGTGCTCTTCATACCTCTGATTCTTTAGCGCTACTTACAGACAGACAGTCCCTGAAGACGAAAAGGTGAATGCTGTGTTGCAAGGCGCCCTTATATACTTCCTGGTTGCACGTTGATGACATCATGGGCTCTCGCCGGTCAATAGGATTATGGTGATTCGATAGTGATTTCAGACACCTGTCACGCTGAGAAGCGTTATTCCCAAAGCGTCTTTCGACGCAGTGCGAGTTCCCTTCGAAAGGGAACTACTTTTTCTACAATGCACTGCATTTCCATGGCTGTACAAAGCATGTGAATATGATGCACCTGATTGTCTGTTTGTTGCATCTAGCCGTAACATTCTACACGATTGGCATCGCAAAAGCAGTGCTAACCCTTACTCGGAAGCAGGGTTTCATAACCCTGGGTAAAACACTTGCTTCTTACAAGTGTGACATGTTCCTGTACCTGGGCTAAAAAGTGGGGTTTAGAACATAACCTGGGGTTAAGCACAGTGTTAAAAGCCCTTAAGTGTAGTGTTATGAAAATATAAAAAACTTTGCTAGAGTTATGGTGTATCTGTGTAAATGCACAGTCTGTAAAAAGATCAATTATACGAAGATTTTCAGCAGAGTAAACCGGTTCACACTCAGCAATTGGGAATTAAATGAACATGCAAGAAGGGACAGTTCTCATAACAAAATTGAGCTGTTGTGTATCGCCCAGGAGAGCAGCGAAGCTTATTACTGTGTGAGGAATCGCATCACCTCAGCTGAGACTTACACTAGGCCGTGTCCTAATGAGAAAGCGTCTTAGCAATTGTGCCAGTGTCACGGCAGAGACTGAGCATTTCACTGCGAGATACTGTGCACTTTACCTCTCCTGTTGGCAAACTCTATGCTTCATTTCATTCATCTCTTTGGGGGTGGTGTAGTCTAATGGTTAAAAATCTGGGCCGGTAATCAAATGGTTGAGGGTTCAAAACCTGTAGTAATTAATTAGTGGTCATATTCATTAATATCTTGCTCAAGATGTCTAACATTATACTGATGTAACACATGTAACTAGATTTGCATTGCATAAAGGAACTACCAATCCTGGCAGCAAAAGACGACAGAAGTGTTTTGGTTCTGCGTAAATTGAACAAATCCAAAATTGGAATCAAGTAAATGGATAAAGAACTTCTGGACAATTACGTTCTGTAAGTATGCATACTATATATTGGGCAAGTTGATATTGTAATGTGACCTACACTCTAAAAAGTAATTCTGGGGACCTGTTACCACATGGTTGCAAGTTAAAAATTTGAATTTATTGTTTTAATTAAACCTTTTAAGTTGCAAACATTATGTTGTAGAGCTCTGTTGACATAATAATGTTGATCATTACAGTCTGTAATTTAAACTCAAATTTCTGTGTTAATTGGCTTTTTATTTTTATTAGGTTGTAGTAACTTAAAGGGATAGTTCACCCAAAATGAAAATTCTGTCATCATTTAGTCACGCTCAAGTTGTTCCAAACCTGTATACATTTCTTTGTTCTGCTGAACACAAAGGAAGATATTTGGAAGAATGTTTGTAACCAAACAGATCTCGGCAGCCATTGACTACCATAGTGGGGGAAAAAATACTGGTAATTTTAGTAATGGTAGTCAATGGCTGCCGAGATCTGCTTGGTTACAAACATTTGTCCAAATATCTTCCTTTGTGTTCAGCAGAAGAAAGAAATTCATACAGATTTGGAACAACTTGAGGGTAAGTAAATAATGACAGAATGTCATATCCCTTTAATGAAATTGTTTTGATAACTTTGGAAATTAGGCAGTGGATTTCTAGTTCCTGGCATGCTTTGCATAGGACTGGATAAAGAGAATAAATGTTGGGAAAGACCAGTTTCTGTAATGTTGAAGTTTTTGTGGTTACCATTGTGCTGAAGAATCGATACATGAAGCTAAACACTACATTGACTCTATAAGCAATGACTGCGCTAATGCCAGTGACAAGTAATATCTTACTTGTTCATTAAATTTACATGTTAAATAAGTTAGCATGTGCTATGACAGTTGTTGATTTGAACTGAAATAGATAAGATTAATTGGTTCCAGGGCTACAACTCTGGTAGTTGGATTTGAGTAATCAACTTAAAAAATTTGTGTTTGTCCTACAAATTAAGTTCCTCTAACTCAATGTAGCTTATAGGTTGAACGTTGTCATAACTAAAAAAAATTGATGCAAACAATTAAGAGTTCATTTCTTTTGTTGAGCCAACACATTCTTTTTTATAGTGTACAATGTCAGCTATTCCAAGGTTTCGTCACACGTTCCATTTACAATCATGAGGACTTCTCCCTTGTGGCTTAATGGGATAGTAGTCCATGACATGCACACTTCAGAATTTAAATTTGGCTTTTTTACCCAATGTTTTTTGAATATGGTCTATTCGGACATATAGTACTCATTTGTTGTAGTGCTTTTTACTATATAACAGGGAAGTAGGCATATTCAGATGCAGGGTATACAGTATGTAGTTTATTATCGTAAACTAAAGCTAAAACTGAAACTACAAAAAAAGATTTTTGTTAATTGAAATAAAGCTGAATGAAATAAAATGTCAATGGATGAAAGTTCATAATAGATGAAAACTTAACTAAAACTGAAATATAAATAAATTGAATGTAAAGAGTAATAATAATAATAAACTAATAAAAATGACAAAAGCACATAATATAATTACTAAAAATTAAACAAAAGCTAATTCATAACATGAATAAAAAAAACTATAAAAGTATATAAATCATAATAAAATAACTTATGTTTTCTTTATTTAGTAATAATTAATTAATTCAGGATGCTAAACATTTGAGAAAGAAGACCAATTACTTGCCAGTATAGAAATAACTGCAAATAAAGACGACCAATTACAATTCATAATGCAAATAATACAATGATGGTTCAAATTTAAATGGTGAATATTCTTTCTAATAATGTACATCAAAGGGAGATTTTCACATTTTAATTTTAAATTTCTTACACATACAGTTCATTAAAAAATAGCTAGTACACCTAAGGCTAAAGTTATCTGCAAAAAAGTTGGAATAGAGTATATGTTAAATGGTTTGAGCTGAATTAATTGTATACAACTGCAAAGAAATGGAAAAATATAATTTTTGCAGAACATCAATACAGCTCTGCCTTGCAAACACTGTAAAGACTGTTCCAAAAGACTTCGCTGTTTCAGAGTGACATTAGCTGACCTTTGGAGGTGTTTTACATTTTTTAAAGAACCGTATAGCAAAAAGACACAGATTTTTGCAATTCAAATAGCTCTGCATGCCTTGTTTCACAATACTTGCAAAAGAACAAAGCATAGATAGTGTGAGATATACAAGACCTCATATAAACGACGCATCTACCAATACTGAACATCACTGTGTCTGATGGGACATTTAATGTTGCAGCATGTGGAGCAGATAACCTGCAGGCACGTTGTGTTGTTTATCTCCACAATATACGTATTTATCTGCGCTTGTTTGTCTGTATACAGAGGTAGCAAGATCGGTCAACAAGCCTGAGGCAGATTACAACGCTATATAGATTCCCAGAGAAAGCCCTCTGTCCTTCATCCAACCAGACCGCGAGCATCTTAGTATGCAGGGCAGGTAGACCTACTTGTTCAGAATGGGCGTATACGTATGCCTGTGCTGAAGGGGGTAATAACACCGGATTTTAGCATGTGCTGTCATGTGTCTTTTTCTGCTCTTGAATGCCTCTAGTTTAATCCTGTGTGACGATGAATAAGTTGCATGGGAAAACTGACAGGCGACAAATTGTTATGGGCTAAAGAAGCCGCTGTCTTCTCGGTGCCAACTACTCCCATCATCCATCAGTGAGCAACTGATCAGCACATAGTTATGCATACTGTGAGGCTGTAGTCACTGCAAATAAAAAAAGAGGCATTGACGAAAATAAAAGCTCTGTTTTAAATAAAACGGACCTCTAACCTTGGTAAATAGCAGCGTTTCGCTCTTTGGAAAAGACAGCAGGGGATAAACAGGATCAGTGGGTGATAGCAGCTATACTAAAGATGGCCTGTAATGACAGAAGCTTATGCCACTTTCCATCCTGCCTATTCTCTCGATTAAATGTGAAGGTTAATCCATCCGTGTGTCTCTCTCTTATTTGCTGTTAACCATTTTATCTTTCTCTCTTCCTCTGTATAGTCCTGTCTAAAGTTGCCACAATACCTTAATTAAGTCTCATGGTATGATACAATATATATATATATATATAGGGACACATTAAATCGATCAGAAGTGACTGTAAAAACATTTTATGTTTTTATTATTCATATGTGTCACGTTTTGAGTTTGTGTTGTCATGTTTATTGTTGGTATTTCTGTTGGATTCAGTCTCCTTGTCAGGTTCCAGTTTGTTATTTCTTCCTGTTTGTTAATTAGTTCAATCATCCTTGTTTCCTACCTGTTTGTCTCCATAGCAACTGATTTGATTAGAGTATTCTGTTCAGGTGTGTTGTGTTAATTATCTTGTTAGCTCGCTTGTTTTCCCGTGCACTTAAATTCTCAATTCCAGTCTGTTTGTTGTCTTGCATTGTTGTTGTATGTGGCTGTGTTTCTTTCTCCTATGAGTTTCTAAGTAAAGACTGTCTCAAGGATCCCTTGTCTTCGTGAACTATCTAATACAGCAACCCATGACAATATGTTTTGGTGTTGTATTAATTCTTGACAAGACACACAGAGAGAGACACACACAGAGAGAGACACACACACAGATGTATCTGTTTATACTATTTAATGGACCTGAGTTAAAAATGAACAGTTGTATTTTTATTAACTAACATTAACAAAGATTAATTAATACTGTAACAAATGTATATCTCATTGTTATTGATAGATCATGCATTAACAGATAACTAATAGGAGCTTATTGTAAAGTTATCTATAAATAAACTATTATTATTTTTTTATTATTATTAGTAGTAATACTAGTAGTAGTAGTCGTAACAACAACAACAATGGCAAAGACGATAACTTAATACCAATAATAATAATAAAATATAAAAATACATTATTATTATTACACAAGTATTAATTATTTATATTAGTAGTAGTAGTAGTAGTAACAACAACTAATAATAATAATAACAACTATAATACCATATTATTCCGAATATATGATAATATATTTTTTCTTAGAAATACATCTGAAAAAACGGGGTCGTCTTATATTCAGGGTCTAGACTTTTACATGTCAATAATACACCCGCAACAATAGGTGGCCCCAAATACGTGTAAAGCGAGTGTGCCAAGAAATACGGTGTCAGAGTGTAATGTTAGAAGATCGTGAGCGCAAAAAGACAGTTGAACGCAAACAGTCAAAAGAGCCGCGTGACTGTCATGTTTGCGTGCTTCGCTGACAGGACCAAACTTCCAACGTACGTGATTTTAAAACGTAAGACGGTACCCTGATTTCACTTCTACTGTTAAAGAAATTTTGGTAGGCTACATAGTTTTCACTATGAGACGGATAGCCTAATTGTTATATAATTCTTTTAAAATGTGATCGTTGGTACATTTTACCAGTATTTACCATACTTTCAATACAAAAATAAAAAAATTAAATATATGCAGTATGAAAATTATTTTCAAATAAAAGCATTTTCTTTATCAAAAGGTTTTTCCAAAAGGTACATCTTGAAGAAGGGGGTTCGTCTTATAATCAGGGTCATCTTATATTCGGAACAATACAGTAATAATATTAATAATAATAGCAATAAATCTTTCAGAAATTATACTCTATAATATTCTTCTCCAACTCACATCATTTTAGTTGTTACAGGAAACATTTTTTTAATGTTACTACTGATTTTAAATTCAGATCAGGTTTGGGTTTTATTCATATTAATGTTAGAAGCTTGCTTTCTAAGTTGGATATGGTGCGTATCTGGGTAAAAAATACCAATGCTGACGTCATAGTAATATCTGAGACATGGCTTAATAAAACTGTTCCGGACAAAGCCATTGGTATCGATGGCTACGTTGCTCATAGGGCCAATAGGCCAAAAAGAGGAGGGGGGGTAGCAATTTATGTCAAGGGTAGATTTGAAGCTACTGTATTGCTTTCTGAGTCAATGGTTAAACAATATGAATTACTAGCTTTAAACCTCATTGTTTAAACCTCACACAGTACATCTTACAGCAGCCGGTTGCTATAGACCTCCTTCAGCTAATAATGATGCTATTTCATCTCTGATGCACACTGTGACCTCACTGAATTATAAGGAGCTTATTCTCCTGGGTGATTTTAATGTGAACTGGTTGCAGTCAGCATCTGACGGGCTTAAACTAATTTGTGATACTCTTAACCTTTTCCAGCTAGTTGAGACACCTACTAGACCAAATTTGAAGGATTATAAAAACTTATTTTTACAAATGCCCCACACAAATATTCATCGGCTTCTGTATATGCAAATGATATTAGTGATCATTGTGTCGTTGCCACAGTTAGAGATACTAAACTACCTAAGCAGAAACCGCGTATTATTGCAAAAGGTGTACAAAATATTTTAATGTTTTCTCCATGACCTTACTCTATATGATTGGGAAAGGATTTTTCTTATCCCTGATGTCGAGTTTGCCTGGCAATATTTTTATGATGGATTTACATTGATTCTGAATAGGCATGCACCATTCAAGAAATTTAGAGTTAAAGGCAGGGATAACTCTTGGTTTTCCGCTGCATTGTCTGTTCTTATAGGTGAGCGGGATGCTGCTTGGGCAAAAGCTAGGCAATCTGATTTAGGTTCTGACTGGATTCGTTTTAGACAGCTTCGAAATAAATGTACAGTCGCTATTAGGAAAGCTAAAGCTGATTATTTTATTGCAAAAACTACAACAAATTTAAATAATCCCAAGAAATTTTGGCAGAATATAAAGTATATAGAGGGTAACAAAAATTCCTCTAATTTTCCTTCATGTATAAATGCGGATTCCACCAACATATCTGATAGAGAGCAAATGCTTAATTTTATTATATAGGTGTTCCCCAAGGATCTGTGTTGGGGCCTCTTTTAGTTACTATCTACATAAATAGTCTTGATTGTGATATTCAGGAAGTAAATTTTCACTTTTATGCAGATGACACTGTCATGTATTGTGGTGCACCTTCTAAACAGCTAAACTTAGCCTTGCCTAAGCTTCAAATGGCTTTTGATGTGATTCAGTCACAGCTTCATACACTAAAACTTGTTTTGAATGCTGATAAAACCAAGCTTATGTTATTTTCAAGCTCGAGAAAGGTAGTAGACAATTTTATTCCTCTCCAGACTTACAAGGTAATGTGATTGAGTTAGTGAAAGAGTATAAATATCTTGGCATCACTGTTGATGATACATTATCTTTTGGCTCTCACATAACTCAGTTAAAGAAAAAAAATAAAGATAAAGCTTGGGTTTTATTATAGAAACAAGTTTTGTTTTTCATTTAATGTAAGAAAGAGGTTAGTTTCTGCTTCTTTTTTTCCTGTACTTGATTATGGTGATGTGGTGTATCAATTTGCTTGTTCTCATCTTCTCTCTTCCTTGGATGTCGTTTATCATAGTGCTCTAAGATTTATATCAGATTGTAAACCTTTAACTCATCATTGCACTATGTATAACAGAGTAGCCTGGCCTTCTCTGTCCATTAGAAGGAAAATGCACTGGTATCTAATTATTTATAAAACTATTCTGGGGTTGTTGCCTTCATATCTAGGTTGTCATATTAAACAGAAAAGTGTTGGGAAATATTCCCTTCGGTCTCAAAATTGTTATACTCTTTCTGTTCCGTTTGTTAGAACTGAAGTGGGAAAAAGGGCTTTTGCGTATGCAGCTCCGTTTGACTGGAATCTACTCCAAATTAAATTGAAATTACAAACTCTGGTGTCTATGGAACATTTTAAATCTATTATTCGGTCACTTGAAGAAGACTCAATGATGTGCAATTGTTTTTAAGTGTTTTAAATATTTTATTGTTATTTTGTTCTGTAAGTCTGTGATTGCAATTGCTGCCGATTCTTGGCCAGGACACTCCTGTGAAAGAGATTTTTAATCTCAGAGAGATTATCCTGGTTAAATAAAGGTCAAATAAAAAAAATAAATAAAAGAATTTTGTCCTGTGTCGGCCCCCGTAGCTTCTCTATGTGCTCCGAAAGGGAGGGGGGGATGCAATTCACAACCTCACTGCTAGATGCTAAAAACTAAAAAACACTAAAAATCACACACTGCATCTTTAAGTTTGAGCCATTCAAACTCCAACAGTGATATTACTGTAGTACCAGTATACCACGCAACACTATCAGAGGCTAAAGTGGAACATCACATCACACATTGCATGTCTTTGCTCTCTTCTGAAAACTCAGAAGAAACTCTGATTCACAAGTTACTCACACTACAGTCTCTCAACCAAACGCCAAAACAGCCCTTTAACACATTCCTAAGACATTATAATTGAAATGCAGTTTCCATCATGGCTGACTCTCCTCTAGTTCTCAACTACAAAGCCCAAAAGCAGTTTTGATCTGTAATACTGCGAAGATACCAGAGTCTTGGGAGGGCAGAGAGCTCCGAGCAACACAAGATGAATGTGTTTAGACTGCTGAATATCTGTCAGACCAGCTGTTGTACTTCAGAGGGCCCTATTCAGGTCGTTTCCATCAGATGTTTACAGATAAAAAAAAAATAATTAGCTCTGTTCTAAAAGTGAGCTGTTTCAATGTCTACAGTGGAAGGAACCTTCTAAGGCAGCATTCTAACCAAAATGGAACATCATATTTTCCCTGACCTGACACTTTCTGTCAGTATGGTCACTCAAACAGCACACAAATAGCTCTCTTTACTTGAAGTGTACAGAATACTTGATTAACAATAGTATTTGAGGTTAGCATGCATGTAGCTGTAATGAGCAGAACAAGAATACATATACACCGATCAGGCATAACATTATGACCACTGACAGATGAAGTGAATAACACTGATTATCTCTTCATCACAGCACCTGTTAGTGGGTGGGATATATTAGGCAGCAAGTGAACATTTTGTCCTCAAAGTTGATGTGTTAGAAGCAGGAAAAATGGGCAAGCGTAAGGATTTGAGTTTGACAAGGGCCAAATTGTGATGGCTAGACGACTGGGTTAGAGCATCTCCAAAACTACAGCTCTTGTGGGGTGTTCCCATTCTGCAATGGTCAGTATCTATCAAAAGTGGTCCATGGAAGGAACAGTGGTGACAGGGTCATGGGCGGCCAAGGCTCATTGATGCACGTGGGGAGCGAAGGCTGGCCCGTGTGGTCCGATCAAACAGACGAGCTACTGTAGCTCAAATTGCTTGAGAAGTTAATGCTGGTTCTGATAGAAAGGTGTCAGAATACACAGTGCATCGCAGTTTGTTGCGTATGGGGCTGCATAGTCGTAGAACAGTCAGGGTGCCCATGCTGACCCCTGTCCACCACCAGAAGTGCCAACAGTGGGCATGTGAGCATTCCTGGTGGCTGTGGCCTCTTTCAGCAGGATAATGCGCCCTGCCACAAAACAAAAATGGTTCAGGAATGGTTTGAGGAGCACAACAACGAGTTTGAGGTGTTGACTTGGCCTCCAAATTCCCCAGATCTCAATCCAATCAAGCATCCAATCACAGCACACCTTCAGGGCTCTAGTGGAGTCCATGCCTTGACGGGTCAGGGCTGTTTTGGCAGCAAAAGGGGGACCAACACAATATTAGGAAGTCCTAATGTTATGCCTGATCAGTGTATACTGGGCCTAAATTAGACCTATTTTAGAACGGAATAAAAATATTTCCCTCATAGTATCACTATGCTCATTGCAATGCATTTTGGGATTGCTGGAGGATAACTGAGATGCCAAATATATGTTTTTGCCAAAAAGAGATGTCTTAGAAGTCATTAAAAATGTTGATAACTACACTTTCAAACAATCTTTTTGTGTTGAAAGTGCACTACAAATGCTGCAACACAGACTATAAATGGAACACAGCTATTTTGTCTGCTGGGTTTTTTTTTTCTTTTCTTTTGACTGTTAAGCTGCTCAAGAACATTAAAGACGCTGATGGAGATGTGATGACCCATGCAGAGCCAGGCTAACGGGTGGAGACTGTTTGCTAATAGTGTCGTTTACTCTGCACATCCAAATGTCACCAAAAAGCCAACAGCTAGGCAATGACGTTATGATGAGGGACAAAAATTGATAAATGTCGATTAGGAAACATTGACCTACGTTCCTGCCTGTCACTCTTCTGTTCTCTTAGGAAGCAACAGGTTCAAAAATGGCACAGCATATTTTATTGTTAGTGTGTTGCAAAATATATGATGTGCATTTTAGAGTAAAGTACTACTGTACATTAAACCATTATAAAATAGGCAAATAGCATAAAATATTAAAAAAAGAATTTGGTGAACTAGAATGTAAAGTGATCATCAAATATGGACAATCCACAACATGAAAAACCAATCATTCCAAACCTGTATGACTTTCTGGTTACACTTTATTTTAAGGTGCCCTTTTTACAGTATAATTATACAAATAAGTACTAAGTAATATGAATTAACAACATGTACTTACTATATAAATCAAGCATTCTGCGTTAGTTCAGGCAGGCCACGTAGTCAAGCTCCGCTATCAGCTGATTGGAAAAATTCCAACTCCGCACATATCAGCTGATCCGATTCCTATGCACTCAATTGGCAACTCTCAAACAGGGTGCCTTACTTAAGCATGGCTTCAGTTCAGTCTGCCTGCTTGGCTGCTTCCACTGCACGCTGCTTTGCAACCCACATCCACCCCAGCTCCTCCTTAAACTGTGTTTAACTTAATCAATGTCATCCTGTTGCCATTGATGCATGCTCTGTTCTCAGTGGGGGATTTACACTGCCCTCCCAGTTTAAAAACTGTCCCCAGAAGCTGCTGCTGTTCCCTGTCTTGGCTTTTTGGTTTAGGAAGGACGCAGAACAGGGTTAGGGTTTGGATCAGGGTTAGTTGCTTGTAATTATGCATAATTTACTGTTAATGCATAAGTCACCTTCAGATGACAAACAGCTTATATCTCCATCACTGTAAATTACCAAAAGCGAAGTCACACAAGAAAAACCCGCTAGACATGCGTTTGTTGTCTCTCGCACTTTATGACGTGACAGACTAGTTGTCCAGTCCAGTTCCAATCACACAGTTATAGAATGAGGTTGTCACTCCTGTTAATAACTGAACTGTGTGTGAATGTAACCGTATTAAGGACTCGAGAAGACTTACACACTGTAAGTTGATGAGTTGATTTATCCGCATTTTAATGTGCTTCCATTCATAGAGATTTTTTGATGGATGCCAATGCTTTTTAGGTCAGGTAGAATTTGCGATCTCTGCATCAGAATCTGAACTCAGCATGTTTCCTAAATATCTGCAAACATATTATGGCATTATGTTTTAGTACAGTCCAAAACTTACATACAGCACCTTTAAGATGTTTTTTTTTTTTTTTGCATTTATTTGATCAAAAATCTAGTAAAAACATATTGGTAATATTGGGAAATATTTGTACAATTTAAATGTTTTCTACTTTAATATATTTTATATTGGAATTTATTCCTGTGATGGCTGAATTTCCAGCATCATTACTCCAATCAAAGTGTCACATGATCCTTCAGAAATCATTCTTATGCTGATTTGCTGCTGAAAAAAACAGCATTTAGTAGATTTTTGTTGTAACAATGTACAAGTTTTTCTGTCACTTTTGATAATTGAAATGCATTTTTGCTGAAGTATTAATTTTACTTAAAAAAATTAATAAAAAAAAAAATCACAAAAAAAGACTAACTCTTGAGCTAAGTAATTATATATCACTGATTCTTGAGATAAGGGACAAAACATGTCCTACGTACAAAAACCCTCTTTATGTTAAAAATAAAGAAATTCATCAAAATAAAAAACACTTAAAAAGTTACATCTAAAGGAAATATGGATACTCAGGACATTCATTGCTTTATTTTTAAATAATTTCATTAGTATTATTTTAAATACATGGGGCCCTATCATACACCCGGCGCAATGCGGCGCCAGGAGTGACGCAACTGTTTTTTGCTAGTTTCAGCCCGGCAGAGTTATCGTTTTCACGTCCAGCGCCACGTTGTTTAAATAGCAAATGCACTCGCTCCCATCTGTTCGCCCATGGGCGTGCTGGTCTGAAAACGAGGTGTGTTCAGGCGCATTGTTGGCGCAATGCTATTTTGAGGCAACTGAAAACTTTGTTATTAAAAGGCCGAGTTAGTAATATGCGACTATAGGCGGGTGCACAACGCGCGTACACTCTGCTTGTTACGCACCTGGCTTTTAAAGGGAATGGGAGATGAGACTCTGATTGGTTTATAGCACGTTATGTCCAAAACACACCCATTACTCACTAAGAGACTAGGTACAACCCTTTTGGACCATGCGCCTGGCGTGCTGACCGTTTTTTCCGTGGTTAAACTAGCAAAAGTGGATTCGGACACGCCCTAAGTGCACCTGCGCCATGCGCTTCAGACCATGTGCTCAGATCGTTAAAATAGGGCCCATGCTCTACACTCTAAAATACATGTAATTTAACCTGTCCTCAGCACAAGGTCACAATGTAAAATTGCCAAATGTTTAAAAATGCAACAAATTCAAAAATATACATTTAAATTGAAATGCAGAGATCTGTAATATATCAAACAATGCAAAAAAGTAAATCTTAAATTATATTTTCCATAAAAAATGCCTATCGAAGTTTTATCTTCACTTTGCGTCAACTCCGTCAGGATTATATTATAATTCTGAATAAATCAGGCAATGGCATGGTCATCTTTAACTCTGAGGACCTACATATAAGGCTCTTCATATTAAAAAAGGTTGCAGACAATAAAATAGAGCAGACACACTTCTGATTGTAACATTCTTTCTGTTGCAATGGACTGTATAATGACTTCCATTATATGTGCACTAAAGTAAACATGATTTCTGACTTTAAAATGTTCTCTCCTGTACTTTCCCCTCTATTTTATTTTAGTATTCCTTTTAGCCCTACAGTTTTTAGAACTGGCATTGCTTCCACCTTGCCTCCCTGTACCCAATGCTCAATGCCCCTGACTGTGCAGAACTGTGCCTGATGGGCAGCGCTGCTCTCTGCCTCTCTCTCTGCATGTGTGTGTCTGCCTGGCACGCTCTCTTTAGCTGGTGTCAGTGGTTGTGGCAGCCAGCAGCGTGTGGTCCGGCTCCTGTGTGACTGTAACTGGCCTCTGGCTCTACTCTCTCTGCCCCACATCGCTCATTCCTCAGGGCTATTCTCCATCTCCCAGCATCCCCTTCGCCTGCCATGCATATCAATCACTTTAATGGGGTATGCTTTCAGATGAAAAAAAAAAAAAAAAACACTCAGCTAAGCTAAAGTGGGTCAGTATCCTTTCATTGGTGATGCTGCTGAGGGGAGGGGAGGTGGGGAAGGAAGGAAAAGGGAAAACGATCAAGATAGATAAATATGTAGATAGAAATATATATATATATAGAGAGAGAGATGCACAGAGAGAGAGGTCCGAGCAGCTGGTGGGTCTGCAGTGGCCTTTCACGTCCATTAAGTGAAAAGAGGTCACAGGGTCAATATAACAAGCGGCAGCACAAGTCATTAACCTGGATAGCTAAAAGCCACATCACAGATGCAATGCTCACTGTCTATCCTTTCAGTGTTGACACATATCTACTCAATATGGACTCAAAACGTGCTTGTACTTCATAATAATTATGATGAACATAACAAACAAAAGCTAAAAAGCTTAAGATGTTTACAACTATTCACGTTTATGCACATCAACCCAATAGTTAGCCACAAAAATGGCCAGCCATGAAATTATATTTTAGACCATTTTGGTCTAAAATAATTATGGCCTTTTGAAAATAGCATTATTAACTGTATAGTGCTTTTCACTTTATTTTTTCAAAGCAGCTTTACAGAAAATTATCAGATTTATACAAGTGAAAAAGTAATTTTGTTACATGCAGCATCGTATATGATGCTCCAAAAAAAAAAAAAAAAAAAAAAAAGTTAAGAAAAAGTGTTTTGTTTCTCATATTTTCATTTTGGGGGACTAATACGAGGAATTTTCTACATATGTGTCACCAAGGGTGCATTTATGTGATCAAAATTAAAGTAAAACCAGTGCATTTTATAAAATATAATGACAATGAAAATAATTTAATTTTAACATATTTAGAAATGTAATTTATTCAATTTTCAGCATTATTACTCCAGTCTTCAGTGTCACATGATCCTTCAGAAATCATTCTAACATGCTGATTTGATGCTCAAAAAAATCTTATTATTATCAATGTTGAAAACAGTTGTGCTATTGTGATTGGAAATTGCTAGATTTTTTTTTTCAGGATTCTTTGATGCATAGAAAGTTCAAAAGAACAGCATTTATTTGAAATAGAACATTATAAAAAAATTTTTACAGTCACTTCTGATCAATTTAATGTGTCCTTAGTGAATTAAAAATAATAATAATAATAACAACAATAATATATATATATATATATATATATATATATATATACACACAGTGGTGGCCAAAATTATTAGAACACTTGGCATCTGGGAGTCGTCTTATTGGGCCTGGATTTATTTTCCAAGAGGACAATGACCCAAAACATTCTTCTAACTATTGCCGGAACTAAGTCTGGAACTGGACTAACCCCCTCAAAGTCCAGACCTCAACCCCATCGAGCACATTTGGGGCGAGTTGGAAAATAAACTGGACAGATCTACTGTACATTTAAAGGAAAGCCTTTGGCTTCAGTTGCAGAAGGCATGGGATAACATTAGTGTTGAAGTTCTCAGAGGAAATATATTGACACTATGCCAGAGAGATGTGCTGCTGTAATTGCTGCAAAAGGTGGACATACCAAATATTCAAGTTAAAAGTGGATAAAAACAGTACGACTCACTTCATCTGATATTTGATGGTCAGAGCAACCATCTGCATGTTTCATGAACATTATGAAATGAAATCATGTTTGAGGCAAAAAAGGTCAATATTTTCAGATCTGTCAGGTGTTCTAATAATTTAGGCCACCACTGTATACTGAACATGGTAATCTTTCTTTTTAGTTTTTACTTGGTTAATTTATCATCATTTTCCACACCTCCCCTGATGCCTCTTTGATAACCACTGCTTTAGTGAGATTAATATTTATGATCACAGAAAAACAACAACAAGCAGTGCTTCAATGCTTTTAAACTATACCTGGGAGAAATCACAGACTAGACAAACCCTGACGCATTATGCATACCATGATATATTAAACACCTGGTCCACCATCTGTTTTCGTACAATACCCGCACACAATGGAGACAAGTTCACCTCAAATGTCACACCAACAGGGTAGACAGTCACAAATGTTACGCTCCTACCTTTAAGAAATCTTTACAACAAAATAATTAGCCATGGACACATTGTTTCTGATCTTTCTTTAGCTGTAGCATCTAGCATATGTGGAACAGATGGAATACAGACCTTCTAGACTCTAGAGAGCAACCAAACACATTCTGGATGTATGGCAGCATATGTTCTGGCTACTTGACTGCATAAGACAAACTTCACAGAGGTCTCGGATAGCTAGGCCCCATTCGGATAAGTCGCTTAGGGGTGAAGTGTGGTGTCGAAAGGTAAAGATAGCACTCACCGGTTCTTTAGCTTTCTGCGCTAACACTGCAAAGGTGGACAGCTTGCTGCACAGACATTTGGTGTGGGAGACTGCCGGCGATGGAAGCGTTTGGCAGCTCTCTGCATCCCAGTTTTCTTCGCCAGCCTCTCTGTTGATAGGGTATAGTGACAACACACACAAACACACACACAGGAAAAAAGAGAATGAATTAATTGGGTCATTCCATGAGCGAGAACAGGAGAGGCCGTAGTGGATAGCAGATTACCATGAGAACTAGTCGATGACAACTGCACTCCAAATGCAATCAGCCACAACGGCCCTCTAGTCCAACGGTCTTGCTTTTATAACAGGCCGTCCTATTTATCTAGTCTTTCTGTCAATATCTGTTTGTCATACACACTTTCAGGGTCTCATCGCTGTCATACCTACCTTCCATCAATTTCTTACTCAGTGTTCTCTGTAGGGTTTGAGGGCGCACCAGACACAAATTCATCTTCCAGATGATTCGTTCAAACATAACTCCACACAAAAAATCTCAACAAATCAACAATTTATGGCCTTAAAAAGAAGTGGGCACCATTCTGTCTGCCCCAAGCTGACAAACCCCCCAGCTAATTACTTTCTGGCCTGACAAACTTTGGGCCACCCCAAGATAACGGCAGAGGTTGTTTGATCCCAAGACAGAGCCAAAGCAGATCCCCGTTTTCTCAACGACCTTTAAATAAACTCTGAGTGACACGGTTAAAATCCACAGGAAAATCCACAGAGACTGTTGTTACATATAAACTGCATCAAATCATTCAAAAAGGATGATAATCGGACTTACATTCAAACAGCCTTCTACTGCATAATTCTATATCATGTCTATAACCGTTATGCATATATATCACTCACAATTCATGTAATTGTATAACTATTGAATGACTGTTTGAAAGTGTATCTTGCTTGGTATCAGTATGATTGTATGCTCACAATTCAGAAGATGGCTTGATTGAAATCTGTGTAGAATGTATCGTGTTCTCATAATAAGAAATCATGTCTAACTGTACTCTGCTTAGAGAGGGAAGTTAAGAGACCACAGATAACAGGTAATTTTTACGGTGAGGGGTGGGGACACAGTCACCCCTGAACTAAATATGATACCTAATTGGTCAGAACCCATCCTGGAGGATGGGCAGACATTTGAGTTTAAAATCTCAGAACACAAACAAAGAATCAGACAGAGTTTAGACAGAGAAATCTCAGAACATGAAAAAAGAATCAGACAGAGTTTAAACAAATAAGACAGATTACGACCGAGACCGGTCAGAGGCAGACCAAGATCAGAGAAAATGGGTTAATTTAATTTTAGCCATCTAAATACTCTCGTCTCACTTTCCTTTCTTTTACTTGGTTTCTTTTCTTTCTGTTGAGTCTCGTGTTCTAAGTTAAGTTTTGCCGCAAAGTCTTGGTCACCGATTCTACAGCAAAGCCGCTTTAACTTCAAACCTCCACGAGACTTTCCAGCCATCCGCCAACATGCCACATGATTGGCTTCCCAAGACGTCGATCAAAGACACGACAAGACCGTCAGCGAATCAAAGAACCTGGGAAACCTCTCTCAAGCCAGGACCGAAAGGGAATCCTATTTCAAAGACGATACGAGCTACAAACGTAAGTAATACCTCCAGATTCTAACTGAACTATATATATATATATATATATATATATTCACTATAGTTCAGATAGTCAAGTCCCCCTGTAGTCAACAATTTTATCCCCTAAAACTCATCTTTGATCACCAAAATGACATATTTAAAAGTTTTTTCCCGTGAAAAAAAAAAACTTCATGGCTTAAAATAGCTTGAATGTAACTCTACACCCTTGCTTCATTTAGTATACACAGATCAATGAATATGCAAATTATCCCCGCCTCCACTCACTCACTCACTCACTCACACCAGCTCAGAGATCCACTCGCTCTCTACAACGTCGGACACATAACGGTAATTAATATGATTAGCCTTTTGCTTGAATACGTTATCAAACAGCAAATAATGTGTTGCTAATGTTACACAAACCCATGTTCCCTTTTGCCATCTCTAAATCGGACAGCCGCCTTCTAAAAATCAGCATCCTTACAAATGCTTTGAACAACTCAGAACGTCAGTGGAGAAAGGCATATAGTTCATCATAACATCGTAATATACATGATTCACCCGCTATATTGCTAAATGTACATGATTTTTCATATCAACAGAAAAATATACCAGGATAACCTGGCTTCTCTTGAGACTTCACAGCATAGTAATGATGATATGTTAAAGCCCACCCGCACAATGACGTGATTGGTTACATGGTAGTTTGTGACGTAAGAAACACCTGCAATTTCAAATCATGTTTTTGAGTCTTTGGTTCACTGCAGTTTTAAGGAGAAAATACTCAGCAATGGTGTTGACTTATGAATTTGCACATGGTTTGTCTTAAAGCATATTAAAAACACCACATAGACATTTAAACAATGTTAAAAACTTGATTTTCATCACAGGGGGTCTTTAATACTTTTATTCATAAGCGGAGCATGTGTAAGGCTGGGCAAGGCTTAGTTTTACCCTGGCCATGGACTTGAGACTAGCGTGGAATTTTCTCACTCAAACCACTGACTGCTGCTGCTTCTGATTGCTTTTAGAGGGAAAAGCTCCCCATAACTGCTGGTCTAGGATCAGTTTTCCCCCTAATAACAGCATATTGAAGAAACAGATTTGGCAAACAATCCAGTGTGTAGGCCTATTTGTCTTTGCGTTTTAAAGGAGTAGTTCACTTTAAAATGAAAATTACCCCATGATTTATTCACCTTCAAGCCATCCAAGGTGTATATGACTTTCTTCTTTCTGATGAACACAATCGATTTATATTAATAAATATCATGCCGCTTCCAAGCTTTATAATGCCAGTGACAGGGTCCATTGAGTTTGAAGCTCAAAAAAGCACATCCATCCATAATAAACATACTCCACACGGCTCCGGGGGGTTAATAAAGACCTTCTGAAGTGAATCGATGGGGTTTTGTAAGAAAAATATCCATACTTAAAACGTTAAAATATTTAGCTTCCGCCTGACCACCTTCCGTATTCAACTTACAAAAAAAGCGTAACTGGTGCGACGTATCACTAGAACGTAGCGTAAGCGTTTTGAAGTGCGAGAGCTGTTCTGGGAACTTAATGTGAACTTGATGATTGTGAACTTAAGATTCTCTCACATATGCACATGTGAAATTAATGTTTGTTTGTTTTTTTCATGTGCAGAAATGAAGGGAAATGGAGTGTTTTAAAACAGTTGTTAAACGTAAACTGTAAAGCTTCATGTTGATCCTCAGATTAAACTCACTGCTGCGGCCAGATGGTCGGACTAAAAGGAACTTCTAATTATGGATTCAGCAAATAGTGTAAAACAAAAAAGCGCAACTGAATAAATATGTGTGACATTCTGTTTCCACAACTGAAAATTCAAGTTCACAGCTTAGTCAAGTCAAATAAGTCCAGTTAAATGAGACTGGACATAACCCATCAAGTGTTGGGTCATTTTTCCAGCAGTAATGGTGGTAATTTCTGTGAAAAGATTCATGAATCATTACTACTGTATTGTGGCCTTGAGTAAGACACTTAAGATATAAAATTTCAGAACATTTCCTATGAGCATTTCATCACTACAAAGGAAAAGGAAACACTTTAGAAAACAGCAATTTGTCATGTTGACTTTACAAAGTTACACTGAACATTTTTTTTTCAAGTGAACAATACATAAGAGAATTTCATCTCCAAGCAATGATTTGTATTGTATTTAGTATTTTAATTCTTCAGTTCACAAAGGCTGACCCCTTTTGAGATGTTCAAAGACTATAGCTATAAAAGAATAATATTTATGGTTGGACAAAATGAAATGAACTTACTTAACAAATACACTGAGTTCAGAAGATCTGTCAACTGAGAAAATATAACAAGGTGCTAACCAGTGTTAGGAAAAGTTACTTTTAAAAGTAATGCGCTATTAGTTAAAAGTAACTAATTGCGTTATTTAGTTACTCTGCAAATTCACGCCTACACAGTAGAGGGCGCAGCTCAAACAAACCAAACACAAATGTGATGTTTATCTAAAGTCATTTTTGCTTATTTGTATGATTGAATTAGATCATCGAAGGTCAGCAGAAAAGACTAGGTTAATAAAGTGAGATTAAATACATAAAGTATATTTGTGTTATTAAACATATTTAATTATAGCAGTTTTGCGTAATATTCTGAGTTTGCATTTCACTGTTTTTATTCATTTTTAGGAATACTGAATCTGTCTTTGTGCAAGTGAGAGGAGTAAATGCATGATTTAGTCTAGAACTACAATAACCATCATGTTTACACATCCAATTTTTCTCAACATGGGGACGGGAGAGGAGTCAGTCAATAAATAGGAAAACAAAACTAATTTTTACTTTTACTTATTTGAAAAAGTAACTCAGATATTTTGTTGTAAATTTAAAAGTAATGTGTTATTTTACAAGTTACTTGCAAAAAGTAAAAAGTAATCTGATTACTTAATTCACATTAAGCTAAAACATTCCTAGATTGTGCTAAATGCATGTAAAAATAGAAGAGATTGTATAATATTAAAATGCATTTATTTTAAGCCTGGTACTTTTATTTTGAGTACTAAAAAAAAAACAGGCATATTAAATGCATATCTTGAATTACGAGCCTATAAGTCTACTCATGCAGCAAAAATAGAGATAAAATCCACCAACAATGTATAATTAAAATATAAGTAAATTAGGACAAGAATTCCTGAGATTAATTAAACAGGGGCTATATAAATAAATAGACCTTCCTATAATTATTCATAACTAAATTCATTAACATTTTACTTTCCCTCAAGGTCAAAGTTGTTAAATCAAACATTTTGGGGCAAATTCACTAAACATTTGCGTCACTTTTGTGTGCAGTATTTCAGTGCAAAACTCTGCATCTTATTCTCTAACCAGCCACAATCCAGTTTCAGTCAAAGTCATTGTTTTTAGCGGCAACATGCCTCCTTTCCATGTAAATTAGGCTTGTTATAGACTGAGGCATATTCACAAATGTCTCTTAATTTGCTAGGCACAATTAACACTGTGCTATTACCGCCTGTAGAAAATTGTTCATAAGAGACGTTTGTGTACATTTTCAAGCCATTATGCCAACAGTTATTCATCAAATGATGATCAAATGATGGAAAGGCACGTTGTAATCAGCCATTTATCCAGATTCGTGGTGTAGAGTGCAGTTGCAATAGTTTATTCAGACATCTGGATCGCTGATGCTGGGCAGGTAAAGTATGCCAGATCACAGGTCTAGACTCCATAGCAGCTTTCATTGGCCAATGACTGCCCAAAACGCTGTCTGACTAACATGTAAAGCAACCAGTCACAGTTTGTTTTGTTCAGCATCATGTTTAGGAGTGTGAAAATGTAAATTCAATGTCCCTACAATAACAGACCAGTGTGTAAAACTCTTGGATGTCTTTTAAAGAGTCTATGCAGCGAACTTCACATACTTTTGCAAATCCAGCATTTAGTTGATCCTGATAAGCGCTCATTGTTACAGTTGTAAACACAACAACACACTTCTTCCATGACAGGGTTTGGCATCACAACAGCTTGTTCCCAGGCGGCTGGTAAAGAATGTGACACATGTCTCCAAGCAACACGTTCTCACACCCAACTCGTCACATATTGATGCTTGGTCAGGACCCCTTGCGTTAATTTTTAACACACAGGGTACCCCTTTAGCATTATTTTTCGATGCGCCGGGTACTCCCTTGATTTCAGTTGTTTGCCCAATGCGTCAGATCAAGACGCATTTAATTCTTTGCATTTGTAACAGTAGACATGATTTTATAAATATTTATAGGCTACTTTTATATTTTGGAGCAACTAACCCCACTCCTACCCTAAACCTACCCACTTCTAAACAATATAAAACACGTAACAGGCAAATAAAAGTACAGTCACAGGTATTTATTGCAAAAACTGACAGTATAAAAACATTATAAAAGTATTAACTCATGTTGCATTCCAAGTCTTCTATTTTTGTCTAGATAGCGTAAATAAAAATAAAATAAAATAAAATAAAATAAATATAAATAAAATTATGCTGGCTGATTAAATTGAGAATCACACTCCAACATATCATAATGGCAAAATCATAACCCAATATATAATTTTATCATGATGATAACATGCCCAACACTTCGAAAAATGACGCTAAAGGGGTGCCCTGTGTGTTAAAAAGTGATGCCGAGTGGTCCTGACCAAGCGTCAATATGTGACGAGTTGGGTGTGAGAACGTGTTGCTCCAGGAAATCCTGTAGAATTCAACTAATCAGATGACGACTTCGAAACTCTGGAAGTAGTGTTGTCAAGTCGGTACTGAAATTTTCAAAATGTGATGATACCAGCTTTTTGAGCACTGTTGAACGGATTCTTATACACCTCTGATTGGCCATCGTGTTCACTCAATCAACATATATGTCTGTGATTGGAAAAGAAATGATCAGCACTTCAGAAACATGTTGTAAATAGACGTCTTATTTACAACATAGGCTTGGCAGAGCACTTACACAGATACACATTACACACAGGAATGTTTGAAAGCAGGCGCCTATCAGTGGATCCGTCTATCAGCGGATATATTAGGGATCCGCTGAAAGACGCCTGCTTTCAAACGCTCCCGTATGTATCTGTGTATGTTGAGCGCGTGAACACGATGGCCAATCAGAGGTGTTTAAGAATCCGTCCAACAGTGCTAAAAATGCTGGTCAAATTTTTTAAATTTCAGTACCGACTTTTGACAACACTGTCCGGAAGTGTTTCCAATTTTGTATGCCTTATGAATCAGACGTTCTGTGAGACTACATCTTTCACAACCTAGTACTCAGAACTGCATGATGGGAATTGCAATGTGCAAATTTAATTGGGCTTGGGCTAATCAATGTTAAAACAATGCTAGAAGTAAGAACAATTCATTCCTAGTGAAAGAGTCTTGTGAAATAGTAGTGAAACAAAAGCGTCCTCACAATAAACCTGCTCAGAAGCAACGCAACACATCTGTATGTGTCTCTCTCTCTCTCTCTCTCTCTCTCATACACATGCAACATTCATTTCTTCAACACATATGCTCCCACAACAAGTGCTCAATATATAAAAAACCCACCTAATGCAATGCAAGTGCAATATTTCTCTAGCCTTGATCTGCAGATTGACACTTCAGAGGCAGCTGATCTGAGGCAACTCCTAGTCAAAGTCTCCGACGCCAACAGAAACAAAGATGAGTCGACAGACAGGTGAATGGAATTCTGGGTATTTTTGGTTAGGCTAGGTTCAAGCACACAGCATAAGGTGCAAACCTCCCGGGGATATTTATCAACAGCAGGTGACCAGGGGGAGGTGAGATAAGAGATAGAGGGGATGGTGAAACATCATCTAAAACATTGTTTGGCAGGCAAGACAGATACTTTGCTTAGATCAGAAAACATCCAATTACTGAGCTCTTGAAATGAAACAGGTACACTGTCCAGACAACATAATTTACAGTCTGTTATAAAATATTATACCTGCTGAAAAGATGTTGTGTTTGGGATGGTGGGTGCCAGTAGTGGTTATATATACAGCGAGCGCAGATGAGAGCTGAACAGCACACAGCTATCTGTGTTTAAACTAAACTCATTTAAGCCATGCCAATTTAAACATTCAAGCGCAAAAAGATGCGAAAGAGAACTCACGTCTCAGACAGCGCACAAATATTGAGTATTTTCAAGTCTTGCCCTTGAAAAGGCAAATTCACGCAAAAACTATGTCAACATGCCCGTTTTGGTGAGTATCCTAGCAAACATAGTATGTCTTAAGTGAACGTAAACAGTCGAGAGAGACAACGCATGTGTATCAGTATCAGTGTATTGGATCCGTGCATTATGTCTTAAAGTGACAGCAGCCTAATATTCCTAGTGTCTGTGTTTTTAATGTTAATCAAACTATAAAAGACAAGGAAATCACTCGCTGCTCTTGACTGAATTACATTTGATTACTTTATTCAATTTCTGTACCTGAAAATTACTGTTAGATACCTGAAACCTGAAAAGCTCTGTTTATTTTATTTGTATCTTTGCTCTATTGTATTTATCTGTGCTGTTGCTTGTAGTTTGATTATTTGTTCTTATTTTAATTTTTATTTGACAGTAGTTCTTTTTTCCCTGAACATAGCACATACCGAACCGTACCGAAATTGTGACACTAAAATTGTGATACAAACCGAACCGTGAGTAATTTGAACCGTTACGCCCCTAATATGTATATATTTACTAATAAAGTATTAGACAGAACTGTTTAACATAGATGGTAAACTAATGAAGATGGAGAATAGGAGTGCTGTGTGTCAGAAGCTGTCAAAAAAGTCCCGCTTCTGACACATCGGCCAAAGAGAGAAACTTATCGGCCGAAACTTATGTGGTGATAAAAAAATTCAAATATCGGCCAAGTAGACCACTAGTTACCAGTATGGGATGCTGGTGCACTGGTGTCTAAGGGTCGACCAATATAGATTTTTTGATGGACAATATAAAGCCGATATATGACATCACATTATTTAATTTAAAGATAGTACATGCATAACAATTGCTGACATTTATACTTTCATACTGTCAAAGTCCAGCTTTCAACACATCAGACAAACAGAAAAACACACCAGCCAATACCGGTAATAATAAAACGCCAAATATCGGCCATGGTAACATTTTGGTCGACCACTACTGGGCTTCTTAACTAGCTTACGCTAACAAAATTTCTCATTTCTTTAGCTGGAATGATACTAGAGCAAGGAACTAGTAATGGAAATGTCATGGTTTCATTTTCCAGGGAATGCATGAACTAATAATAATATATATACCTTAAATGCAATGTAAGTCACTTTGAATAAAAGTGCATGCAAAATACATAAATCTAAAAAAAAAACTGAGATCCTCAATGCACCACAACTTCAGAAAAAAGATCATGCCAGCACGAAACCAAATTTCAGCAGGGCTTATTCCAGGAAAAAAAAATTTGTAAGCCCAACACAATTTCCACCACCTCTTTACAGTATTAGCCAGAATGGTAAACAAACTCTCTGAACCTTTTCATAACAACCTTTCCTACATTTTGAGGTTTTACTCTCATGCAATTATCAATAGCTAGGCATACTCTTACACTGTTGCTCTGTCATATGCACAAAAGCAAATATGCATGCTAAAAGCAAGGGCAAGCAGGCCAACATATGGTGAATGAAATGCCACAGCAGTCATTTTTCACCCTTTGGTATGTGAGTGTGGCTCCATTATTTAATTAGCACATGCTGTGATAGGTTTAATGAACCAGCAGCGCGCTCCCTTCCCCATCATTGGCCCAGCCCGCGATTGTGTTTAGGCCTCTGATTAAATGACCAGATCTGCAATGACAGTAGTCTGGGGGGGATCAGATTACAGAACAGACCAAATTGACTTTGTCCCCTTTTGTTTTTAATATCCACTACAAGATGAGCTCCCTCAAACCACAGGATGAAAACACAAGATAAGCGTCGGCAATAGAGATCAAGCTGTGGTGGATTAAAGGAGCCATTGTCTTGACAAAGGGTGACGGATAAGTTGGACTCGCGTCTACCATGAAGGCTGAAAATTCACCTTAAACAAACAAATTAAACATGGATTCTGACAGCTAATCCATGTGAGGAACAGTTTTATTTTGGGAAGGCAATTCATTCTAATCTGGCTATAGACACCTGTGTTATGAGCTAAATATGCCTTGTATGATTATAGTGAAAGGGTGTTCTGAGAAGAATCATGGGAGTGAATGTAGAGAATAAAATGGTGAAAACGGGGAAAAAATACTGAGAAAACAAATTAGAAAGTGATGTGAAAGGGAGGAAGAGAGAGAAAAAAAGACTGATAATTAGCTCTGAAAGAGTATAAAGGAGAGAAAATATTGCATGACAAATGGAATCAATCTGACATATCCTTTTCACTAAACAACAGAAGAATTTTCTGGAACTTCATAGCTAATGGATTAAGTGAACGATACCTTTAGGGAAGTTCAGACATTCTGAGGGTAAAGACTGAGAAACCTCATTCTTAAATAAAACATAAATGTAACAAACTTACATGGTGTGTGCCCTTTTTTAAACACACACACACGCCAAAACATTATGACCAGTCACAGGTGAAGCGAATATTGTTGATTATCTCCTAATAAGGCCACATATTAAGGTCTGGGTAGATTAAATGCTAAGCAAACAATCAGTTCTCATAATCAATGTGTTGGATGCAGGAATAAAGATCTGAGCGACTTTGGCAAGGGCCAAATTGTTATGGCAAGGCGGATGGGTCAGAGTATCTCTGAAATGTCAAGGATTGTGGGTTTCTCCTGGTCAGCATTGGTGAGAATGTACCAACAGTGGTCAGAGGAGGGACAAACCCACAAACTGGCAATAGGGTGTTGGCACCTACAATGGTCACATGATCATCGTAGCCATATATTTCTTACCGTAGCCTGCGCCACCAGTAGAGATCTGCTACGGGGGTTCTTATATATTCTTGCAACAGCATATCCTTTAAACTGAACAAATGCCCATGCCATTAAATCCTGGTTAATAATTCACTCAAGTTGTCATGACTGAAATATATGCTGTAGTATATAGCTCTGTAGGCATGAGTCCGTAGCCTGATATTTGGGAAGAAAAACTAAAATTTTGAGTGTTACATTGATTACATTGCTGTTTTCTATAGTGCCAGTTCACCATACATGTGTGTGAACTCTATATACACACATACAGACACAAACGTTTTTATGGGAACTTTCCATAGACATAATGATTTTTTTATACTGTACAAACTGTATATTCTATCCCCTAACCCTAAAACTACAGAAAACGTTCTGTCATTTTTACATTTTCAAAAAACATTTAGTATGATTTATAAGCTGTCCCAAAAAATGCCCCCACACAGACATTCTGATTTCAGATATTGCCATCTTTGTGGGGACATTTTTTCCTCATAACGTAGGGTTTACCTGGACCACACACACACACACACACACACACACACACACACACACAGTAAAATACATTGGCTGCCGCTCCTCTCCCGTTTGTTTTTGTTTATTTTGAGTATTTAAGAGGGTTTTGGAGCGCGTGAAGACTGCCTATTTTATTGCCATGCGGAATAACGCATCACCCGTTGGATTACTGTTTTTATTATTTGTTTCTACTCTCCTGCTGTGTCTCCCAGGACTTACACCTTTGTGAGGTTACGGCTGGTGTGGACTTCTCCAACATGGCTTTAAGGTACACTGCTCTGTTGAACCTTAAAGGAAAGTTGTACCTGGCGAATGACATATATGCTCGCTGCGATCATGTTGGAATATTGAGACCTAAGCGCTATATACATCGCTCGTCAGGACACATCTTCTCTTGCTTGTCATCTAATACTGTTGCTTATCCTACATATCTGCGCAAATCTCAAAGGCTGTCGTGTAGGCCTATCAGCTCTTAAGCAAGTGGGGGTTCCCTCGGTTTCATCAGCTGCTCGCCGCGTGTTGAAATCGGCACTTTTCAATGCGCGCTCTGTCAATAACAAAGCTGTGATGTTGTCTGACATCATTACAGAAGAAAAATTGGACCTTGTGTGTTTAACGGAAACCTGGCACAAAGAGTCTGATGGTCTTCTTTTTAATGAACTTACTCCAGCTGGATATTGATCTCCCTCGATCCTCTGGTAGAGGTGGGGGTATCATTGTTCTGTATAATCACAAACTCATTATGAGCCCTGTGGATGTCCCTCAGTTTAACTCGTTCGAATGCCTTGTACTGAGTGTATCTGCCTCCCTCTCCACTGCCATAGCCACAGTCTATAGGCCTCCTAAGATAAATAAAGACTTTTTGTCTGAATTTGCAGATATGTTGTCCTTGTTGTGCCTCAAATTTGAGAGAACTCTTATTTTGGGTGACTTTAACATCCACATGGACATAAAAGATTCTACAACAACAAAAGACTTTTCATCTTTATTGGAGTGCTTCGATTTGAACCAGCTGGTGGACTGTCCTACTCATAATAAGGGCCACACTCTTGATTTAGTGATCCTAAATGGTTCATTTGTGTCCCAGTTGTCCACCTCTGACTTAGGGCTATCTGATCATCTTGCTGTCTATTTTAATATGGAGCTGCCTGACATGAACACTACCTCTTCGCACATTAAAAATTATCGCAAATGGAGATCTATTGACCCCTCTGATTTTGCTGAATTCATTGATTCTTCTTTAAGTTGTTTTTCTCCATTTGATGCATTGGAACACAAAGTCTTCATGGTTAACTCTGTTCTCTCATCTGGCCTGGATTTATTTGCCCCTTTGAAAACACGATCCGTTTCCTTTGGACGTTCCTCCCCCTGGTATAATGATAATCTGCGTGCAATGAAGACATCATGTCGTACAATGGAGCGTAGGTGGCGTATATGTCTGGTCTGACTGTCCACCAACAGGCCTGGAAAGACCACTTACTTGAACATAAGACTAAAATTGCAGCAGGAAGGTCTGCTTATTTTGCACAGATTGTTGATAACAATCAGAATAACCCGAGACAATTGTTTCATTCAATCAACAAACTACTTAAATGTAACAATTCTTTGACTGGTTCTGCTTCAACTCACCTTTGTAATAAGTTTCTTGATTTCTTTAGCTCTAAGATTGACCACACTCGTAAATGTATTATTTCTCCTCTTCCTTTGTCTGTTTCTCCTTTATCTGCCTCAGAATTCTCTGGTATCAATCTCTCAAACTTCTCCACAATGGATTTGAATTCTCTTTGCAATGAGGTTTCAAAAATGAAAGCTGCCACTTCCATTTTTGATCCTGTACCAACCAGGCTGTTTCAATCGTGTTTTACTACTTTATGTCCGGCTGTATTAAGCATAATCAATGATTCTTTGTGTACTGGTGTAGTGCCAGCAGCATTTAAAATTGCTGCTGTGACCCCTGTACCAAAAAAAAAAAATAATGTAAATTTTGATAATCTCAATAATTTCCGTCCCATATCCAATCTTCCCTTTCTCGCCAAAATTTTAATTGTTGCTAATCAATTAAATTCTCATCTTACAACAAACAATCTTTTTGAGCCCCTTCAATCGGGATTCCGCAAACTCCACAGCACTAAAACAGCTTTAGTTAAGGTCACTAATGATTTGCTAATAGCTTCTGATACTGGCTGTCTTTCTATCTTGATTCTTCTTGATCTCAGTGCCACATTCAACACTGTTGATCATTCAATTTTACTTACTCGGTTAGAGTCTGTCTTTGGTGTTTCTGGGACTGCACTAAGCTGGTTTGAGTCTTATCTCTCAGATCGAAAGCAGTTCATTGCTATGGGTGGTTGCAGGTCTGATATTGGTGTTGTGAAATCTGGTGTTCCTCAAGGATCAATTTTGGGCCCTTTACTTTTTAGCATTTACATTTTAGCATTCCATTGGGTCAACTTTTAAGATCACTTGGTCTCAACTTTCACTTTTATGCAGATGACACTCAGGTTTATGTACATTCAAAACCTGATGTTAATGTGGCTGTGTCTTTTCTCTCTCAATGTATTTCTGAGATAAAAAAATGGATGTCTGGAAATTTCTTGTGTCTGAACAGTGACAAGACGGAGATAATGCTCATTGGTTCACCCTACCAGATACGTAAGGCTGGGTCTTTAACTTTAAGTGTGGATGGCTCTACACTGGAATTTCAAACAAAATTAAGAAATTTAGGGGTGATATTTGATGCACATTTAACATTTGATCCCCATGTTCTGAACACTGTAAAGACATCATTCTTTCATCTGAAAAACATTGCCAAATTGCGTCCTATGCTGTCACTCCCGGTGGCTGAAAAGCTGATCAATATCTTTGTATTTTCTCGCATTGATTATTGTAATGCTTTGCTGGTCGGGGTCTCAAATGCTACCCTAAATAAATTACAGCTGGTTCAAAATTCAGCCGCCCGAATCCTGTCTGGAACCAGGACAAGGGATCACATCACTCCAGTCTTGGAGTCTTTACATTGGCTCCCTGTCAGATTTCGGGTGGATTTTAAAGTTCTCATGCTTACCTACAAAGCTTTGAATGGTTTGGCTCCTCACTATCTTACTGAGCTTTTAGCCCCCTACACACCTGTGCGTGCTCTCCGCTCTTCGGAAACTGGCCTTTTAATCGTCCCACATACCCGTTTAAAATCTATGGGTGATAGGGCATTTTCTTCGATCGCTCCAAGACTTTGGAATTCCTTGCCTGCTCGGATTAGGCAAGCAGAATCCCTTAGTGCTTTTAAATCCTCCCTTAAAGCTTATTTCTTTAGGGTAGCTTTTACTTGATAATATTGATTTTTTTATTTTTTTTATTTACTTGTTTTGATAGTATGTTCTTATTTTTTATCTTACTTATTTTAAAGTATTGTTTGTATAATTGTATGTTTTTTTCCCTTCTGTGAAGCGCTTTGAGATGCTACTTTTAAAGGCGCTATAGAAAATAAAGTTTATTATATTATTATTATTATTATTATACTGTGATTAATAAAAATATTTCACAGCCACTGAAACACAAAGTAGTTATGTTTCATTCCTGAATTATTCAGTTTTTAAATGAATAATTTGAGTTAATGAATGAATCAGTAACTCACTCATAAAGACAGTGGCTGCGTCCAAAATCGCATACTCTGATTAGATACTTACTTTGTGACTACTAAAAAAGTATGTTCTATATAGTATGAATGCATGTAGTATGAACGTAATCCAGACGTACTACATTCGCCATGTTGTCAAAATCATGTGACCTACCAGCGTGAGTTGCGTTGCTTCACCTCCATTCACAAACCCTCTCCCGTGGCCTCATGGGATAGTAAAGTGTCCATCGTATGCACACTTCAGAATCACGCCGGAAGTAGTAGGTCATCCGGGTACTTTTAGCCTACTCTTTTATGAGTACTGTGAATTCAGACATAGTTATTTTGTCACATGTTGATTTTTGCCCAACTGTATAGAAGGGAAGTATGTGATTTCGGACGCTGCCTGTTACTTGCTCTGTTTACAAATGAATCAGTTGAGCGAATAAATACATGCCACCTACTGGTATAACAATGTCACCTGCAGAAAGAGTCTCCACCACAAATCTCAAATCAAAAATCTCCACCACAAATAATCAGACTGACAGTCTGTCTGGAACACGCAACAATACTGAAATACTGATTATGCATTTTGCAGTACTCTTTTAAGGAAATTACCATGAATCAGCTGATCAGTCTGAGGGAAAAACTCACATGTAATTTAAACATCTAAAAGTCACATGGAATTTAGTACAATAACACAAACACTCAATATGTTTTTGGAGATTTGTGCTAAGTCTTCTGCTTCTAAGAGTACCAAAGTCTGCAATCAAAAGTCAGGAATTTCTCATTAAATTCTTCCAAGATCGAAGTATCTGGACTATGCTATCCACATTGATTTAATAGCTACTCATACTGCATGTCAAAGAAATTATAATTTGTCCAAGGAATTTTAGGAGAAATACCTGAGACAACATTGAAACTTGCTGCAAAACTAAAGCTATCTCTCTGAGCAATATTTTTTTTTTCTCTGACTATGATGCCTCAGATCTGAACTAGTGCGGACATAAACAAAACCGAAGCATTGACAGTATTTTCCCACAATTTTTCCACAAGAATAAAGAACCAAGTCCTTGTCCTCAGAAGCACAACCTTACACTTCAGAGGACAATGCTTTTGATTCTTCATTGCTATGCTTTTAAAAAACTTCCTTTTGTTGGATGGCATGGAAATTGCTTGTCATTTGGCCTCTCACCTATGTTTTCCTAACGATAATTGTTAAGCTTCTTTAGAGAGATTAGCTTTCCTCCTGGTGCACTGATGGGAATGATTCCAGGCAGGTTAACAATGCGTGCGACTAGCGGCCCTGCACAACTGGTGTCACAACTTCAAGAAACAACATCCAAGAGAAAATTTTCAGAATCGATGATGTTGAATCACGTTAGAGTGTTAAAAAGACATTTCTCCTTCATAATCTGATCAAATAACCCAGCAAACCGACAGAAAATGAATGAGGATGGAGCAAGAAACTTCAAAACAATCAAATAGCAATTTTATGCACACAAAACTATAGAAACCACAGCAGATTGACGTTGTTGTCCTTTTATGTCTCATGTTTTATGAAGAGAATGGAATCTTGAAAATCAGATTTAAATTATCTGACAAAGGCAAATATTCCTTATATTTGCACTAATGCATTAATACAAATGCTCACAGGGGGAACTTATTTGGGGGAAATGTGTTTTACATGATTAAAAACAACCAAAATGAGGGATGATCTTTGACTTTTCTGCCTCTCTTTCCTACAAAAGCTTTGACATACAAACTATACCTTCTATCTCCTGCATGATCATAACTCTAGACTAGATTTTAACCGTTTGTCATTGGCAAAAAACAAAAACAAACATTAAATATGTATGTACTCACCACAATGGTGTAGTCTAATTCCACACAGATGCTATATGTAAGCAGACAGATGATTACTGAGACTCAATCTGCTTGTGCTTCGATTGACATACTAACACTGTCCCCTGCCCTGGAAGCCACACCCCCAACAAACACACACACACACACACACTTGACTTAAAGCACTGGAGGAGGTAAAGGGTTATTTCCGCATCAGGTGTTGCGATTTGCATCTAAATATAGAACGCTGAATCTTTAGTGGCTCATTTTAATGACACACAAACATACTTACCCATTGAAAAGCAGTATAGAAAGCTCACCCAACGTGTGTGTGATGACATGAGCAGGAAGTAGGCAGAAGATTACGGCGGGAGGAACAAATATAAAGAGAGAGAGAGGCCCGGTGTAGAGATGTAGGTCTCACTGCGGTAAGACAGATAATGGCGCATGAAGCAGCTCTCGCGGCGAGATGGATTTTACATTATCCCAGTTCAGCTCATTTTAACCATAAGACGCTTATGGCTTACTGTCTGACTTTATTACAGGAAGAGGGGAGGGGGTGTAAACAGGGGTCGCACAGGTTACGATATCACAGCGAGGAGGGAAGATCCGCATCCGCCCTGATATTTCACTAAGATAAAATTCTCTGTAAGCCAAATGGCTCCAGGAATCACTATTAAGTTGCTGTGATTATTTTTTCTTGTGGTGTCATAAAGACAGAAGCTGTTCTAGCAGCTGATCTACAGTCCATTGAGTGGGAGAAAGTCTGAGTCACGGCCTCGTTAGAGAGAGAGCTCCATGCTTATTTTCAGATAATGACCGGGTACACAGAGAGTTCAGGAGTCTGTAAACCAGACTGAATCGCATGCCTAAAACATCCCACAATGCCTTCATCCTGCAGTAAACATATACAGTGGCTTTATTTTAACCTGAAACAGATCTGTCATACAGTTCTTGTAACGGGTTCCCTGCAAAGAAACCAAAAATCGGAATTCTGTGAATCTGTTTGCAAGTCACAATATTCAAAAGGAGAAAGACATCGGAATGTGTAATTGTGTATCAGTATATTGGATCTGTGCATTAGCTCTTAAAGTGACAGCAGTAATTAGGCTACCTGCTCCTGTGTATGTCATTAATGTTAACTAAACAACAAAACATTAAAGGATTAGTTCACTTCAGAATTAAAATTACTCACCCCCATGTCATCCAAGATGTTCATGTCTTTCTTTCTTCAGTCGTAAAGAAATTAAGGTTTTTGAGGAAAACATTCCAGGATTTTTCTCCATATAGTGGACTTCAACGGCAACCAACGGGTTGAAGGTCCAAATTCCAGTTTCAATGCAGCTTCAAAGAGCTCCACACGATCTTGGCTTGTAATTATTTGTTCTTATTTTTTACTGACTGTTCACTTGCCTTTAATAATGTTTTTATGTTTATGTTTTATTAGTTAGGCTAGTAGTTTTTGTTGTGGTGTAGAAGTACTTATAGTGTGCTACACGTAATTTTTCTTGCTGATCCGATCCATAATTCAAAAACCGCAATATGTTCCAAACCATGAGTTTTGTGATACGTTGAACCACTAATAGATATTATTACTATTATTGTTGTTACTATTATTATTTAAGTAGTATTAAAAATTATACACAATTTAGCATGTGATTTACAATGGCTTAACAATGGCTTTTAAATGTTTAATATAATTATATAAATTTATTATATAAGTACTTTTTTATATCCATTTAAGTTATTGTTACTGGCAACATAGTATTACTATCATATATCATCAATGTACCATGGTTCTGTACTAGACTGGACTTCTTTCTTACCAAAGCAACATGCAAAAACTGCCAATGAACCTTTCACAGTCATTTTAGACCTTTAGAATGTTACTTCAGTTAATTTCATTTCATTTGAAACATTAATTTAAAGACAGACTGAATCTTGATGGTTACGAATTCTGAATTCTGGTCCTGTTATTCAAAACATTAAAAATGTGTCAAGTTACCATCCATTTAGTAAAACCTTGAGATGTTTTTGCATTTGCACAAAACTGACATTGCATTTTAATGATCAATGAAATGAAATTCATAAGTAAACAGTATGACTTTTTCATATTTATTTTCATTATGATGACTGTTTTATTTTAACTGCAGGGTTCACAGTCTTTGCTGCTAGTGTAGATTTGTGTAGACGTTAATTCATATGCATGACTGTCAGCTAGAGTGTTTTTTTTTTTTTTTCATGTCAACACTTGAATAAAACAAAACGGGATGTTGATTTTATTTCAGTTATTCAGTTATATGAAGTTATTTAAAAAATGTTACTTTGAAGGATAATAAAGGTAACAGAATGGCGACAGCTTCAGCTCCATTCTATTAATGAAGGTTTTATTTTTCATTGTTGTAATTTTTAGGATATAATTTTTATAAGTGGATGAACAAAAACAAAACAGCAATAGCCAATGCTCGGGGAAAAAAAAGAACACTTCAGGATTCACAGGTAAAGACTGGCAGCAAACATGATACGGTATGACTGTCATACCGGTCATACTGTTTATTTATGCATTTCATTTTTATGGGGTTCTCATTATAATTATAATGATAATAATGATATAATGGTGTCATCTGATTGGACACCCTGGAAGCATTTATTTTAATGTGCAGCAGAACTGCACATTGTTAATGTACACTATATTGCCAAAAGTTTTGGGACGCCTGCCTTTACATGCACATGAACTTTAATGACATCCCATTCTTAATCCGTAGGGTTTAATATGGAGTTGGCCCACCCTTTGTAGCTATAACAGCTTCAACTCTTCTGGGAAGGCTTTCCACAAGGTTTAGGAGTGTGTTTATGGGAATTTTTGACCATTCTTCTAGAAGCGCATTTGTGAGGTCAGGCACTGATGTTGGACGAGAAGGCCTGGCTCACAGTCTCCGCTCTAATTCATCCCAAAGGTGTTCTATCGGGTTGAGGTCAGGACTCTGAGCAGGCCACTCAAGTTCCTCCACACCAAACTCGCTCATTCATGTCTTTATGGACCTTGCTTTGTGCACTGGTGCGCAGTCATGTTGGAACAGGAAGGGGCCATCCCCAAACTGTTCCCACAAAGTTGGGAGCATGAAATTGTCTAAAATGTCTTGGTATGTTGAAGCATTAAGAGTTCCTTTCACTGGAACTAAGGGGCCAAGTCCAACCCCTGAGAAACAACCCCACACCATAATCCCCCCTCCACCAAACTCTACACCTGGCACAATACAGTAAGGCAGGTACCGTTCTCCTGGCAACTGCCAAACCCAGACTCGTCCATCGGATTGCCAGACAGAGAAGCGTGATTCGTCACTCCAGAGAACACGTCTCCACTGTTCTAGTCCAGTGGTGGCGTGCTTACACCATTGCATCTGACGCTTTGCATTGCACTTGGTGATGAAAGTCTTGGATGTTCTTGAGCTAATCTGAAGGCCACACAAAGTTTGGAGGTCTGTAGCTATTGACTCTTCAGAAAGTTGGTGACTTCTGTGCGCCTCAGCATGCGCTGACCCCACTCTGTGATTTTACGTGGCCTACCACGTGGCTGAGTTGCTGTTTTTCCCAATTGCTTCCACTTTGTTATATTACCACTAACAGTTGACCGTGGAATATTTAGTTGTGAGGAAATTTCACAAATGGATTTATAACCGAACATTAAACCGCATATAAATCAAAACTGCCTATTGTTGCTGGATGAAATGTCGACCCAGGCAGAGGTACAGGACCTTGGGAGTGTTGATGGAAGCGATCTACTTCATTTTGATCATTGAATCCGATCCAGACGCAGTCTTTGAACAAAATGCTTTTTGTTCAAAATCTTGCTTTTTTATTAAACTTACCCACATTCAAGTGTTGATTAAAAAAAATATGCATGAAGCTAGTATAAAAGAGGCTTTTACTCTTTCTTTTGACATATTGCATGTTCAGATATTCATACAACAAAATGTTCTGCAGGTTTTATGAAAATTATAAAAAATGGTGGCGCTGACATACATAATGACTTCACCCAAGGCTGGTTCCAAACATAAATGTGTCTTTCTGTGGATTGAATAAAGTCTATGCTTCATATAGAGAACTATAATAATATAGATATATAGATCCTTTTTCTTTCTGTTTGCACTGTTTTTACAGTAAAACTTATCAATGCTACCTTTTTTCCATTCCTGAAGTAAACTATTTTCCTGTATGGTGATAAGATTCACTGTTTTACACTTCAGCCTTGAACTTGAGAATGCGACGTGTCTGGTGTGTGGAATGTAAGTCTAAGGTTTACGATCAGGTTTAGGTTTCCTGAAGAACTTTTATGAATGTTAAGTCACTGTGTAAGTTAACGTTAGACCTTTTGCTCCATTAACAGACAGTTAATCAGATAAGAGGGATAAGAGAGTTCCAAATTTAGCATTGTTCACATCAGTAAGAAATTAATTATAAAGGAATCACTTATTTCGCTCACAAATAAGCATTGTAAATGATTTGGCATAGGGGATATAATGGCAAAATATTTTTCTTTTAGATTGAAATATCTGGCATCTTTGGTTAAAAAGACAATTTTTGTTGAACTAAACACAGGATCCACTAAATTCTGGCAAATGTAAGTAAAAAAGCACCCTTTCTCTGTGTGGTTAGTAGCTGCATGCTTTCACACAGCAGTGGGCTGTGGTGGCCTTAGGGTGATGGATGGCAGTGGTGCGGATTAGGTGCCGGATTAAAACATCCATCCTATACCTACTCAGGAAAAGGTTTGTTGGGATCAACATCCTGTTATTTACCCTGTCACTTCACTCCCTCTGGCATGAGCCCTGCACCAAAGAGCAGCATGGGATTCTAGGTCAGTGAGAAAGAGAGAGAGAGCTGCTAGCGGCAAGGTCGAACTCGCAGCCTCAGCCTCCACAATCTGGAAAAAACGGAATGCTTAATGCGTAATGAGTGTGCAAGTTACCATACAGGGTTACTAAAGCCTGTAGCAAATTGGGGGCTTCAGTAGCTGTACATGTGTTAATACTCTGTTGGTCCAACAAGAAAAAAAGACTTGTACATTTTATACTGATGTTTGTAAAAAGCAGACACACAGACTGCAGAGGAGATGTTAGGAAACATCGGGAGATGCCGCCTGCAGGTCTGCGCTGCACTGGCAAAAAATATAAGAAAATAAAATCTTTACGTTAATGGGAGCCTGCATGTTCTGCAGCCAGTATCTTATAATATCAGTCACAAGTACAAACCCGATTCCAAAAAAGTTGGGACACTGTACAAATTGTGAATAAAAAAGGAATGCAATAATTTACAAATCTCATAAACTTATATTTTATTCACAATAGAATATAGATAACATATCAAATGTTGAAAGTGAGACATTTTGAAATGTCACGCCAAATATTGGCTCATTTTGGATTTCATGAGAGCTACACATTCCAAAAAAGTTGGGACAGGTAGCGATAAGAGGCCAGAAAAGTTAAATGTACATATAAGGAACAGCTGGAGGACCAATTTGCAACTTATTAGGTCAATTGGCAACATGATTGGGTATAAAAAGAGCCTCTCAGAGTGGCAGTGTCTCTCAGAAGTCAAGATGGGCAGAGGATCACCAATTCCCCCAATGCTGCGGCAAAAAATAGTGGAGCAATATCAGAAAGGAGTTTCTTAGTGAAAAATTGCAAAGAGTTTGAAGTTGTCATCATCTACAGTGCATAATATCATCCAAAGATTCAGAGAATCTGGAACAATCTCTGTGCGTAAGGGTCAAGGCCGGAAAACCATACTGGATGCCCGTGATCTTCGGGCCCTTAGACGGCACTGCATCACATACAGGAATGCTACTGTAATGGAAATCACAACATGGGCTCAGGAATACTTCCAGAAAACATTGTCGGTGAACACAATCCACCGTGCCATTCGCCGTTGCCGGCTAAAACTCTATAGGTCAAAAAAGAAGCCATATCTAAACATGATCCAGAAGCGCAGGCGTTTTCTCAGGGTCAAGGCTCATTTAAAATGGACTGTGGCAAAGTGGAAAACTGTTCTGTGGTCAGACGAATCAAAATTTGAAGTTCTTTTTGGAAAACTGGGACGCCATGTCATCCGGACTAAAGAGGACAAGGACAACCCAAGTTGTTATCAGCGCTCAGTTCAGAAGCCTGCATCTCTGATGGTATGGGGTTGCATGAATGCGTGTGGCATGGGCAGCTTACACATCTGGAAAGGCACCATCAATGCTGAAAGGTATATCCAAGTTCTAGAACAACATATGCTCCCATCCAGACGTCGTCTCTTTCAGGGAAGACCTTGCATTTTCCAACATGACAATGCCAGACCACATACAGCATCAATTACAACATCATGGCTGCGTAGAAGAAGGATCCGGGTACTGAAATGGCCAGCCTGTAGTCCAGATCTTTCACCCATAGAAAACATTTGGCGCATCATAAAGAGGAAGATGCGACAAAGAAGACCTAAGACAGTTGAGCAACTAGAAGCCTGTATTAGACAAGAATGGGACAACATTCCTATTCCTAAACTTGAACAACTTGTCTCCTCAGTCCCCAGACGTTTGCAGACTGTTATAAAAAGAAGAGGGGATGCCACACAGTGGTAAACATGGCCTTGTCCCAGCTTTTTTGAGATGTGTTGATGCCATGAAATTTAAAATCAACATATATTTCCCTTAAAATGATACATTTTCTCAGTTTAAACATTTGATATGTCATCTATGTTGTATTCTGAATAAAATATTGAAATTTGAAACTTCCACATCATTGCATTCTGTTTTTATTCACAATTTGTACAGTGTCCCAACTTTTTTGGAATCGGGTTTGTAAGTTAAGAAGTTATGTTTCTCATAATCTTAAAAATTAGAATTAGAAAAAATTAGAATTAGAAAAAATTGGATGGATGGATGGATGGATGGAGGTGCGTTAGCGGCTGTGGTCTTTTGTTTCATTGTTAGCACGACCGCCTCCCACGCCGGAGACTTTGGTTCGAATCCCAATCGGAGCGGGTCGAGTAGGACCGTTTACATTTGGTGCCGTGACCCGGATGGGAGCGACATTTAGGGGGTGAGTGTAATGGACGTAGACCAGTAAGAACTGTGTGTGTAAACTTCACTACCCTGATCTCAAGAGCCGCACTAGCGGTTGTGGTCTTTTGCTTCATTGTTAGCACGAGCACCTCCCATGCCAGAGACCCTGGTTTGAATCCCACTCGGAGCGGGTTGAGTAGGACCGGTTACATTTGGTTCCGTGACCCAGATGAGAGCGACATTTAGGGGGTGAGTGTAACGAGAGTAAAGTAGGCCAGTAAGAACTGTGTGTGTAAACTTCACTACCCTGATCTCAAGAGGCGCGCTAGAGGCTGTGGTCTTTTGCTTCATTGTTATCATGACCGCCTCCCACACCAGAGACCCTGGTTCGAATCCCACTTGGAGCGGGGTCGAGTAGGACTGGTTACATTTGGTGCCGCGACCCAGATGGGAGTGAGGTTTAGGGGGGCGAGAGTAAAGTAGGCTAGTAAGAACTGTGTGTGTAAACCTCACTACCATGATCTCAAGAGGCACGTTAGTGGCTGTGGTCTTTTGCTTTATTGTTAGCACGACCGCCTCCCACGCCAGAGACCCTGGTTCGAATCCCACTCGGAGCGGGTCAAGTAGGACCGGTTACATTTGGTCCCATGACCCGGATGGGAGTGAGGTTTAGGGGGGCGAGCGTAAAGTAGGCCAGTAAGAACTGCGTGTGTAAACCTCACTCCCCTGGCCTCAAGCGTGCTAGCGACTGACACTAGAGGCTGCGTTCTTTAGCGTCCTTGTTAGCTTTTCTGCATCCCACATCAAAGACTCTGGTTTGAATCCCGCTCGAATCAGGCCGAGTAGAACTGGTTACATATGCAGTATATACATACATACCATGGCGTTTTTGAAACATGGCTGAATGTTTGTCTCTGTGTATGTGGGGCATTATGATGTACTCAACTTATTTATGTGCATTCGGTAACTCTAGACTAGGCATATTTCTCATTAAAACAGAGGTAGGGCTTTGGAAGATAGATGACAGACATATGGGCATTTAAAACATTGAACTGTAAACACGAAGCAACGGCCAGAATAATGTGCTGCAGTTGCCCAAGCAGAGAGAAACATTTTAAAATAAACACGTGTAGAGGGCCATTGGGTTGGCGTAAGGTTTTCATGCCAACTCCCAGTGTAATCTTTTAAAACGCCTGCGTACTTAACACAGAGACACATACTCACAGATTCATACAAACACAAAGAGTCAGTGCAGCGGCATGTGCTCACACACACCCGGTGGGGTGTGAAGGGGATGTTTGGGGAGATGAACCTTGCAAAAAGAATGAGTTTCATCCGTGCCGAAACTCAAGCTGTGCTAATGTCATGCGAAAAAGCTTCAGAAGAACAAATAATTACCTCTCTGTCTCTTCATCTGTGGGCTGTGACTTCCTCTTTATTAAATTTTTCTTGTGTACAAGCTTTTTCCCCCTATATTTGGAAGCTTTCCAATTATACTCTAGCACGAGCCAACATCTAATGTTGAATATGGATGTAAACATTCTGTAGAATCAGCTAATCTGATAGAGAACAATCTTTCAATTTAATCACTAGTCTACCAGACTATCAGCATACAGTCTAGTCCACTTTGCAGACTATTGTGGCCAAGTACTGCCCACTTTGACAGGAATGGGTCGTCTACCTGACAAATAAAACAGCCAACCACAATGCGCTTCTTTTATGTGTACTTCTTTTAAGGGTACAGCAGTCCACGAATAGCTTTAAAGGGAATGTATAAAGAAATTAGTGGAATATATGAGAATTGGCAGCGTGAATTCTCAGAACAATCCAAAAGTGACAAGTACCAAATAATTTCATGCCATCAGGGTTTTATGTATGATGAATGACTGAAGCTTTGAGGGCAGTTACAGATGCATTTGATTGCTTTAGCTTTTAGCTTTTGGCAAACCTAAATCCCTGCGTGAAACCACCTTATTGATTTGACCGATTTCAGCACCACGGACAGCGGCGTGCTGTGCTGCTACCCTGCAGGTCAGGGAAATATGTGTTACTGTATGAAGTGATTTAAAAGACTGGGAATGACTGTTGGAAAGTGATTTGGTTTAATGCAACACCTACACAGCAAATTAACTACAATAACACTGAATTACGGTAATATTTCTTTCCTCTTCTACTTGCAAATGAGGAAACAGAAGAGCTAAGGGGAAGTTCTATATGAGCAATCTATAATGAGCCTCATTTGGATAAAAACAAAGTATGATTACTCAGAAAAAAAATGAATAACAGTGGAAAACCTACAGAGCACCTAAAGGACATGGTGATGGAAAAAAATGAGATGAGAGGGACAAATATATATTTATATAAGTTTTGCGTTCCCCCGGGAAGCTTTGCGTTCGCTCGCAAAAACACTTGCGTTCACTCGGAAATAACTCGCAAATAAAGGTTTGCAGTGGAACGAACACAAAGTTTCTTGGGGGAACGCAAAAGCATTGCAATATATTTTTTTTCCCCTCCCATTTCATATTTTATTTCCATCACCATGTCCCTTTAGGGGCTCAGTAAATACCAGCATATACACTACCGTGAAAAAAGTTTGGGGTTGGTAAGATTTTAGGAGTGTTTTTAAGAATGTTTTTGACAGCAAAAACAGTTATATTGTGATATATTATTACAATTTAAAATAACTGTTTTCTATTTTAATTAGGGCTGTCAATCGATTAAAAATTTTAATCGCGATTTTGTTGAACGTGAAATTAAGCATACTTCATTTATCTCATTAAACACATTCATTTTGTCATCATTTGCTATATCCAGCAAAGTAAACAATCAGATTGAAGGGTGATTCTCACAAAACTGTATTTTCTGCAAGCTTCAAGGATCATTGGAGACTCCAAAAGGACACCAAATAACCAAATATAAGGAGTCCATATAATTGTATTATATAATAAATTTATACACACCTAAGGACCCATGAAAAAAAAACTACAGAATTCAGTGTATAGTATGTGTACAGAGCAACAACATCGAGACTGTTTTAATTTCATTTTAGACGAGTCAAGCTGCGATACCGAACAGGACCACACGGAGACGCCAAAAAAACTCCTAAATCAAACACTTTGACTTGACTGCATAAACCTACGATTACTAAACACAACAACGTACACATGACAAACCAAACATTATCCTTCCTGAGTGTGTGTGGAAACAACGCGAATGTACTGAGATGTGTATTTTTTTTATAGTCTATGGTCTGTACATGAATGTAGCGTGCGATCGGTGATCGAGAGCGCGCACATACACGGTTTGTTCTTTGTGCATCAATATAAAACAGACTCTCATGCGCTTACTGTACGTCACCAAAATTGCGCTCTTCAGAAACAATCACAGAATACGACAGAGCTCGTGTTTTAAAGCAAAGCACACACTGGAATGAATAATTCACCAAAAACATGTGAGTCTCTATTCTCTCTGACTGTTTCGATTACTGGATCACTGAAAACTTTCCCAGAGTTTAACGGCTTAAAATGGCCTGATCACAAACCGAGAAGCAGAATCTGGTTAAAGAGTTAGAATGAAAATTTCCTCCTACCAGGGTTACAGGTGCTTGTAGATGCTCAGTGTGATTGTGATAAACTCCCGACTTCTAAGATCATCTAACTGCGTGACGAAAAGTATGTTAATGACGCAGCTTCACCTACGTCTGCAATTTATTTGCGTTAACTGCGTTAAATTATTTTAACGTGTTAAGGACTTTAAATTAATCGCATGTGTTAACACATTAACGGTGACAGCCCTAATTTTAATATACTTAAAATGTTATTTATTTCAGTGTCACATGATCCTTCAGAAATCATTCTAATATGCTGATGTGTTGCTCAAGAAACATTTATTATTCAACCAATGGTGTGAGTTTGGGGGCGTGGCTATCTGTTTGTCTGACTAATGGATGAGTGTTCAGGAAACCTGTTTGAAAACCATCCTTATTTTTGCAATTTTGTAAAACTGCACGCATAAGCTTTAAGCTAACATCAAGTGTCCATAGAATACAACAAGGACAAGATTTTAGCATAGCTTCTCATTTTTTCTCGTCTCTTTCCCCCTTAGCCTCAGGGATACAGAGTTCTACACTTTACAGAATGACAGGAGGAAGCCAAGGGATGTGAATAACTGAAGTAAACAAAAAGTGCCTTTGTTGGACATATTCTCCTTGCTGCTCTCTGGAGCTGTCTCCCGTTTACTACGTTACAAACAGATTAAAGAAGCAGCTCCCAGTCCCTCGGGAGCCCCTTTAAGCCTCGCAGACCCTTTACCTCCACTGCTGCCCACATCCTATAGCCTGAGAAGAGGAAAGAGACAGAAAAGGGAGGCATAGGAAGAGGAATACTAAAAGAGAACAGAGTGTGCTATACACAAAAACATAGAGAAACAAAAACATCTTTTCTCTCACTACCCCCTCGCTAAAAGGGTGATAAGAAACCACATAAGAGCACTGCTTTTTTTTTTCCATGGAAGCAAAGACACAGTTGCATCTTAGACATCTGTCTTGAATCTGTCATTTTCTTCTGCTTATGCTCATTTAGTCCCAGAATGCCCATATGCAGCCTCAGCAGCAAGACCAATTCAAGCACAAAAAAAAAAAGAGAGAATAGAAACAAGATTATTATTGTATCTTCCAAGTTTTTCACAACCAAACAGAGAGAAACTTGGCAATTCCCACCCGCTAAAAGAAACTGAGAGGAAGAGGTTGAGTTCTATGACACAATGGCCTCGCCAGCTGCCGGTGTTGAAGAATGAAAGTCGGCCATCAGAGATGTGTCTTCACGGGCCATTGTGCTTGACTGCGATCTCCATCAATCTCACTCTGTCTCCCGCTCTCATTTCCTGTGGATTAGAACTTCCCTCTTCACTGCTTTACACAAAGACTGTATCACAGTTCCCCTCTCTGAGGAGACTGGGGGATGATTGTAACGGGGGACATTTCTAACACTCAAAATGTCTTCAGTTACACCCAAGTTAGTGTGATGACACTTACTCAGCAAAGCGAGTCAGTCGGTAAAGATCAGTAAAGTTCTGTCTGCCTGAGAAAGAAAGAAAAATGTGATCTGTTCACTTTTAGTGGAATAATAATAACAATAATGATTCTTTTTCAAAGGACATCCTGGGATTTTTAATGACCACAGAGTGTCAGGACCCATCCGAAGGACGGTGCTTTATTGACAGTATAGTGTCAATGGAATGTCCCTATATAACATGAAAACCTAACACGTGTGTGTGTGTGTGTGCGTGTGTGTCCATGTACGTGTGTGTGTGTGTATGGAATTCCAAAGTTGACTAAATTATAAATAAATAAATACATAAATAAATATACAAAGAAATGTAAAAAAAAGCAAAAATACATAAATACACAAAGAAATGTAAAAAAAGCAAAATTAAATGAGTATTTAAACTTTTATTTCCTTATTTATGTATAATTGTATTATTTTTCCACATTTATTTATGTATATATGTATTTATGTCTACATTTATTTATTTCTACATTTATTTATTTCCACATTTATTTATTTCTACATTTATTTATTTCTACATTTCTTTGTCTGTACGCTAATGAGGGGGGCGTGTTTTACCTCAGACATAGCAATCGAGCTCAGAGTGGCAGTGCTGAAGCTTTGAGGCCACAGTGACACCTTGTGGTGTGACCAAACGAAACGCAAGCCTTTGCAAAAAGTCGCACAGGGAATGAATGACTTAGAGATGGGCAATATATCCAAAATCTTATATCACGGTTTAAGTCATTTAATATCACCTTAAATGTATGTATCTAGGGTTACCACACATACTCTTTATTCCGGGCATGGCCATAAAACAACGTCTGGTCGGGATTTCTAAAATGTCTTGGCACACATGAACAGAAACCGCATCTTCAACAGATCTGATAACAGATACTTTGACATGGAAGCACGTGAAATTATCCACTATTAATCACATTCAATGTAAATGTGCTGGATGGAGCTGATAAGAGCTTGCGCTTATTGTCGATGAGACTCGCACACCAGCTCAGAATGCGGAGAAAAACCAGCGCACATTTTCACTGAAGTCTACAAGCATATTGATTAATGCGCTTGAAATACCACTGCAAATACAGTTTACATGTAACAATTCAAATGCTTAAAATACAACGCTACAGCTAGTGAGACACGTATCTCACGCCATGCAGTGTAAATATGTGCACAAGAAGCAGCACCTGTCGTGCCCCCACAGTTAAGAGTGTAGTGATAAACAGGAGATCCTTTCATCTGCCATGATGAAAAGGAAAGGACTCTAAAACTCACACCTCCAAAAGAAGTTCCACAAGCAAGGAAATAGTTGGGCTAGAAGATAAGCCTGCAAAGACAATTGCCAGGTACCATTTGTGGAAAGGGATGATGATGACATTAGCATGTCATTGATCACAGACTGATCCCATCACCAGTCACCCCAGTCCCTCGGGTGTGAATGACCACAGACTCAGACTCAACAAACTGGTTTTGTTATGTGGCTTGAAGCCACAAAGGAATGATTCTCTACAAAGCATGGATCTCCTACACAAAATGGACAAAATGGAGAAAATCTTCTCCATTTATTTTAACAGAACTCTATATACTTAATGAGTGTTATTTGTATACATTCAAAATATACAAACTTATCTATTGAGGTATACATGAATGCACAGGTAAAAGTTCAACATAACCCAATGATGACTTTATGTTTTCAGCACAATGCCTAGGTTAATCTGAAATTAGTTTGGAAAGTGAATTATGCATAGGAAAAACCTTAAAGACATTGTTCTAAAAATGAACTTTAAGCTATGCAAATGAACCTCACGCCAGAGAGGGGCCATACTGTGGCCACCTCTGACAGCATCAGCCCTTCAAAACACTGGATCTGAAAGGTGCCAATTTGCAATTCCCTCCTTCTCAGGAGAGATTAAAAGGTTTTGTTTTTCTAAAACAGAGTCGTTTTCTGGATTGTTCCAGGATTCTGGTTCCAGGTTTCTAGTTTTCTGGATTGTTCCAGGATTCTGGTTCCAGGGTTCCAGTTTCTGGGTTGTTCCAGCTTTATTTCCTGGTTCCAGTCCCAAGAGTTTCCAGTTCCAAGATGCAATAAGGAGCAAGCTGTTTCTCTCTCCTTCTTGAAAGAGAGAAACAAAGAAGTTCTGCAAGAAGTGAATTTGGGGAGTTCACAACAGGATCAACGACCATAAGCTCAGCGCCCCCCATTTTCAAGATCTTCTGCACTAACTTCAGAATCTCTTCAGAGATCCTCCAGATCTGCGTGTTCCAGATTGCCCGGATCTTCTGTACGGACTTCAGAATCTTCTCATCAGAGATCCTCCAGATCTGCATGTTCCAGATTGCCCGGATCTTCTGTACGGACTTCAGAATCTTCTCATCAGATATCCTCCAGATCTGCGTGTTCCAGAGGATAAGGATCGTCTGCACAGACGTTAGAACCTTCAACTTCAAGGCTCCTTCATCTGCGTGTTCCAGAATAAGGACCTTCTCTGAGCTCCAGGAGTTCAACGTTCACAAGTACTTTGTGTCCCCTTTCATCCCACTGCAACGCGGCCCAGCTCAGCAAGTGGAAGACGTCGCCGCTCGGACTCAGCACGTCACCAGGAGGAACGTAAACATCACTTTACAAAACCTCTTTCCAGAGACCTTGGCATTAGTGTATATTGTCAGTATATGATTATCTAATTTGCATTAGATTTGGCATAGCTGATGTCAGTTAATAACAAATAGTCTCTCGATTTATTTGTTGAATTCAGAATAAGGCTTTACCTTTACTATTACTGTTTACCTTTCCATAGGATAACTTGTAACTGCCATAGTAACATCTAAACTCAGTCACTTGCATTTATCAATCCTTTTGCACTTTATCCATTCAGTAGTTGTTAGTTACTCTTGTCTATCCTTTTGTTAATAAAATATTTTTATTACACTTGTGTCTTCCTTGTGTTGATAATACAGTAAGAGGCTCTACAAGTTAACGATATTCCATGAATCCTTCAGATTGGTCAGATGATAAAGTTCCTACAATTTATAATTCTAATTCAGTCAACAATCTTTTATGATTGTTATTTATTGGTAAAGGTGAAATTCCTTGGCTGGTGCCCCGTAATATAGGAAGGAATCGTCTGACACTCTCACACTCACCTTAGGTGACATGTAACCAAAACTCAATATTAATATTAATACTAAATATTAATATTAATATTTAAGACCATAAATCACTACAAGAGTTAACTGAAGTCACTGTCTTAACGAGTGAATTCAATCATTAATTCAGCCGATTCGTTCAAATACTGATTCATTCAGTAAGAAAACACTACCACGTGTTGCTTAGAGGCGCAGCGGTTCTGTGATAATATAATATTGATTCCATCATTTCATATTTCTATATTCAAAATATTATATTTAAAGCATTAATCTCATAACTATTTTTATTTTAGACTACTGGAAACAGCCATATAGTGTCTTATTATTATATCTGAATTTATTGATTAAAATTACGAACTTGACATATGATCATAGGCATAAATAATGTTTACATTAAATGTAATTAATAGTGGATAATTTCACGTGCTTCCATGTCAAAGTATCTGTTATCAGATCTGTTGAAGATGCGGTTTCTGTTCATGTGTGCCAAGACATTTTAGAAATCCCGACCAGACGTTGTTTTACAGCCATGCCCGGAATAAAGAGTATGTGTGGTAACCCTAGATACATACAGTTAAGGTGATATTAAATGACTTAAACCGTGATATAAGATTTTGGATATATTGCCCATCTCTAAGTCATTCATTCCCTGTGCGACTTTTTGCAAAGGCTTGCGTTTCGTTTGGTCACACCACAAGGTGTCACTGTGGCCTCAAAGCTTCAGCACTGCCACTCTGAGCTCGACTGCTATGTCTGAGGTAAAACACGCCCCCCTCATTACCATACGGACAAAGAAATGTAGAAATAAATAAATGTAGAAATAAATAAATGTGCAAATAAATAAATGTCGAAATAAATAAATGTAGACACAAATAAATGTAGACATAAATACATATATACACAAATAAATGTGGAAATAAATAAATGTGGAAAAAAATACAATTATACACAAATAAGGAAATAAAAGCTTTTTTTACATTTCTTTGTATATTTATTTATTTATGTATTTATTTATATTTAATTATAATACATTCTATAGTGTGTGTGCGCGTGTGTGTATTTGGGGACACATGCTCCTCATCTCATGTGAAGCTCTGTCCTTTTCATGGAGAGCGACCAAAGGCTTCCTACGGCACTGAAAAGGGCACCATAACCTGCTGGCAATTAACAAGCACCACAGCCGATAAAGAGAGAGAGAGAGAGAGAGAGAGAGAGAGAGAGAGAGAAAGGCAGAGACTGGAAGAAAGAGAGAGAAAGACAGAACAACCAAGAGGGACAGTGACAGAGAAAGAGAGGGGACCAGGCTGATTCATCAGATGAAACGGGATGGGGAACAGGGTGAATAAAGGCAAAATTGTCACAGAGTGAAGAAGAGAACTTCAAGGCCACAAGGAAGAGAAATGGAGGGAAGGAGAGACGAGGGAGAGGGAAATCAGGGGGAGGTAAGGCAGCTGGAAGGAAAGGTGGCATTAAGATGAAAGAAAGCATGCAGAGACCAGTTGCACTTCAAACGAAGGTCAGGAAGCAAAACACAGTGATGTATGGAGAGGAGAGAAAGAGTGAGAAGGGTAATTAAGAGAGGGAGAGAGAGAGAGAGAGAGAGAGAGAGAGAGAGAGAGAGAGAGAGAGAGAGAGAGAGAGAGAGAGAGAGAGAGAGAGAGAGAGAGAGAGAGAGAGAGAGAGACTGACTATATGGACCACTGTCAATTACCAAAGGCAATGGAGAGAGGAAGAACTTTGTGAACATGTACAGTATGTCAGCCTATTTTATCACACGTCTCTCTGGAATCTGTGGATTTTAATTGGTTAATAGCAACATTCTGGCATTAAATATATCTTGTGCAATGACCTGTAAACTGTTTTGACCGTCGTTCTTGGCAATCAAATTCCTACACTTGTTAGTTTCATGTCTCTCATAGCTCTCTGCAATTCTTCTCACACAATACAATAATTTCAGCTTTGCATTTTCATGTGCTATTATTTATATATTTGGAAAGTAGCCTATTAAGTGATTTGTTGGATAAAGTAAATTCAGTAGCTCATTATCACAAAATAAACCCTTCAGATATACCTCATCAACTTGTCTATGATGATTGTCTATGATGATTTTAAATAATTTAATTAATTTAACTTTAAATTTTGCCCTCAAGTCACATAAAACATTTTTTAATAATAAATAAAAATATATATTTTTTGAAAGACATTAAAACTTTTATTTAGCAAGCACGCATGAAATTGTTTAAAAACTGACAGGAAAGGCATTGTTACAAAAGATTTCTATTTCAAATAAATGCTGTTTATTCAACTTTCTATTCACCAAAGAATCCTGAAAAAAATGTGTCATGGTTTCCACAAAAATATTAATCAGCACAACTATTCAACATTAATAGTAATAAGCAGCAGTAACATATCAGAATGATTTCTGAAGGATCATGTGACACTGAAGACTGAAGTAATGATGCTGAAAATTCAGCTTTGCCATTAGCATTGTCACGTTGGGTTTTCATGTTTTATGGGGTCATTCCATAGACATAATGATTTTTTTATACTGTACAGACTGTATATTCTATCCCCTTACACTAACCCTACCCATAACTTTACAGTAGGGGAGACTGGGGAGGGTTGTAACATGGGGTCAGTTGTAACACTGTAAGTTTGACAGGTCAGAAAAGAGCTGTGGTAACGTCATTAATATTATACAGTCCCATCTTCTTTTTGAGCTCACAGGAGAAATTGCATGTGACTCTGAGCAAATTTGTAGATTTTATGATCAAAAAAGTGATTTTCAGGTAAGAAAGTAAAAATTTTCATCAAGATTATTTTTTGCCTAGTAATTATTGAATTGTAGGTACAATTATTTAACTTACATGACCTGAAGTAGCTATTTCTCTAGTTTAATTTGATGCTTTGTATTTATGCTAACTTCAAACCCACATGCTAAAACAAGTTATGGCTGTTAGGGGTGGGGATAGTTGTAACAGTTGATTAAAAATGTTATAACCAACCCCTATGATGATTCCAATGAGTCCAGTTATCAGTCACATCCTTTGTTGTGGCAAAGTCATGTGAGTTTTTTATTGCGTATCGAGGGATTTATTCAGTAAATGTGTTTCCATCATAGTTTATGCGCATGTCTTCTTACCAGATAAAAATTATCTGCCTCAATTGAACTCACAAGTTTTTTGTGCACATTATTAGAATTTATGCGCATCTTGATGTTTCCATCCAGCGTTTTTTATGCAATATATCAAAATTCACATAAAAATAGGTGGATCACGTAAACATAGCTAGTGACTAAACCCTTATGTAACAGGAATACACACACACTCACACAAACATGCAGCAATTGTTTTGCACTACATTTAAAGTTATAAAAACAATGCAATATAATGTTTTTTTTGTCAGTTTAAATTGTTCACTTTGTTTTTTCTTTGTTCTTCAATGATGTTTATGAGAATTTTGGATGGTGTGGGTGTTATTTCAGCAGATGACCTCTCAGTGTTACATCTATCCCCAACTAGTGTTACAACTCACCCCAGTAGTGGGGTAGGTTGTAACAACGGAACTCCTTGTATTTGACATTAACTCACATAATCTGTGATTGTGTAGTACATGTCCAATTGAGTTATATATGTAGCAGACAAATGTGGCTACCATGTATCAAAATTTGAGACATCTAGCATAAACAACCACTGAGTTACTGATGCTCAAACAAAAAGTGTTACAACCATCCCCGGTCTCCCCATAAGCTGTTTTCATTATGGGGACGTAAAAAATGTCCTACAAGGACAAGGATTTTGGATATTGCCAGCTTTGTAGGGACGTTTTATCCCTATAACGTAGGGTTTACCTGGACCAAACACACACACATACACACACATATGTGGACATTTTGTCCCTATAACGTAGGGTTTACCTGGACCAAACACACACACATACACACACATATGGGGACGTTTTGTCCCTATAACGTAGGGTTTACCTGGACCAAACACACACACACACACACACATATGGGGACGTTTTGTCCCTATAACGTAGGGTTTACCTGGACCAAACACACACACACACACACACACACACACAATGCCCTCGATAATAATAAGAATAATGCCCATATAATCTCAATCCCACTTCCTGTTTACAGGTGTCAGTCAACCATGCAAAGCTAATGAATATGACAAACCACGTTTGCCCCTCTAGGCACTTGAGAAAGGACCACTCTAGAGCACCATCAGTACCCATAAGCCCCTGTAACATCAACACGCTCTATTCACAAACGTCAGCCGCACATGTCCTAACTGCACGCAATCTGCCCCTCCACATGCAGACAAATTCCACACAGCTTTACTCAAAACAAATTAACTGGTAACAAATACAGCGCAGACTGATTCTGATAACCCCCTGCATCCATTCACACATGCCACAGCTGCACGGCCGCACTTCTGTGAAAGCATTACTCAGCCACTGTGCACACATTCATATAGTGCATCCATTATGTTATCATAATCAAAAGCAATGTGTTGCTTAGCACCATGCTTTTTTTTTTTTGCCAGCCATGATTAAAATGGCCCCATGTAGGTTTCGATTTGGTTGGAGGGATTAAATGTGATTTAATGTGATTGTACAAGAGTAAAGCCTAGGCAGTTGTGAGCTTTGGAAGAAAGAAAATAAAACATTAAAAAGGAAACTCTGGTAAGGTCATTCTGTACATAAAAGAGAATTTATGATTACAAGCTCTGCACAGTGCAAAGTGCATGCAGACGTAAGCTTTTTTCCCTCTCTTTAAGTTCTCCAGATATGCTTTTGAAGACTTTGTCCTTAGAAAAACAAAACAAAAAAAAAACTTTTGTGAATGAATAAAAGGGCTTATATCAACATAACTGGTGTAAAGTCAACATGAAATGTCCAAACTAAAGGCTGGTTGAGAATATCTTGAGTTTTTACAAATGTCTGGAATCCCTCACTGTGAATATCTTATTCACATGTTCTGTTTTAGGGTCTCAGAGAAACACGGGCCATTTTTACAGCTCGAAAAATATACTTAACATTGATATTCGTTCGTTCGTTCCATCCACCCATCCATCCATCCATCCATCCATACATACATACATATAATGGCAAAATGGCAAAGCTGATTTTTCCTGCTTTTTATCCATTACTCCAGTTTTCAGTGTCACATGATATAATATGCTGAGTTGGTGCTTGTTATTCTTATTATTTTCAATGTTAAAAATAGTTGTGCTGCTTATTCTGGAAACCAAAATATATTTATTTTTTCAAGATTCTTTGATGAATAGAAAGTAAAAAAAAAAAAACAGCATTTATTTGAAATAGAAATCATTTGCAACATTATAAATGTCTTTACTGTCACTTCTGATCGATTTAATATAAACCTTGCTAAATTAAAATGTATACATTTCTTTCAAAACACAAAAATCTTAGGCTACGTTCACACGAGCCTTAGTGCTTAGGTCCGATTTATTGCTCAGATCTGATTTTTTTGGTATAGCTGTTCACATTGTTGTTTTAAATGTGGCCAATATCAGATTCCAGTGTGAACAGATGATGGTCCTGGACTGACCGCATGTGCAAAAGAACGATAAAAAGATGTCACACAGCACGCTGTTGTCACCATTCTGTTTAGTTTTGTTCATGGACTTTCAGTTTGTTTTTATTTGTCACGTGTTTCTTTGTTCAGTTTCCCGCCACTCGTCTGTCTCCCTGGTTACCGTCATTATGAGTTAATTTAAGTCAGCTGTGTCAGTTTAATCATCCTCGTTTCTGTTCACCATTTAAGTTGTTCTGTCTGTCTGTCTGTCTGTCTGTCTGTCTGTCTGTCTGTCTGTCTGTCTGTCTGTCTGTCTGTCTGTCTGTCTGTCTGTCTGTCTGTCTGTCTGTCTGTCTGTCTGTCTGTCTGTCTGCGTTTTGGACTTGATTAATCTGGATTCGTCTTCCTGCCTGCACACACCCGTGACAGCTGTCATACGGAAGTAAACACGGAGAACACTAAAGTAAGCGATTACACGTTTCTTTATAGTGTGATCTGCTGCAGAAGGCAGCAAATTTAATGGGATAGTTCACCCAAAAATAAAAATTCTATCATTTACTCACCCTCAAGTTGTTCCAAACTTGTATGAATTTCTTTCAAAAGAAGATATTTTGAAGAATGTCCCCATATTCTTCAGAATATCTTCTTTTGTGTTCAGCAGAAGAAAGAAATTCATACAAGTTTGGAACAATTTAAGGGTGAGTTAATGATGACAGAATTTTCATTTTTGGGTGAACTATCCCTTTAAGCACAGGCTATATATATATATATATGCAAAAAAAGAGATTATGATCCTTACACTTACGAGCCCTCATGTTTTGCTTGTATATAGAGCTGTCACTGTAATACTTATGAGCTCTGACATATCACTGTCCTTCCACTGACTACCTTTCACAACTGTCTTGATCATTTTGGGTATGTAAAATCTTTGAAGTGACTCCCACGAGTGCAGAATTGTGATGAATGTTGATCTAGAGTGATGAATCGCATGAATTCCGATATGTTCAGACAGTTCAGGGTGCATTGAAAAACATCTGATTTAGGACCACATATGGAAGTGGCCCAAATCGGAATCGAAAAGGTCAGATTTCATGTGGTTTGTGATGTTCACACATCATGGATTTGGGCCACATTTATCTGCGGTCTGAATGTAGCCTTATTGATCCCAAACCTTTGAATGTTGGCGTATATAATTCATTTTCATGTTTAATTACTATTAAAATGGATACCACACATTTTTGAAAAATGCATGTGTGTGTGCGCCCCTATTATGGCATTTGAAAGGTTCCTATTTTTGTTTTGGGAGTCCCCAACAACAGGTTTACTGCATGCAAGGTCAAAAAACACTTTCATTGTATTATAATATGCATTTATTTTTACCTTATTTGCTCAACGACTCCCAAAGGATTCGCTCAATGATTCATTTTTCCAAACCCCTCCTTTGTGTGACGCTAATCTGCGGTGATTGCTCAGAGGACCAAGTCAGTTGTGATTGGTATACAGTGTATGAACAGACATGGCATCAATTTTGCCTTACCAATTCGAGCCAGAGTTCGACGAGGAAACATCCAGAGTTGCTGATGAACCAGAAACTCAATCGCAAACACGACTGGAGCAGGACCTTTCTCAATGGTAAGTGTCAATGTAGTTTATGGCACTTCAGGCCGATTGAACACGCAGAATCGGAGTAAGAATGTCTGAAGTGACGTGACGCTGTAATCTGATTAATCTTGCTGTCTGTCGCCATTTGTTAGTTCAGTGTAACGCGTCACAGACGAATTAATTGCAGAATTTATCTAGGCGCACGTGTGGGAACTGTATTAAAATGCCAAGCGAGGCTGAAAATGCGGGCAATATGCCAATGTCATATACTTGATGTCACAACGAAACGGCTTGGGATTCGTTTTAAAAACGATTAGTTTAATTGACTTATATATACTTTAATTGGCAATAACTTTATATACGGTGCACTTTCAGATTTAAAACTTTGCAGGATGTTTTCATTCACTTAGAGCTATGTTACACACTACATGGAAGGTAATTTTCAAAAAACCATAATAGGGGCACTTTAAGGTAGGTCTAATGACTGTCTAATTGCATTTCATTACACCAAAGGAACATAAGAAAACATATTTTTTACTATCGTATGGGTCTCTGGGACTGCAAACATAAAACCCATAGAGTCTCAACAGAACATGAGCAGTAGAGTGCAAGTAAAGACATGCAAATATTAAGATCAATTCTCTGCTGACACACTTTAACTAATCATGGAAATTGAACCTGCATCAGAGAGTGATGGCTGCTTTGAATAAATGAATACACAGAAGGATAAAAAAAGCAGATTTCACCATTTTTACTTGATTATGCACAGGCAAAGTGTAATAACTACAGTGAGCTGGAAGCAATTAGAAATCATCCTATTGTGGTACAGGAGACAACAATAAAAGAGGAGGCGAGAGAAAGATGATCGTAATCTTGAAAAGTCTAATGCTAGGAATTGTATAAATGAACAGATAATTGCATGAAGGAAAAAAAGCAGTGATAACACAAACAGATCTATATTGAAAGACACACACACAAACACAAAAAATACACCTATGAAGTTCAGAGCCTCTAATTTTCTCTGCTATACAGTACAGTATCAATCTCCCCCTGCAAGAGTCTGATAATGAATAAAGAGCACTGAATGTTGCTTCCCTCCACTGGCTTGAGCTTTGGGAGTGATTTTGCCATGTTTGGGTTTATAATAGCGATACAAATCTCAATATCTCGCCTCTTTTTAATCACACTAGCGCATTCATCTTGGAATGATTTGGAATGTAATTTGGTGGGAGAGGTAATCAGGTTTTGCGTTAATTGACTTTGCGGCCTGCAGACAGAAGGGTTTTTCTGCTTCAGTAATTACCACCCACCTTTCTCCTGTCTAGTCAGGTCTGCCTGTTGCCGTGCCGACCACCTCCCCGGTGCGTATTAATGATGCGTAAGGTGTGCTGTGCCAGTGGGGAGTCACACAAAAGGAAATACTCGAAACACCAGCGTTTCCACAGGTGCTTCACGCACAGGTACATTCTGTCAACGACTCGGCACAGCAGACGCAGCTGTCATCATAATCAACAAAGTTTGTAGTATAGACAGCTTTATCCATTAAAACGGCAACGTTTTAGCTTTGTGTCCCTCACCCAGTGTGTAGTTGGTGACCAAAGTTGCCGAAGGTCAAACTTTGGCAACAATCTCTTTTGCTCATTGTCAAAGAATGACAGTAACTTGCTGTCAGTGTGAATGTATCTTGCGTCTCTCTTTGTCCTTTTCTCTCTCACCTCATTTGTGATGCTTCAAAAACTCTTTTGTATCGCTCCTCCCTGATATAAACAGACTCCGAGCGCAGATGTTTTCCGACACAAATACAAACAGAGCGTGAACTAGAATACATGCGGCACTCTCAAAGCTTCTAAATAAACAGGCACAAAGACGCAACCAAAGCATATCAACAGACAGAATTACATCATCAAGAGCTGCAGTCAAAATAGGAAAAAAACACTTTTGTTTGACATTTGAGAGATGTTTAATACCAAGTTCTACCAGTAGGGGCAGTTTTGAGAACCTAGTGCCTGAACTCGTGTTCACTTAGGGAACTACAGAGTGAAATAGGACACAGCATGTGTCATTTCATAACAAGAGATCCCTTAGGAAAAGCAACATTGTTTAGATTTTTGAAGACAATGCATTAATAAAGCTCCTGTCGTGACGACTGACAGTTTTTTTGGATGCGATCACATCACAAGACAATCAAATCATGAGATTGAAGCCATTGTGTTTTGAAAACTGGGAATTGGGTGTCAAATTTTCACTTTGACGCTTGAGGTGAGAAGAATGGTGCGCTTATTTCAGCTCACTAATTCAATTAACAAAGTGTCAAAGACTTCTGATTGTTAATGAGTCTGCAAATACAAACACTGATGTCAATATGCTCTCAACTGGGTTGAATAAATATAATATGAAATCTAAATATATGTCAAGTGACAGTCGTGTGACAGAGATTGTGTGTGTGTGGGGGTTGCAGATGTAAGACTTACGGGTTTCCGTAGTCCCAGACAACACACTGAGGATCTGTTGTGCCCTTTGAGGAGAAAGAAGACAGAAAGGGTTAAGAATGACTCCAAAACAAGACAAAACAATACGTGTTGCATGGCAGTACAGCAGAGAGGAAAATATCATAAATAAAGTATGCATTTGTGTCTGTGAAGGGAAGGAGAACATATGTTGCTATATAACTCAATGCAATTCACATATCAAACCAGGTGGCATCTGTAAACAAACAATGATTGGCGTTTATTTGAAACATACGTTGTTTCATATAGGGGACATTCATCCACATACAGACCCAGCTCCAGTGTCCGGGCACACGAATAGAATAGAATAGAATAGAATAAATAAACAAATAAATAAATAAAATAAAGGAAAATACAGGAAAATAAAATAAAAATGAAATAAATAAATAAATAAATAAAAACAATATTAAAACTCTCTATTAAAAAAAACCTTCAAATGATGTCAGCAAAGGTGTGTGAGGCGTCTTTCTGCGTGCTTAGGATCTGTCAGTCAGCGAGAGTAAGATCGTTTTGTTTACATCAGCATGAGTTTGAAAATCACATTTCATTGGGTCAGACTCATGTCATTGAGAATTCGCTATGAATATTCATAAAGTTGGAATGCTGCGCTTTACAAAGTTACCAAACTTGTGCTGAGAGGAAGCGCAAGTCGAGAAGTGAGCAGAGAAAAACTGCATTTTTCATGGACAAAGAAAAGGTACTCAGAAAACGTACAAATAAAGATCCTTTTAGATGTTTAATTGCTATCAGGAGCACTGGGATCGCTAGACTAGGGCTTAATGAACTAATTTGTGTGAAAACCTCAAATTCGACCGAAATGTTTTTTATATATATTTTATATACAGTATTAGTGCTGTCAAATCTATTAATCACGATTAATCGCGTCCAAAATTAAAGTTTGTTTACATAATATATGTGTGTACTGTGTATAACTATTATGTATATAATTATTATGTATATATAAATATACACACATGCATGTATATATTTAAAAAAAAAAAATTATATATAATATAAATTAAATATATATATATATATATATATATATATATATATATATATATATATACATACAGTATATACATGCAAATATTTCTTAAATATATACATGAATGAGTGTGTATTTATATATGCATAATAATTATACACAGTACACCCACATGCACTGATCAGGCATAACATCATGGCAACCTTCCTAATATTGTGTTGGTCCCTCTTTTGCTGCCAAAACAGCCCTGACCTGTCCAGGCATGGACTCCACTAGACCCCTGAAGGTGTTCTGTGGTATATGGCACCAAGATGTTAGCAGCAGATCCTTTAAGTCCTGTAAGTCGTGAGGTGGGGCCTCCATGGATCAGACTTGTTTGTTCAGCACATCCCACAGATGCTCGATTGGATTGAGATCTGGGGAATTTAGAGGCCTCAAACTCGTTGTTGTGCTCCTCAAACCATTCCTGAACCATTTTTGCTTTATGGCAGGGCACATTATCCTGCTGAAAGAGGCCACAGCCACCAGGGAATACCGTTTCCATGAAAGAGTGTACACGGTCTGCAACAATGCTTAGGTAGGTGGTACATGTCAAAGTAACATCCACATGGATGGCAGGACCCAAGATTTCCCAGCAGAACATTGCCCAAAGCATCACACTGCCTCCGCCAGCGTGCATCCTTCCCATAGTGCATCCTGGTGCCATGTGTTTCTCAGGTAAGCAACGCACATGCACCCGGCCATCCATGCAATGTAAAAGAAAACGTGATTCATCAGACCTGGCCACCGTCTTCCATTGGTCTGTGGTCCAGTTCTGATGCTCACATGCCCACTGGTGGTGCTTTCGACGATGGGCAGGGGTCAGCATGGGCACCCTGACTGGTCTGTGGCTATGTAGCCCCATATGCAACAAACTGTGATGCACTGTGTATTCTGAACCCTTTCTATCAGAACCAGCATTAACTTCTTGAGCAATTTGAGCTACAGTAGCTCATCTGTTTGATTGGACCATACGGGCCAGCCTTCGCTTCCCACGTGCATCAATGAGCCTTGGCCACCCATGACCTTGTCCACTGTTCCTTCCTTGGACCACTTTTGATAGATACTGACCACTGCAGACCGGGAACACCCCACAAGAGCTGCAGTTTTGGAGATGCTCTGACCCAGTCGTCTAGCCATCGCAATTTGGCCCTTGTCAAACTCGCTCAAATCCTTACATCCTTACATACATATATATACATATGTATGTATATGTATGTGTGTGTGTGTATATATATATATATATATATATATATATATATAAATCTGATCTTCAGGGATATAACAGACTCCCGTTACGGCTGCCAGAATTGGAGGGCAATTATGTCACGTTATGTGGTCTCAGTGAGGTTGTATTCCCTTAAATGAGGGCAGGTTCAGCGAGATACAGGCACTCGAATAGCACTGTTTCAAACATTTCATTGCCCCCAAGTGGTTAAGCAACGCCACATACTGGATTGAATCAAATCATTGAGTCACATGTTGACAGCTGACACAAAGGAATAAGTGTTTGAATGGCAGATGCTTGACATGGTCGCAGTCCCCTCCGCAGTGGCTTTCAGGACAGCATCAGCCCAGAAACACTCGCACAGCTGTTCGATCATTGTAAAATATCTGCTAAGGCAAGTTTTAAGTGTCCAGTATGGACTCATGCCATTCGACTGGCTCGAATGTGCTTATCAGAAACACAAACAGATGGCTTTGGTACTCTCATTCATAATGAGAACAAATGAACAGAGCATTTTTGTCATTGCAGGTGGTAAACAAAACATGCAGTTGAATACATAATTTCAATTTGACTCTCAAATGACTGATAGCCGGATGCTTCTGGACATCGCAGATCAATAACTGGCATAGACGTCAGTACACCCGTGTTAAGGCTGATGAATGGGGAGGAGCGCCAGCCAATGACACAGCTGGAGTGCACCGCCTCAATTTCCCAGAAGCCTCTGGGGGTCAGGATGGCTCAGAGCAGCTGTCCACATAGAGAGGACAAGTCCCAACACACAGGCTCACATCCCCCCCTCTATGTTCCAAACATCTGTGGCCAGGGCACCGCTGCACAATCTGGACACCCTCCCCTGCCAAGGTCTTTCGTACGCAGATGGGGCTCACCCAGGACCACGGCTGAGCGGGGCACGACCTCAGTATGACTAGGGCCGTGTGCATAGAAAAAATTTATGAATCACGTCCACTCCCGCTTTCCCAAAACTCACGCTTCTATGGAGGAGATAGCAGGTAAAGGTTGCTATGGCGACTCGGGGGAACATCACAATGGCAGTGTTCTCTGCAAGCTGATATCTGCACTGATGCACAATCCAATCTGCAGGTTTCGCATTTTGCATAAATCCTTGCGGGTATATTTTTATTACATTTTTTCACCCATATAAAATATTGAGAACCTTTATGTGTAGTACTTTATGTCCTGCGTATTTAGGGCTTGTTAAAGATGTACTATTCATAACAGAGAATTATTAATAGAGGGTCATCCTAACAGAACTATATTTCGTGCCTGATTAAGGTGTTCAAATAGACTCACTGTGCTAGAAGTTTGTGCTCACAACATTGCAGAGGTAATTTGTCAGCATGAGTGACTGTGCATTGTTATAGGTCATAAGAACTGATACAGTTACACCAAAAAGATGAAATATGAAAACATATAAAAAGACAGAATTATGGTTCATCATATATGACATTAACTTTGTTTTCCAAAGTTACTAGCCACTCATTATTTTCACTGGCACCAATACTGATATTGATACCATGATATCTCATAATTTAGCAGCAGGTATATTAGGCTGCTGTCACTTTAGGATGACGCACGAATCTATTATACTGTTACACATGCGTTCTCTGTCTCAACTGTGTACATTCACTTAAAACATAACTGACTGTTTACGTGAATACTCGCCAAGCCCGGCATTTTGACATTATTTTGTGTGTATTTGACGATTTAAGTGCAATAAGCAGCGATAAAGTACTCAATTTAGTACTGAGAGGTGGCTTTACGTGTGCACACTTTGGTTGTGAGCACAAATTCTGCGGGAATGAGTAAAGTTTATATTTATAAAAATCTATATTTTTGACAATACTACATTGCACTTAGTTTATTATTTCAAATGGCTTTTAAAAAAAATAAAATAAATACAGCCTTGGTATAGATAGGAGACTTAAAAAATGTTTACCAACCCCAAACTTAAGGGCATCAGTGTGATACAGTATGGTTAACACAAGGTACATCAAAAATATACTATGATGCAATATTCATTAGTTTGGAGAGGTGGGGCATTTAATATTAAAGTCTGTTAAAATATGAATAATAAGCATAAGATACTTACATTGAGCAAAGGTGCAAGTTCCACTGATACCAAGGGCTCGGTTGGTTTCGGTAAAGGACGCACCGTCACTGTCAGAATCTTTGAGCTGATCACGAATGGATCTCTGGAAGGAAAGAACATAGAGCGAATTAGATCCAAAACCAACTTCACACTCCATTTCACATCTATCGATAGGGATCAGGGTTGGGCAACATTCGCAACAGAGAATTTTTATGTTACAAATTTAAAAATTGTGTAGCAAAATATAATTACATCATTCATTTTGACTAATTCTGCATATTTATTCCCAACTATACAGACACTGATTGGATTTCTCAACTGATTGGACATATTTCTCTAAACTAAATTATTTTTTTAATTAATTTTGTTGTTGATGTATTAAGTAAAAATATAGAGTAAATTTAACCCTCATATTATGTTTGAATTCTGGGTACAATTTTTATGTTGCAGGTCAAATTGAACCTAATTGGATTCAACACAATTCACAAAAAAATCACACTATGGGGAGAGAAAAAAAGTAAACCTTTAATATTAATACTTACACATTACAACAAAAATAAACATCTGACTATAATAAAAATATGACTATTATAAACATTATTGTAACTATTTTTTTACTAAATGTATGTATGTATGTATGTATGTATGTATGTATGTATGTCCTATATGCTTTCCTGAAGCTCAAACAGTAGAGCATGGCACTAGCTATGCTAAAAGCATGCATTTGATTCCCAGCTAAATTAACATTCTTGAACAAATACAAATGTACACCTTCAACACAGTGTATATTTCTTTGGATAAAAGTGTCTGCCAAAGGCATAAATGTAAATTTAAATACCCTCAGAGGGTAGTTGAGAAACTGAAAAAAATATGAAAAAAACTGAAACTAAAAAAATACATAATTTGGTCCCACTTTATATTAGGTGGCCTTAACTACTATGTACTTACATCAAACTACAATGTACTTATTGTGTTCATATTGTATTGCAAAACACTTTTGCTGATAGTGAGGTAGGATACGGGTAAAGTTAGGGACAGGTGTGGTGGTATGGGTAAGTTTAAGGGTAGGGTTAGGTATAAGGGAAGTGTCAACAGTGTAATTATAAATGTAATTACAGAAATGAATTACAGATGTAATTACATGAAGGAATTTTTTTAAATGTAAATACAATGTAAAAATATGTATGTACACAATAAGTGCAGTTGTATCAAATGATTAATTTAAATGTTAGTACATAGTAGGTAAGGCCGCCTAATATAAAGTGGGTCCCATCATTTTTTATTTTTAAATTTTGGGTCTGTGCAGCTGCGGTTAACCATGAAATTGCGGGTCGAATTGACCCGCGAACATCAAAATCATCAGAAATTTTGTACACTCATTCCACAACACCTCCAAGTGACAAAACTTTGCTGGCATGTTCATGACCCTAAATAAGAAATTGTCACAAAATTTTAAAAAAAATCCTAGGTTAACCTATATTTTCGATAACCCAATTTTATGTTGCGGGTCAAATTGACCCGAACTTGACTCTACTTAAATTCTAAATACAATTCTGCATGCTCTATGCTATCTCAATTCAATTTGATTCAACTGAATTCTGAATGGTGCACAACCCTGGATGGTATTCAGCAACAGAGCATGATACAATGGCTGAGTGTATGTGTGTGTGTGTGTGTGTTAAATCCATGGCAGAGCTATGTTGGACCATCCTGCGCTAAACAAATCCATCTATTTTTGGTGTGTGTGTAAGTGTATGTGTGTGTTATGAAGAGAGATAAAACTTGTGTATCCGTGGGAGCTGTCACAAACAAATCGGGCAGGTTAGTTCCCCCTGGGGCAGTGGGAGCAAGGATGTGTCTTCTGCGCAGAAAATTAATGAGACACAAAGCAAAAGCAGACTAAAAACAAACAAATAGCCCTGATCCCATACATATTCAACAAGCCCCATCACAATCAACCACAGTGAGGAGCAATGACCTGGATACCAGGGCCACAAACACGGCTCACAATAGAGAGAGACAGAAGCAAACACAAGCAGCGGTTGTCGCCATGCTCTTGTGTTCCTCGTCAGGGTTGAGAGCTCTGACATGCTCAATGAGTTTGGACAGTGAACTACAGACCCCAGCAGGGCTTGAGCAGGAGACAAGACATGCCCCCCAGTGCCAGCTGCACGAATCTGCCTAATTACACTTATCTCCTCTCTCTCAATACAGAGAGGCTCTCAGAAGTGGCTAGACTAAGGGCAAAGGCAACAAAGTTAACCGGAATTTATAAAAACGAAGCCTTACACTTGCCCTAACCGTGCACAGCGTGATTATTTTCCATAAGTATCCTTTATGTCCACACTCAAAGTGCAAATGATGCATGACTGTATAAATATGAACAAAATATATGTAATCCCTGAGCTCCATATTTTTTTTTTTTTTTTTTTTGTATTTTGTCATATTTCCCTCAATTGCATATATATTTTTTTTATTCAAATAGCTATTGTCACAATGCATCTTTTTATTTCGATGAATCAAAAATGTTAATTTTAAAGACCAAAATAAAAGTAATATAATTGGAAAAACCTAATACTACCCAAAATAAAATAAAATGAAATAAAATAAAATAAAATAAAATAATAAAACAACCCCAAATAAAAAATAAAAGAAAAAGAAAAAGAAAAAGAAAAAAACAAAAAAAAACAAAACAAAACAAAACAAAACAAAACAAATTAAATGTTTATTGACACTAGATATAACAATAACGAATTGAAGGCCCTGAGAAATTTAATGGCACTATTTAATTGATATCATAAATCAATTGATAACACACAGAAAAATAAATAAAATAAAACGTAATTCAAAATTGAAAACCACTATTCAAAATACATTTTTAAGCACTTATTCACCTTGCACCTTTTACGTCTAGTGGAATAATGTTCTCCAGTGTCAATCTCTGTGAGAACAGAGTGAGATAAGGCAGGGCAGATACAGCATTTAAGCTGTATAACGTGGATAATTTGAGGTTTTAAGAGCCACATCCCTGGGCACAACATTAGGATATCCATGGCCTGGATCATGGGATTAACAGGTAGTGCAGAAATAGGAGGTATTCTAGGAACAGAAAGCACTGTATGTCCATTTTAGGCTGCTGGTCTAAAACTAGTACAGAGGACAGCGTGACAGCTCAGTGAACCCACAAAAGGTGGCGAACTTTACCGGATTAACCACGGTTATGAAGTAGTATGAATTCCCATCAGAATATAAAGGGTAAGGTCAAGACCTTCAAATAAGCATTTTAGTCATATAAACTCATTTCTAGACAGATTAAAACAGGCGTAATGATGGTTCCACTTTTATTCAATGGATCAATTTCAAACCCTGAAGGTTCACATTTTGATAATTGTCCATGGTCTCTGCCAGCTGGTGTCAATCATATGTTAAGTGTCCTTGAAATAGCTTTCAAAAATATATTAAAACATGCAAACACATGCATTCACACATATTAAAGGACTGGACTTACTTTGGTGGGGGCATTATGAAGCTGAGGGTGCGGTACAGGATGGCTCCGATGACAAAATACGGTGTGTCGTCTGATTCTACAGGACAAAAAGGGTCAAAGTATCAAAACATATTACTTGAAATGTTCTGAATGTCCCAGATCAGAATTCTATGGAACCCCTAAAGGGACATGGTGGTGGAAAAAATTTAGGATGGGAGGAATTTAAAAAAAAAAAATCTTTTGCATTCCCTCCCAAAACTTTTGTGTTCCCCCGAGAAACTTTGCGTTCCCACGTGAAACTTTTGTGTTCCCTCGCAAAGATATTTATCCCGCTGGCAGTGTTTCAAACAGCTCAGTACGTTAACAATGGAGGGAACGCAAAAGTTTTGCGAGGGAACGCAAGGTTTCTCGAGGGAACGCAAAAGATTTGAAAAATATTAGTTCCTCCCATCCAAATTTTTTTCCACCACCACGTCCCTTGAGGGGCTCCGTAGAATTCAATTAAATAAGTCAAACTATAAAGTGAAGGAAAAATCTTTTAAAATGATGGAAAAATCTTAAAACGTGTGTTCTTAAAAACAAAAGTACTTTTTTTTTTTTTTTTGTATTTGAATTGAAGTTTCAATTTAATGAATCTGAATAAATCTTTTGGTGCAACAATCCAGTAAAATGTAATAATATTCTTTCCTTGCACCTTGAATACATGGAAGTGTACACATCAAAATAATTTACTGTGTGTGTGTGTGTGTGTGTGTGTGTGTGTGTGTGTGTGTGTGTGTGCATGTGTGTGTGTGAGGGATTATGAATCTAAATCATTTTAATTCAGAAATTAAAATAAAAGGTTCATCATAAAAGAGGTGTACTGTTTTTAAAAGTTACTGTATGTACAAATAGCATTTTTACTGTATTTTTGAATAAATGAATACATAGGACAAAAAATAAGCATCATTCCATTTATCCACAAACTCATATTCAAATATGAAGGGAAAATTATCACATCAGAAACCAACTTATGACTATAATAAGCAGCTGCAGCTGAGTGAACCAAAAATACAAAGTAGAATATAAAAGAACGGCATTTAAGAAAACTCTTAGAGAGAGACAGTGCATAGCCTGACATTTAAAATACAAAGAAAGGGGTTTCGTAGAGATATGACAACCGATTCTGTTCCCAGGCCATCTGTCCACTCCTCTCCATTGGCTCTGTACCCTTGTTTCAGCAGCACACATCTCTGTGCTTTTCATATCATTTGTTTTGTTCTCTCCTTTGCACGAGTGCCTTGCCTCCACATGCACCTCATCATCTGTTCTTTTCTCAGACACTATTTAACATGGCCCTCTTTCTTCTCCGTCCCTCCTCGCTCGCATCCAATTCTTCTTCTCGTCGAAATGCTGTGGGCCTCCAGAAAGACTCGTCCCTGAGTGAATGCCATCATATTTCACTTATGGAGGACATACTTTGGACAGGAAGTGAAAGGGATACAGTAATAGGTGATGTAACGAGCCTAAGGTCCACATTTCATTGCTCTATTGTCTTCACGTGGCATTGGAAGTCCAAAGAGCTATTCAAAGTTCATACGGAGATGGAAAAAGAACATTTAGATCTGTTCTAAGGCACTTCAGAGGATTTTACTGCATATTTTATGAAGAGAAACTCAGCCAAGCATGGCTGAATCACTGTTGCAATGTCCACTGACATTATGCAATTTAAGGTTTAATAATTGAGCTTGAATAGAGCTGCTTAAAATCACTGAACACAATATGCATACTCTCTGATGCAAAAGAATACGCCTGTAACAGAGTATCATAACGTGATAACGTGATCTCATTAGCATGCATAATTTGTACCTCTCTGAAGTCGTTTATGGTTTAGAACTGTAGAACATTTATTACATATGTTTAACATTTAAATACTTAAATACTCACAATTTTTTTTGTGAAATGCACTTCATAAATACATCTGAAAATGTTTTTCTTCATGTACTGTATGTTCTAGTGTTATTTTAGTATATCACTGATTCTTGAGATAAGGGACAAAACATGTCCCAAACACAAAAGCCCCATTTATGTTAAAAAGTAAGGATGTCAACACAATAAAAATACTTAAAAAGTTACATCTAAGGGAAATTTGTATACTCAGGACATTCATTGTTTATTCTTTTAAATAATTTCTTTAGTATTATTTTAAAAGCACACTCTATACTTGGAAACACATGTAATCTAACCTGTCCTCAGCATGAGGTCACAATGTAAAAATGCAACAAATTAAAAAATACAGTTACATTAAAAGGCGGAGATCTTTAAGATATCAAACAATACAACAAGTAAATATTGAATTATATTTTCCATTAAAAATAGCTATAAAAGTTGTGTCCTCACTTTGCGTCAACTCCGTCAGGATTTTTTATAATTCTGAATAAATCAGGCAGTGTCATGGGCAGCTTTAACTCTGAGGAGCACTTACTATTTCCTGCTCATTGTGGATCTCACAGTAGGACACATAGTGCTGGAAGTTATAAATGTTTTAATATTTTAAACAAACAATATTGAAGTCTCTGCGGTCACAGCTTTAACATGTCAACTCCGTCATCGCAGTGTAATAGTTTCTGTACATTTTTATATGTTTATTAAGGCAGCTACAACTGAGGAAAAAAAACTAAATTGCTCCACTGTACAACATGGTTAAGGTGGAAAAAAAAATTCAATTTTGTCAACTCTGTCAGACGTCAGTTCCGTCATGTTTTATTGTCTGATGGTTGACGTGCTCTCAAAAAGTCTGTATAATGTGATTTTATACGTTTTTTGCATATGGGGAATTCTTCTAATGCTGTTTCATGATTCTATTTACATTTACTGTATATTTGGCCTCAGCTCAACCTTTGTCAACACCGTCAGTATTTTACACTGTCAGGTGAAGGTTTTTGTTAATTTTGAAAGAAATGTCTTATTCTTTTTTCAATTTATTGTGTAAAAATGTTAAAACATCAATGGAACTACATGATATTATGTCTTAATTACCTAAGAACATATATATATTATACATATAATATATTGGTGATATATGTTTAATATTAAAAGGAGGGAGGAGAATTAAGGAATTTAGAAACTGGGTTGTTCATAATAGTGTGAAAAAAATAAAAAAATAAACAGATAATGTATTTTGTGATTTAGATCCTTTACTGAAAACGTCTCGGTTACGTATGTAACCCTCGTTCCCTGAAGGAGGGAACGGAGACGTACGTCGGACGTCACCGACGAATTGGGATCACTTCTGGGAGCCCCTATTAGCTTCGAGTGTATAGAGAACGGGCCAATGGCCATTGGCGTGCGAGATTTGCATCTCGCGCTCCGCCCCGCATCGCGGGTATAAAGCGGAAGCGGATGCAGCGCACATTTGTTTTTCACTGAGGAGCCGAACTAGTGACTCGGCCGCTGCAGTGATGGTACAGCAACTGTGGCGACGGGACGTACGTCTCCGTTCCCTCCTTCAGGGAACGAGGGTTACATACGTAACCGAGACATTCCCTTTCAGTCGGTCACGTTCGACGTACGTCGGACGTCACCGACGAATTGGGATCCCTATGGAAAACGCCACAGTTACTACCACTTCCAGCGCCCAGCGAAAGCCCCTCAGACCCCCGTCTGTTTGGGGCGGGGAACTTACGCAGGGAGAGTCACTGCTGCTGTTCCGCAAGACCCACTCAGCAGAGTATTGGATAACGCTGGGAAAGCGTGCCCCGGGGGGCCGCTGCGGAAGCCACATCCTACCCGTAGGGAGGTATCATGTGGAATATACATGTATGGACTGGCCGTGGGCAGTACAACATACGGAAGTCCCAGGGATGGCCCCGGCCAATGCAGGCGGGAGACTACACCGCACAGAGACGGCAGAGCGAGCTCTGCCAAGGGAAAGACACGGGCTCGCCGTAGGGAGCCGTACCGTGGAAGAATACACATATGGGACCGCCGTAGGGGTCACAACATATGGATACCCAGCCTAACACAAGTTCCACCAATGCATACGAGTGTTAGACCTGGCGTCGGACGCTCCGCCACGTCTGACTGCCACGGGTTGCGGAGGACTCAACAGGGTTCGCCGTGCTGGGGAACTCGACTGGAGCATATCAGCGCACGTATCCGGTCCATGAGGAGGGGAATGGAGCAGCAAGCCGACACTAGAACGGGCCCTTCGGTGTTACTGGCTATTTGAAGCGAGCACACGGGAAGAAACCGGCTCTACACGGAGGCTATAGAATCTAGCGAACGTGTTAGGTGTCGCCCAGCCCGCAGCTCTACATATATCTGTCAGCGAGGCGCCGTGTGCCAGCGCCCAGGAAGAGGCCACACTCCTAGTGGAGTGGGCCCTCAACCCAAGCGGGCAGGGCACGCCTTGGGTTTCATACGCCAAGGCGATGGCATCCACTATCCAGTGAGCCATCCTCTGCTTGGAGACAGCCTTTCCCTTCTGCTGGCCTCCGTAACAGATGAAGAGCTGTTCTGAGGTCCTGAAGCTTTGCGTTCTGTCCACGTAAGTCCGCAGAGCGCGAACGGGACAGAGAAAAGCCAGGGCTGGGTCTGCCTCCTCCGAAGGCAGCGCTTGCAGGTTCACCACCTGGTCCCGAAAGGGAGTGGTGGGAACCTTGGGCACATATCCGGGCCGGGGTCTCAGGATTACATGAGAGTTACCCGCCCCGAATTCCAGGCACGATTCGTCGACCGAAAATGCCTGCAGGTCCCCTACCCTCTTGATGGAAGCCAATGCAGTCAGGAGTACTGTCTTCCAGGACAGGATTTTTAACTCTACTGACTGCAAAGGCTCAAAGGGAGCCCTCTGTAATGCGGTTAGCACCAGGGGCAAGTCCCAAGAGGGTATAGAGTGAGGGCGAGGCGGATTTAATCTCCTCGCCCCCCTCAGGAACCTGACGACCAGATCGTGCTTTCCTAGGGACTTACCTTCGACCATGCTGTGATTTGCGGCGATAGCGGCAACATACACTTTGAGGGTGGAGGGAGACAGCCTTCGCTCCAACCCTTCTTGCAGGAAGGAAAGCACAGAGCCGATCGAACATCTTCGGGGGTCTTCTCGACGAGAAGAACACCACTCGACGAACAGGTTCCACTTCAACGCGTAGAGGTGCCTCGTAGAGGGGGCTCTGGCGGAAGTGATGGTGTCTACCACAGCCTGTGGTAGGCCACCTAGAACCTCCGCGTCCCGTCCAGGGACCAGACATGGAGTTTCCAGAGGTCCGGACGCGGGTGCCACAGGGTGCCCCGTCTCTGAGTCAGGAGGTCCTTCCTCAGAGGAATGGGCCAAGGAGGTGCTGTCGCGAGGAGCACTAGTTCCGGGAACCAGGTCCGGTTGGGCCAGTATGGCGCAACTAGCAAGACCTGCTCCTCGTCCTCCCTGACCTTGCACAGTGTCTGCGCAAGAAGGCTCACTGGGGGAAACGCATATTTGCGTAGGCCCCGGGGCCAGCTGTGTGCCAGCGCATCCGAGCCGAGGGTCCCCCCGGTCAGGGAATAGAACAACTGGCAGTGAGACGTGTCCGGGGCGGCAAACAGGTCTACCTGTGCGGTCCCGAAGCGACTCCAGATCAGCTGGACCACCTGGGGATGGAGTCTCCACTCTCCTGGGAGCACTTGCTGTCGTGAGAGCTCGTCGGCTGCACGATTGAGCAGGCCCGGGATATGAATGGCACGAAGCGACCTCAGATGCTTCTGACTCCAGAGGAGGAGATGGCGGGCGATTTGTGACATGCGGCGGGAGCGTAGACCACCCTGTTTGTTGATGTACGCAACGGCCGCAGTGTTGTCCGTACGGACCAGAACGTGCTTGCCTCGTAGCGGCCCTTTGAGGCGGCCCAGCGCAAGACGAACTGCTAACAACTCGAGGCAATTGATATGCCATTGCAGTTGAGGCCCCGTCCACAGACCTGAAACTGCAAGCCCGTTGTACGTGGCCCCCCAGCCGGTGGATGAGGCATCCGTGGAGACCACAGCATGCCTGGACACTTGTTCTAGGGGAACTCCTGCCCGTAGGAACGAAGGGTCCAACCACGGACTGAAGGTTTGGCGACACTTCGGTGTTACTGAGACACGGAATGAGCCGCTCTGCCACGCCCATCTCGGGACTCGGTCGTGTAGCCAGTGTTGAAGCGGCCTCATATGAAGCAATCCGAGCGGCGTCACTGCGGCTGCGGATGCCATATGCCCCAGGAGCCTCTGAAAATGTTTCAGTGGTACCGCTGTCCTGCATTTGAACGAATTCAAGCAGTTCAACACCGACTGGACGCGCTGCTCTGTGAGTCGCGCTGTCAGATTGACCGAGTCCAACTCCATACCGAGAAAAGAGATCCTCTGCACGGGGCAGAGTTTGCTCTTTTCCCAGTTGACCTGAAGTCCCAACAGGCTGAGGTGACTGAGCACCATGTCCCTGTGTTCGCACAACTGTGCCTTCGACTGAGCCAGAATCAGCCAGTCGTCGAGGTAGTTGAGAATGCGAACACCACGCTCTCTCATGGGAGCAATGGCCGCCTCCGCGACCTTCGTGAAGACGCGGGGCGACAGGGACAGCCCGAAGGGTAGGACTCTGTACTGATATGCCCGTCCCTCGAACGCAAAGCGTAGGAACGGTCTGTGTCGGGGGAGAATCGAGACATGAAAGTACGCGTCCTTCAGGTCGATCGCTGCAAACCAATCTTGGGGACGGATGCACCTGAAGATGCGTTTCTGCGTTAGCATTCTGAACGGCAGCCTGTGAAGGGACCGATTCAAGAACCGCAGGTCCAAGATTGGCCGTAACCCGCCGCCTTTCTTGGGTACAATGAAGTACGGGCTGTAGAAGCCTGTCTTCATATCGGCTGGAGGGACCGGCTCTATCGCGTCCTTCGCCAGTAGGACTGCGATCTCCGCCCGTAGCACGGGGGCGTCCTCCTTCGACACGGAGGTGAAGTGAACGCCCCTGAACTTGGGGGGCCGCCGAGCGAACTGAATCGCATAGCCGAGTCTGATAGTACGGATGAGCCAGCGGGACGGGCTGGGGAGCGCTAACCAGGCTCCCAGCGACCGAACCAGCGGGACCAACGGCACCACAGACGTACCCGCAGCGGGGCAGCGCAGCGGAGTGCAGGGACCCGACTCGGACGGCATCGCGGCCCGAAGTGGGGTCTGAGTGCGCAATGCAACACTTACCTGCTTCCGCTGAGGGGGTGCACGAGTGTGCGGAGGCCTCTTGTGTGCGTCCTGGACACAGCCAGCACCCCCTGCTGGCGATAAGAGAGGCACCGGAGGGTGACAAGGCATGGGAGCGTCGTACACCGCCAAGCGCGCTCTCTTGGCACCCAGAGATTTTAGAAACAGCTCTTTTTTTGAAGTTTTGGGTACCACTGGCCCGAAGGCCAGTGGCGGAACAGAAACCAAACAAGAACATAAAATTCTCTCCCGGCCCTCCAGCGGGAGAAGGAGCGGTGCTGTCACCACCTCCTGAAGAGCTGTCTCCTCCATCTCTGGGTGGCCCGTCTCAGGGTCTCTTACGACGACGCTTGCCACCTGGCTTGGCAGCGGCCTGAGCGGGCTGGACGGCCTTCCCGCGGCCGGCTCCACGCCGTTGCCCTGGTGGAGGCTGCTGCTGGGCTGGGGCGGGAGCGGGGGCGGCGGCGGGCGGCCGCCCTCGGCGACGAGCAGGCGGAGGAGCTGCGGCCGGCGGCTGGGCAGCAGCTGACCGCCGGGGCAGGATGTGTTTGATGGCCTCCGTCTGCTTCTGGACAGTCGAGAACTGCTGGGCAAAGCTCTCGACCGCGTCGCCGAACAGCCCAACCTGGGAAATGGGGGAGTCCAGGAACCGATACTTATCAGTCTCCCTCATATCGGCCAGGTTGAGCCAGAGATGTCGCTCCTGGACCACAAGAGTGGACATCGCCTGACCAATGGAACGGGCGGTGACTTTCGTCGCCCGAAGGGCGAGGTCCGTCGCCGTCCGGAGCTCCCGGAGGAGCTCTGGGTCAGGTCTACCCTCGTGCATGTCCATGAGTGCCTGGGCCTGGTGCACCTGGAGCAACGCCATGGCATGCAAGGCGGACGCAGCCTGTCCACAAGCCTTGTAAGCCTTCCCAGTTAGACTGGAGGAGAACTTACAGGCCTTGGATGGGTGGCGTGGGTCTCCGCGCCAGGTGGAAGCGGACGCCGGACACAGTTGCATCGCGACCGCCCGTTCCACCGGCGGGATCCCCACGTACCCCTTGGCTGGCCCGCCGTCGAGAGTAGTGAGGAGGGAGGAGCCACTCGGCCGGTTTCTGGCAGAAAAAGGTGCCGTCCACGACCTCGTGAGCTCCTCATGCACTTCCGGGAAGAAGGGCACCGGGGCGGGACGCTGAGAACCAGCGCGAGCCGCCCCGAGAAACCAATCATCCAGCCTAGAAGGCTCGGGACACGGTGGAGGGTTCCACACGAGCCCGACCTTTTCGGCGGCCCGGGAAAGCATAGCCGTCAGCTCGGGGTCCGTCTCGGACAACGCCACTCTCCCAGAGGGAGGCAACGCAGCCGGGTCTTCATCCCCCGAGGACTGAAACTCCCCCTCCGATGCAGCGATCGACATCCTATCCTCTGCTGGAGCTCCAAAGGTCACCGTTGGACCACCTCGAGAGGGGCCAGCGACTTCCTCCGAAAGCTCAACCGGCTGCGGCACTACAGAGGGTTTAGGGGCCCACGGAGGCTGGCTCGGCGGGTGTGCCCTAAACGTGATCCTCAGGTCACCCTGGCTATTCGCCGAAGTAGGTCTATCCTGCTGGGCAGGGATAGCACTAGATCGGGGCATAGGTAAGGGGACTCCACCCTCCCGAAGGTAGGCGAGTCTCGACCTTAGCGCCGAGATAGTCATGTTCCCGCAATGGGAACACGAACTATCCACAAACGCTGCCTCGGCATGTTGAATACCCAGACATGTCAGGCAGCGATTGTGACCGTCAGCTGGTGACAGGGAACGACCGCATCCAGAAACGCACGGGTGGAATGACATCTTGAAAAAGACGCAATTTCACACCCGTGTTGCTCTTTTAGAAGAAGCTCTTAACGTGCTGAAGCACCCAGGAACAACCGCGGCAAACACAGGGGATAGTGCAGCCTGTGTTTGCACTCACCGTGGAACGCCCCCACCGAACCAACCGGGATGCTGTAAAAACAGCAGTTTGTTTCACCGATTTCGGTGAGCTAGCGGTTGTCACTGCACGTGCCTTCTCCCCAGCACAAAAGCCTCTTCTCTCGCTCTCTCTCTCTCTCCTGCTGAACAGCCTTTTGAAGTCTTTCATGAGCTTGTTTGGCTCCGAAGTGAATGACAAATGTGCGCTGCATCCGCTTCCGCTTTATACCCGCGATGCGGGGCGGAGCGCGAGATGCAAATCTCGCACGCCAATGGCCATTGGCCCGTTCTCTATACACTCGAAGCTAATAGGGGCTCCCAGAAGTGATCCCAATTCGTCGGTGACGTCCGACGTACGTCGAACGTGACCGACTGAAAGGGAACCAGTATTACATAACTGAAGATTTTACATTGTTTTTGGATGGATTAAATTAAATTAGCGTGCTTTTTAGTGTGTCTGACAGAGTTGACACAAATTAAGTTATGGAGTGAATAAATATCATTTTTTTTAAAAAAAAATTTAGAAATAAGCCTACATGGTTCATTATCTGAGACCTTTGTCTACAAAAATACCAATTTTTAATAATGTAGTGTTAGTTTTTATTTTTTAACATCTAAAACATGTTTTGTCCCTTATCTCAAGAATCAGTGATATACTATTGTATTCTCTTTATAATTTTGAATGAGCTTTTATTTTTATTTTCATTTTAGTTTAAGTTTTAGAAATTTTGTTATCTGCATTTATCATTTTTATTATTTTTTAAATCAATTTTTTTTATTTCAGTTTTAGTTTTAATTTTAGCATTCAACTTTAACTTATGTCAGTTTGTTGCCAAGACAACAATTTAATTTCTGCATTTAAGTTTTACATCTCATTTCATTTCAGAATGAAAATTATTTTTAACATTTAAAAAAAGCTAAATACAATATATATATATATATATATATATATATATATATATATATATATATATATATAATGTTATATAATAATTTTATATAAATATAATGTAATATAATGTATATAATATAGTTATTAGTTTTGCCTTTGGCACAGTTAAAAATATATCTATATAAATTTGAAAACACACTATACTATTCTGATGGTAAAAGATTGAATTTAATGGAAGTGCTATTATGGAACATCATGCACTAAAAATAAAATCTTAAAAAGTTACATCAGCCAGTTACACAGATCATTCAAAATCCAAATACCAACAAAATGGCCTCTTTTCGCTCAGTTTGCTGTCAAATGATGAATAAAGGGAGGCGTGTATTACCCCTTCAATGAGAACGGGGACGTCAAAAGACGAATGACGTAACTCATCCTGCAATACTGCAGTTCTCATCAGTCTCAGCAAATCAAATGCCATTCAACTCCACAGCGGTTCTGACTGCATGTTAAACTATGAGTTAATGGATGACAATCACACAACAAGCCCTGTTGGTCTGGTCTAAATGCAGCCTGACTTCTATTTTCCCTCTATTCTCTGAGCTATCACTTTAACAAAGCTATTTTGAGAAAGGGCCATGATGAACCTTTCCTTCTTTCTATAGAAAATCGTTCCAGACAAAGCTCTGCCCAGGGAGCCATCTTATCTCCGATGGCAGTGGGCAGAATGGGGAGTGTGTCGAGACAGGAAGTTTTTGTTATTTCCTGCTGGGCGGTCCTCCACGGTCAGGCAGGCCTGTAATGGTTTAGCCTGGAGTTGTTGAGACACTCGACGAGACACTAGCATTAATGGTCATTTCTTTGATGTCCGTTTGTTTCTTTCTCATTTCATTCAGCACTCTCTTCAGTCTTTAAACCAGCTCTTCCCTGCCCACATCCCATGTTATCATTCTCTCAGGCAGAATATCTCTCGTTTTTTTTTTCCTTTCTTAGAAGTCTGAAAATTGAGTGCCTGTCATGCTGGCAGATCACTATGATTTTCATTGGCCCATTTATTCTTCCAATTCTCTCAACCATGTTCTCTGTCTCTTCCCAAACCGCTGACCGATTGCATTCAGTTCTGTAAGGCTACATACATAAAATGCAGCTAAACATAACTTTACCAGCTTACACTACAGCTTAATGCCTTTACAAACTACCGCTTAATGTCTTTTCTGTACTGTACACACAGATTTGTTTATTTACTGGAGTACAGGAGTTCGACTGTGCAGTACACACAGAAAACAACACTCAATGGCCATCTTGGTAATGTTGTGCAGCTAATTTCCATTCTACTTGAATGGGGAAAGATGTTTGAAATGGCAAATGTCAAATTAACAATAGCACCATTGGTTTGGAATTTGGTCAAATCATGCTAACATAAAATTATTTTACAGGTTAGTCTTATTAATACGTACAGAGTCCTTAAAGGGACAATATGATGTGGGAGGAAACATTTTATTTAAATGCTTTTACATTTACCTGCAAAATGTTGCATTCTCTCAAAACCCCTTGCAAAAGTCACTCACAAAACTTTTACTTTTTTTTTTTTTAAGAGAATGCAAGTGTTGCGAGCAAATGCAAAGGTTCTTGTGGGAATGCAAACTTTGAGAGTGAACGCACAAGTAAAAATATAATTTTTCCTCCCATCTCAGTTTTTTTCCAGCACTGTGTTCTGTCATGAATAAATTCTATCGCGAATATATTTTGTTCTTTTACCTGAAAGGCGAGACTTTCAGTCCTATGGTTAGGATTTGTCCAATTCATTAACCCCTGCTTTCCATATAATTTAGGTGGTACCCACTAACAATATAATCATGCATATTCAGGATAACAAATTAAGCGTAACAACCAGGCCCGGTTCTATGGGGATGCTAGACTGCTAAGCACCCTCAAAAGCAAGCAAGAGCACCCTCAGTTGAAACTGTAATAATATATTGGCGAAACAGATTTGGCGAACACTTCAGTGCATATTTCTGTTTGCGTTCTGGACAACGTCAAATTTATCTATTTACAATGTGTTTTTGCAACGGTGAGCAATGTAGCCAAACACAGACATAGTTGTTGATTTCTTGGACACAATGGCCAATCAGAAGTGTTTAAGTTAGTCAGAATCCACTCATCGCTCAACACGCCAGAGTTGTAAGTAAGAGATTTAATGTGTCTTGTTGGCAGCTTCACTGATTATAAAGGAACTTTGTGAGATCGCGATGAACTGACAAAGCGACAGCGTTTCAGTGATTGTAAAGGGAGCGGTCTTGGCTCGCTTTCGAGGCTACAGCCTATATAATCCATTGAAAAAAAGTTTTGGAAGTGACATCTACATATAAATGCTGGATTCCATAGGTGGAGCGTGTGTAGGGCTGGGCAAGGCTTAGATTTCCCCTGGCCATGGACTTGAGACTAGCGTGGAATTTTCTCACTCAAACCACTGAAACCACTGACTACTGCTGCTTCTTTTAGAGGGAAAAGCTCCCCATAACTGCTGGTCTAGGATCAGTTTTCACCCTAATAATAACATATTGGAGAAACAGATTTGGCAAATGGAAACAGATTTTCTGCCATGCCAAGTCCTGCATACATTATGCTTGCTTTTCTGTTAAAATTAACAGAGGTTTGTGAATGTAGACGCTTTAATAACAAATAATTTATCGGGAGCGCTTATGCTGGGATGTGTAGGTTGTGCGTTGACAAGTAAATTGAAACTATTACAAGGAAATGTATGTGTTTTGAAAGGGGAAGCGCATCTCCCTAGCCTTACCCTGGAGTTGGTTCACCCTCCGCCTATGCTGGATTCACTCTGGACGGGACAGAAATATACATTAAAATAGTAACGCATTAAAGTAACGTAAAGGCATATCACCCTGTAGCCCAAGACTGGTTTCCCACTGAAGCTAAGCAGGGTTGAGCCTGGTCAGTACCTAGATGGGAGACCTCCTGGGAAAACCCTCCTAGGTAGCTGCTGGAAGAGGTGTTAGTGAGGCCAGCAGGGGGTGCTCACCCTGTGGTCTGTCTGGGTCCTAACGCCCCAGTATAGTGATGGGGACACTGTACTGTAACAAGCACCGTCCTTCAGATTAGACGTTAACCCGAGGTCCTGACTCTCTGTGGTCAATAAATATCCCAGGATGTCCTTTGAGAGTAGGGTTGTAACCCCAGCATCCTGGACAAATTTGCCTATTGGCCTCTGTCCATCATGGCCTCCTAATCATCCTCATATACTGATTGGCTTCATCACTCTGTCTCCTCTCCACCAATAAACTGGTGTGTGGTGGGTGTTCTGGCGCAATATGGCTGCCGTCGCATCATCCAGGTGGATTCTGCACATTGGTGGTGGTTAAGGAGATTCCCCCCTTCTACAGTGGGGAGAACAAGTATTTGATACACTGCCGATTTTGCAGATTTGCCCATTTACAAAGCATGTAGAAGTCTGTAATTTTTATCATAGGTACTCTTCAACTGTGAGTGACGGAATCTAAAACAAAAATCCAGAAAATCACATTGTATGGTTTTTATCATACTTTTATTTTATTGCATGACATAAGTATTTGATACATCAGAAAAGCAGAACTTAATATTTGGTACAGAAACCTTTGTTTGCAATTACAGAGATCATACGTTTCCTGTAGTTCTTGACCAGGTTTGCACACACTGCAGCAGCGATTTTGGCCCACTCCTCCATACAGACCTTCTCCAGATCCTTCAGGTTTCGGGGCTGTCGCTGGGCAATACGGACTTTCAGCTCCCTCCAAAGACTGTCTATTGGGTTCAGGTCTGGAGACTGGCTAGGCCACTCCAGGACCTTGAGATGCTTCTTACGGAGCCACTCCTTAGTTGCCCTGGCTGTGTGTTTCGGGTCGTTGTCATGCTGGAAGACCCAGCCACGACCCATCTTCAACGCTCTTACCAAGGGCTAAGTTGGCCAAGATCTCGCGATACATGGCCCCATCCATCCTCCCCTCAATACGGTGCAGTCGTCCTGTCCCCTTTGCAGAAAAGCATCCCCAAAGAATGATGTTTCCACCTCCATGCTTCATGGTTGGGATGGTGTTCTTGGGGTTGTACTCATCCTTCTTCTTCCTCCAAACACGGCAAGTGGAGTTTAGACCAAAAAGCTCTATTTTTGTTCTCCTTCTCCCATTCCTCCTCTGGATCATCCAGATGGTCATTGGCAAACTTCAGACGGGCCTGGACATGCGCTGGCTTGAGCAGGGGGACCTTGCGTGTGCTGCAGGATTTTAATCCATGACGGCGTAGTGTGTTACTAATGGTTTTCTTTGAGACTGTGGTCCCAGCTCTCTTCAGGTCATTGACCAGCTTCTGCCATGTAGTTCTGGGCTGATCCCTCACCTTCCTCACAATCATTGATGCCCCACGAGGTGAGATCTTGCATGGTGTCCCAGACCGAGGGAGATTAACCGTCATCTTGAACTTCTTCCATTTTCTAATAATTGCACCAACAGTTGTTGCCTTCTCACCAAGCTGCTTGCCTATTGTCCTGTAGCCCATCCCAGCCTTGTGCAGGTCTACAATTTTATCCCTGATGTCCTTACACAGCTCTCTGGTCTTGGCCATTGTGGAGAGGTTGGAGTCTGTTTGATTGAGTGTGTGGACAGGTGTCTTTTATACAGGTAACGAGTTCAAACAGGTGCAGTTAATACAGGTAATGAGTGGAGAACAGGAGGGCTTCTTTAAGAAAAACTAACAGGTCTGTGAGAGCCGGAATTCTTACTGGTTGGTAGGTGATCAAATACTTATGTCATGCAATAAAATGCAAATTAATTATTTATAAATCATACAATGTGATTTTTCTTGATTTTTGTTTTAGATTCCGTCTCTCACCGTTGAAGTGTACCTATGATAAAAATTACAGACCTCTACATGCTTTGTAAGTAGGAAAACCTGCAAAATCGGCAGTGTATCAAATACTTGTTCTCCCCACTGTATATGTAAAGTGCTTTGAGTACCCAGCCAAGCGCTATAGAAAGGTAAATAATTATTATTATTATAAAGGCAGGCTAATAGATTAATAGAAAAATATTCGTAGCAAAATATTTTTGAAATTATATGGTAACACTTTACAATAAGGTTTCATTAGTTAACATTAGTTAATGTATTAACTAACATGAACTAACCATGAGCAGTACATTTGTTACTGTATTTGTTCATCTTTGTTAACGTTAGTTAATAAAAATACAGCTGTTCATGGTGTGTTCATGTTAGTTCACAATGCATTAACTAATGTTAACAAGATTTTAATAATGTATTAGTAAATGTTGAAATTAACATTAACAAAGATAAATAAATGCTTTATACTTGAAGTTCATTATTAGTTAATGTTAACTAATGTTAACTAATGAAGCCTTGTAAATTGTAAAGTGTTCCCAATTATATTACAATTATTGGTAAAAGTGATGACTTGTAAATAATCTATGTAAAAAATCTGTAAATGTCTCACTGTACAGTGCTATGGTGGAGCAGTTGCTTAGCCTACATCTGCACTTTACTAGAGCACATTCAGTAATTTCACCCACAGTGATTTGATTCTGGAACCGGGCCTGGTAACAAATAATCTATTTTTTAGAGAGGTGGAAACACTTCCCATATTTATCAATTTAAACTATTTTGGAACTGCATTTGGTTGGCGCTAGATGTCCAATGTAAATCACTGATTTAGGTGATTCATTCCCACATTTAAATATGGTTGCAACACCCAACTTTGCAGTGGGATGGGAAAAAAGTAAAAGAGTCAGGAGAAAGATGTTTAAGAATGTAAAATGTGACAGGGAAGAGAGAAGAGAGTCTTATAACATAATAGGACACCAGGGCAGTTCACATTAAGCAGCTGAACCCTGACGGGATAGTCAGAGTCACTGCTGACACCACAGGATCTCATCAATAACAATGATGGAGCTGCATACAGAGATGCAGTGGAACTCACAGACTGTTACCAACAACATGATAATGGAAAACATTTTTGACTTATGTTAAAAAAAAAAAAATAAACTTATGCTTTTTTACATTTTCACATTTATTTAGTGTGTAATGCTGCTGTTTAAGCATGAAAAAGATCTGCAAAGTAACTAATTCTCTATGTCAGTATAAGCACTGTTTCTGAACTCCCTGAAACACCTCGATTGTAGTCTTGCATTTTCTTCCGGGAACGTATGCGTCACAATATTCCACATTTAAATAACTCCCGCCCAAGGAATACGCAAAAAAAAAAAAAAAAAAAGGGCTGAGGCCTGGTTGAGTTGTTGAAACTTGCGATTATGGTCAGGGGCATGACATTTCCGAAAAGTGCTTGAAGCGGTTGACCAATCACAACACACTGATCCAGCCAACCAATCAGAGCACACAATGCTTTTCGGATGGACTTTGTATGGCTTCACAGAGACAGGAACTAAACAAAGCGTTACTGACAGACTGGGAAGAGAGGTGCTGCAACAATGTAAAATAGGTGAAAAATAGTTTTTTGAACATTCAAGCATCAAAACCTATTCTAGTAAACCCCCCATAAAAACAAAATCAAAACTTTGTATAAGGGCATAATATGGCTTCTATCACCAGGCAGGATTTTGAGAGCCAGAATCGAACTTGCACTACCCACAAGAGCACAATGGCTCAACATGTCAGAGTTCATGCATTAACACACCATATCTTTGCATTCAATCATGCATTACTCACCATCGGAAGACAAGGTAAAGACTTCTTTGGGGATGAAGAGTTTGTCATCTGCAGAGCGTGCCCAGTCTTTCATCCCTCTCCTCCCCTTCATGGGGAAGTTGATGTCACTGGAAACAGCTGAAACCGGCTCTCGCTGGATGGTGATTACTGACAGGACCAGAGAAAGACAGATTAACAGCCTTGAAAGTTCAAATATTAAACGCTTCATGGAAGCACTTTTAAGAGATGTTCACTGCAGGACAACATGACCTTTATTTGTGGCACTACTGCGTAGATACCATGGGAACTCACTGAGATTGTTGGTGACAACCAGAAAGCTCTGGAACGGCTTCTGAGCCTCTCCAATTAGATGAATGAAGTCTTCCACAACTCGCATCAGTAACACAGAACCCGGAGAGACCTGGAAGGAGGTCACACAATCACAAAAATACACATACAAACAAGAAATTAGGAATTTTGGGTATGATCTCTGAAATATACTACCGTTCAAAAGTTCGGGGTCAGTAAGAATTTTTTTTAATTAATACTTTAGGCCTCGGTTTCACAGACAAAGCTTAAACCTAGTCCCAGGAAATGCATTTTGAGCTGTTTTAACTGAAAGCAGCTTGCACTGAGAAATATTGTCTCAAGATGCACACCAGTAATGTTTTTTTTTTTCTTCCTCTAAGGCATGTTTATAAAAGCTACTTAAATATCCTATTTGAACAAGGCCTAATCCCGACTTAATCTAAGCCCTGTTTGTGAACGTATTATTCAAAAGTGATTATTGATCAACGTATTATTGATCAAAAGTGGCAGTAAAGACTTTTATATTGCTACAAAAGATTTCTATTTCAAATAAATGCTGTTATTTTTTTTTTTTTACTTTGTATTCATGAATCCTGAAAAAAAAATATCAAAATATTAAGCAGAACAACTGTTTTTAACACAAATAATAATAAAAAAAAAAACTGTTGCTTGAGCAGCAAATCAGCATATTAGAATTATTTCTGAAGGATCATGTGACGTTGAAGACTCAAGTAATTTCAGCTTTGCCATCAAAGGAATAAATTACATTTAAAATATATGAAAATACAAAACAGTTATTTTAAATTGTAATGATATTTCACAATATTACTGTTTTTACTGAGACTTTTTTCAAATCCATCAAAAATTTCTTTCCACCCCAAACATACATAATAACGCTCATAATTCCTAGACAAACACCACTAAATGACCATAAAAAGGTTTGCTGTAAAAGACTAAACTTTAGCTAATACCTGTCAACAGTAAAAAACGGTTTGTTACTGAAAAAACAATAAATTCTACCTTCAAATACTTTTCATTTTCAGTGCAGTTTTTACAGCCAGATTATGAGAGTTTATGATACAGCTATGAAACAATGATGGAAAATAAGCATCCACAAGTCAGATGAAGCTCAGTATGCCATCATTCCCCCGCTCTCCACTCTGTCATGTTTATAAATTGGCAGCGGGTTTTAATTCACTAGGCCTTTGTTCCAGAAAACAGCATGCCACATGCACATTTCACAGTGAAGTTCACGAGAACACGGAGCCCATTCCTCAATCTAATTGGAATTTCGCTCTTCCTCTCGTGTGTGGAAATGAAGGCATTCGTGATTATCTACGGAATATAGTATTACTCTGTGCCATAGTATTGATACACTTTGGTTTGCATTTGTTTTGAATTTATCCCCAATTAAACGTTTTCTAATATGTGGCAGATGGCGATTCTATATGCATCCAGATGAGAGACAAAGCAGATTGGTGCTTGTTGTTGGTTTCAAAAAATGAATAGGAGGAGAACTGACATCATTCTTTCCCAAGCAGGCTTCTGGTATACACTACCAGTCAAAAGTTTGGAAACTGTACTATTTTGATTGTTTTTGAAAGAAGTCTCTTCTGCTCACCAAGGCTGCATTTATGTTATTAAAAATACAAAAAAAAGCTGTAATATTGTGGAATATTATTAAAATGTAAAATAACTGTTTTCTATTTGAATGTAATTTATTCCTGTGATGCAAAGCTGAATTATGAGCATCACTACTCCAGTCTTCAGTGTCACATGATCCTTCAGAAATCATTCTAATATGATAACTTGCTGCTCAAGAAACATTTATGATTATTATCAATGTTGAAAGCAGTTGTGTAAAACATTTTTTTTTAGGATTCTTTGATGAATAGAAAGTTCAAAAGAACAGTATTTATCTGAAATAGAAAGCTTTTGTAACATTGTACTACCGTTCAAAAGTTTTGGGTCTGTAAGAACTTTTTTTTTTTTTTTTTTTTTTGGGAAAGAACTTAAAGAAATTAATACATTTACAACTTTCTATTCACTAAATAATCCTGAAAAAAAAATTGTACACAACTGTTTTCAACATTGATAATAATAATAAATGTTTCTTGAGCAGCAAATCGGCATATTAGAATGATTTCTGAAGGATCATGTGACTCTAAAGACTGGAGTAATGATGCTGAAAATTCAGCTTTGAAACAAAGAAATAAATTGCATTTTAAAATATATTCAAATAGAAAAAAGTTAATTTAAATTGTAAAAATATTTCACAATAATACTGTTTTTGCTGTATTTTGGATCAAATAAATGCAGCCTTGGTGAGCAGAAGAGACTTCTTTCAAAAACAATCAAAATAGTACAGTTTCCAAACTTTTGACTGGTAGTGTATTTCACAAACAACCTAATTTCCTTAGTTCAAATACACTAGTTCACTGAACATCTTGGGAGTCTGAGTCTCTGAGTTTGGTAATTCCAATTGGTAAAGTGTGCCTTCTGTGGAAATATATGTATACATGCGCATATATTTGACTGATTTACCATATTATCATGGCAAAAGTACAAAAATGGTATTAATCTGGTATCATGTGCAAAACAACATGTTAATTCAAGAGTAAAAATGTGTTTGTGCTGCCTAAGTTTAGTCAACTGAGATATCCAAGTTGTCACCTAATACAACTTCACATTTCAAGTTGACTAAACTTAAAATTAAGGCAGCACGAACACTTACTTTTTTAAGTTGAAACAACATTTTTTTTTACAGTGTATACCACAGTCATATTTACATGATACTTTCAAGAAGTTTTTGGTCATGGTCTTATCAAGTTACACATACAAAAACATGGTATAACCATTAACCCTTTTTGCAAAACAACATGGTGTGAGATGGAAATACTGCAGTACTTTGAAATGTACCATGGTGCTTACTCCAAGTTAAGAATACAATGGTTGTATGTACATCATGACTGTCTTGAAACTCAACTGTTTAAATATTGGATTTAAATTTATACAGTATGTTAGCTCAAGATTTCTCTGCTATTAATATCTCTTGTTGTCGGTCCACCTTGTAAGTGTCCAGATGGTGTGGCAAAGCTCTGTTACTGAAGGGCAACAAGAGACAATCACAAACACGAGAACACACATATACATTCACTAACAGATAAATTGAATTAACAGTGAGAGGCTGTAACGTGTGACCATGAACACGTGTCACTTTTATGTAAAAATAATGCTATTGTTCTCAGAACCTCACTGTAAAAGAAAACTAAAAGTATTGGTACAAAAAAATATAGGCTCTGATAAAACAGAAACTTTGCACATACTTTACTCTTTAACAAGGCAAATATTCCTACTTTGGGGTCAAAATGCCTGTCTAAAGAGTATTATTATTAAAACCTGTTGTTGAACTTCATTCCTAGTCTAGACTGCCCAACATGGACGATAGGGCCAGAATTATCATCCTGGCTCAGGAGAGCCAAAACCATTTTTCATTTATTAAAGATTTTTTTTTGCCTTGCCATCACCAGCACGCTCGACAACGAGACCCTGAAGACCTTGTTCTGGATCGGGGCAACCTTCCACCATCCTACGACCTCCTAGACACGACAGGACTGAACTGGAAAGAGACCGCCATTAGGTGTCTGGAGAGCGTCGTGCCCCGATCCAGAGCACTGCCAGACCCAAAGCCTGTTTCAACACCAGCGACCACGGAGAAGTCACGTGAGCACCCCGCAGACCGAGCGGCACCACCCACCATGACGAGCGAGTCAGAGCCCGAGGTTAAGAGGACAGAGCTTGCCATCGCCCTGGAAGAAGTGCCCTAGCGTGGATCTGACCAGGGGAGTGAGCCCGTGACACCAGCAGCCGAGGGAACGGAGACGGAGGACTGGCTGATAGACTTTGACAGGGATTTGTCGACTCCCACCCTATCCCACCCGGTATCTGAATCATCTTTATCATCCAAGGAGAAGGATCCCTTCGGTCCATCTCGGCCCACCGACCTGTCAGCTCCGTCTTGGATCCTCCCACCTTCAGCTCCGACCAGAGACCCTCAGCCTAGTAGCTCTTCCGGGTTCACTCGTCCCACCGGCTCCCCCTTGGTCAGTCGTCACACCACTTCCGCCACGGATTTAGGGGCCATCCGCTGCGCTCCATACCTCCACCCCTTCAGCTGCAGCAGGTTCCTCCTTCCCGTCGGCATCGCCTCTGTCCTCGGGTGCTCTGGCTCCACCTACGACGCTCGTCGCCACGACATCACCTGGGTCTCCTGCACCAGCGACGTCGCTCAGCTCCCTCGACCCTCGGTCTGTGCCTACAGATCCACCGGCTCTGTCTCCGTCAGTCGTCCCCCAGATGTCGTCAGCCAAGCCAGCAATATCTCGGCTCCTCCCTTCTTCGTCTCTGCCATGGGCTGTCGGCACTGGGAAGCTCTGGGTCTGCGCCTGCGGACCATCTCCACCATAACCACCAGGGGATCGTCGCCCTCCCATCAACCGCCACATCCTGTGTTCATCACTTTACCACCTCTTCGACCTCCTCCAAAACCGCCTCCCTCATCACCTTCATCACTACACAAGGTCGCACCTTTTCGGAGGGGGCGTATTGTCACAGTCACCAGCTCAGTCACACTCCACACTACACTTCCCAGAATCCCTCCGGCTCACCACCTGCACCCATTTATCAATCTCCTGCACCTGCAAGTCATCACCCTCGTTATCACTCATCAGCACTCCCTATATCAGCAGTCACCATCCTCACCACAGTTGTCCGATCTCCGTTATGTTTAGTGTGTTGCACCTGCCTGTCTAAAGAGTATTATTATTAAAACCTGTTGTTGAAATTCAGTCTTCGCCTGTCTGCCTGCAACTACCCGTGACACATACAGGTATAAATACCTTTTTGATTGATTATTAAATAGTTTAATAAGGTTTATACATGCAAGTTTCCATGGCATATAGTTCAAGATAAATCTTTTCATTACTACTGGAGCTGCTAGTTTGCAAAGTTTCAAATGATTATTAAACAGCAAACACAAACTATTCAAAAGCGGCAGCCCTTCCGGCGCACTTAGTGTCCGAATTCGCTCACTTGTTTTCATCCACTTCCAGTGGACTATAGTAAATGAGTATAATAGTGAATGAGGGTATAGGGGCTATTTCGAACACAGCTCTAGATATATACTACCGTTCAAATGTTTGGTTCAGTAAGATTTAGTTTTTTCTTTAGACAGAAATTAATACTTTTATTTAGCAAGGATGCATTAAATTGATCAAAAGTGACAGTAAAGACATTTATAAGGTTACAAAATATTTCTGTATCAAATAAACACTGTTCTTTTGAAACTTCATCAAAGAAGCCTGACAGTTTACAGTTTATTTTAAGGTGGCATAGTTACATCGGAATTACTCAAATAAGTACTGAGTAATATTAATTAACTACATATACTTACTATGGTGTTATGGTTAGTGTTAGGGTTAGTTACTTGTAATTATGCATAGTTTACTGTTATTATTATAGTAAGTACATGTAGTTACGTGTGACTACGTCAACTTAAAATAAAGTGTTACCGAATGCATTTTAACATACAAAATACACACTTCCCCTTTAAGATTCTGGCGGACAGAATGCACATTGAGAGGACATGGTGAACACTCCAGCAGGCTCACAGGAGAAGATGATTATTTACAGAGCAAGGAGAGCAGGAGGTGTGTCAAAGATTTGCCTGCTCAACTGTGCTTTAACACCAAAATCTGGCTCAGTCACGCTGAGCTAAGCACCTGGCGCCCGCATACATACACAAACATAAACGTTCACTAGAGTCACGAGCATGTGCAGCACAGACTTTGCTCGGTGTGTGACCATTAGTTACCATTACACCCACATACCCCATGTCTATAATTAAAAAAAAAAGAACTACAATTACACATGTTTGAACAAACTAATATGTTTACATCAGAAGTGACATTAGTAGCTACAGTGCATTGTAATCACTGTGGGGTGCCTTATGGGAGCACAGTATATAGAATGGTACAGTATTGTATTTTGTGTGTTTTGGATGGTTGACTGGGTGCATTTTCTACGATTTTAGAATGTTTTTGAAATAAGTCTCTTATGCTAACCAAGGCTGCATTTATTTGAGCATGCAGTAAAATGCAGTAAAATTGTAATGTTTTCTATTTTAATATCTATTTTAAAATTTAATTTATTCCTGCGATGGCAAAACTAAATGTTCAGTATCATTACTCCAATCTTCAGTGTTACATGATCCCTGATTTGGTGCTCAAGAAACATTTCTCATTACCATCATTAAAAACAGCTGCGGTCACTCCTATTTTAAAGAAACCTGGGCTGGATTCTTCAGTTATGAATAATTTCAGACCTATTTCTAATCTTCCTTTCGTTGCAAAGCTGCTTGAAAAAGTAGTTGCCTCTCAGCTACAAGCTCATCTCTCTGCTAACAATCTTCCTGATCCCTTTCAATCTGGCTTTCGGTCAGGCCACAGCACTGAAACAGCGTTGGTAAAAATGATTAATGACCTGCTAATGTCTGCTGATTCTGGTTGTCTTACTGTTCTCATCATGCTTGACTTAACAGCTGCCTTTGACACTATTTCTCATCATATACTTACCTCTCGGCTATCAGCTATCGGCATCACGGGTAGTGCTTTATCTTGGTTCATATCATATCTCACTGATAGACATTTTTTTGTTAATATTCATAACTTCAAATCTTCTCCGTGTTCTCTCTCTCAGGATGTTCCTCAAGGCTCTGTTCTGTTCTCTGTTCTTGTTACCTCTTGGTCACATTATCCGTAGTCATTGTCATGACTTGCAAATTTACATATCAGCCCGTTCTGTTTCTGCTCTCCCCCTGGACTCATTGAATACCTGTATTGCTGACATTAAAATCTGGTTACATAGAAACTTCCTTAAATTTAATAATGATAAAACTGAGGTTACTGTTTTTGGTCCACCATCCCTTTTAAAAAAGTCTGAATTGAGTCTACCTATTGATGGGGCCCACATTAATTCCATCTCACACTGTTAAAAATCTGGGTGTAACATTTGACTCTTCACTTACATTTCAAGCGAATATAAGTTCTATTACCAAGACTGCATTCTACCACCTTTGTAACATTGCCCGACTACGACCTGCTCTCAGCACTAAAGATACCGAAACTCTAATTAATGCTTTAATAACCTCTCGTCTCGACTACTGTAATTCACTTGTTATTGGGCTGCCCGCTAGAACAATCACTAGACTACAATATGTACAAAATTCTGTTGCCAGAGTCCTCAATCAAGTCAAGAAATCGTCTCGCTTACGTATGTAACCCTCGTTCCCTGAAGGAGGGAACGGAGACGTACGTCGGACGTCACTGACGAATTTTGATCACTTCTGGGAGCCCCTATCAGCTTTGAGTGTATAGAGAACGGGCCAATGGCCATTGGCTTGCGAGATTTGCATCTCTTGCTCCGCCCCGCATCGCGGGTATAAAGCAGAAGCGGATGCCGCGCACATTTGTTTTTCACTGAGGAGCCGAACTAGTGACTCGGCCGTGCAGTGATGGTACAGCAACTGTGGCGACGAGACGTACGTCTCCGTTCCCTCCTTCAGGGAACGAGGGTTACATATGTAACCGAGACGTTCCCTTTCAGTCGGTCACGTTCGACGTACGTCGGACGTCACCGATGAATTGGGATCCCTATGGAAAACGCCACAGTTACTACCACTTCCAGCACCCAGCGAAAGCCCCTCAGATCCCCGTCTGTTCGGGGCGGCGAACTCACGCAGGGAGAGTCACTGGTGCTGGGAAAAGCCTGGGAAGAGCCTGGCGCTGGGAAAAGCCACATCCTACCCGTAGGGAGGTATCATATGGAATGTACACGTATGGACTGGCCGTGGGCAGTACAACATACGGAAGTCCCAGGGGTGGCCCCAGCCAATGCAGGCGGGGGACTACACCGCACAGAGACGGCAGAGCGAGTTCTGCCAAGGGAAAGACACGGGCTCGCCGTAGGGAGCCGTACCGTGGAAGAATACACATATGGGACTGCCGTAGGGGTCACAACATATGGATACCCAGCCTAACACCAATGCATACGAGTGTTAGACCTGGCGTCGGACGCTCCGCCACGTCTGACTGCCGCGGGTTGCGGAGGACTCAACAGGGTTCGGCGTTCTGGGGAACTCGACTGGAGCATATCAGCGCACGTATCCGGTCCATGAGGAGGGGAATGGAGCAGCAAGCCGACACTAGAACGGGCACTTCGGTGTTACTGGCTATTTGGAGCGAGCACACGGAAGAGAAACCGGCTCTACACGGAGGCTATAGAATCTAGCGAACGTGTTAGGTGTCGCCCAGCCCGCAGCTCTACATATATCTGTCAGCGAGGCGCCATGCGCCAGCGCCCAGGAAGAGGCCACACTCCTAGTGGAGTGGGCCTTCAACCCGAGCGGGCAAGGCACGCCTTGGGTTTCATACGCCAAGGCGATGGCATCCACTATCCAGTGAGCCATCCTCTGCTTGGAGACAGCCTTTCCCTTCTGCTGGCCTCCGTAACAGATGAAGAGCTGTTCTGAGGTCCTGAAGCTTTGCGTTCTGTCCACGTAAGTCCGCAGAGTGTGAACGGGACAGAGAAAAGCCAGGGCTGGGTCTGCCTCCTCCGAAGGCAGCGCTTGCAGGTTCACCACCTGGTCTCGAAAGGGAGTGGTGGGAACCTTGGGAAAATATCCGGGCCGGGGTCTCAGGATTACATGAGAGTTACCCGCCCCGAATTCCAGGCACGATTCGTCGATCGAAAATGCCTGCAGGTCCCCTACCCTCTTGATGGAAGCCAATGCAGTCAGGAGCACTGTCTTCCAAGACAGGATTTTTAACTCTGCTGACTGCAAAGGTTCAAAGGGAGCCCTCTGCAGTGCGGTTAGCACCAGAGATAAGTCCCAAGAGGGTATAGAGTGAGGGCGAGGCGGATTTAATCTCCTCGCCCCCCTCAGGAACCTGACGACCAGATCGTGCTTCCCTAAGGACTTACCATCAACCGTGTCGTGATTTGCGGCGATAGCGGCAACATGCACTTTGAGGGTGGAGGGACACAGCCTTCGCTCCAACCCTTCTTGCAGGAACGAAAGCACAGAACTGATCGAACATCTTCGGGGGTCTTCTCGTCGAGAAGAACACCACTCGACGAACAGGTTCCACTTCAACACATAGAGGTGCCTCGTAGAGGGGGCTCTGGCGGAAGTGATGGTGTCCACCACAGTCTGTGGTAGGCCACCTAGAACCTCCTCGTCCCGTCCAGGGACCAGACATGGAGTTTCCAGAGGTCCGGATGCGGGTGCCATAGGGTGCCCCGTCTCTGAGTCAGGAGGTCCTTCCTCAGAGGAACGGGCCAAGGAGGTGCTGTCGCGAGGAGCACTAGTTCCGGGAACCAGGTCCGGTTGGGCCAGTATGGCGCAACTAACAAGACCTGCTCCTCGTCCGCCCTGACCTTGCACAGTGTCTGCGCAAGAAGGCTCACTAGGGGAAACGCATATTTGCGTAGGCCCCGGGGCCAGCTGTGTGCCAGCGCATCCGATCCGAGGGTCCCCCCGGTCAGGGAATAGAACAACTGGCAGTGAGACGTGTCCGGGGCGGCAAACAGGTCTACCTGTTCGGTCCCGAAGCGACTCCAGATCAGCTGGACCACCTGGGGATGGAGTCTCCACTCTCCCGGGAGCACTTGCTGTCGTGAGAGCTCGTCGGCTGCACGATTGAGCAGGCCTGGAATGTGAGTGGCACGAAGCGACCTCAGATGCTTCTGACTCCAGAGGAGGAGATGGCGGGCGAGTTGTGACATGCGGCGGGAGCGTAGACCACCCTGTTTGTTGATGTACGCAACGGCCACAGTGTTGTCCGTACAGACCAGAACGTGCTTGCCTCGTAGTGGCCCTTTGAGGCGGCCCAGCGCAAGACGAACTGCTAACAACTCGAGGCAATTGATAAGCCATTGCAGTTGAGGCCCCGTCCACAGACCCGAAACTGCAAGCCCGTTGTACGTGGCCCCCCAGCCGGTGGATGAGGCATCCGTGGAGACAACAGCATGCCTGGACACTTGTTCTAGGGGAACTCCTGCCCGTAGAAACGAAGGGTCCGACCACGGACTTAAAGTTTGGTGGCACTTCGGTGTTACTGAGACACAGAACGAGCCGCTCTGCCACGCCCATCTCGGGACTCGGTCGTGTAGCCAGTGTTGAAGCGGCCTCATATGAAGCAATCCGAGTGGCGTCACCACGGCTGCGGATGCCATATGCCCCAGGAGCCTCTATAAATGTTTCAGTGGTACCGCTGTCCTGCATTTGAACGAATTCAAGCAGTTCAACACCGACTGGATCTTGGTCCTCTGTGAGTTGCGCTGTCAGATTGACCGAGTCCAGCTCCATACCAAGAAAAGAGATCCTCTGCACGGGGCAGAGTTTGCTCTTTTCCCAGTTGACCCGAAGTCCCAACAGGCTGAGGTGACTGAGCACCATGTCCCTGTGTTCGCACAACTGCGCACGCGACTGAGCCAGGATCAGCCAGTCATCGAGGTAGTTGAGGATGCGAACACCACGCTCTCTCATGGGAGCAATGGCCGCCTCCGCGACTTTCGTGAAGACACGGGGCGACAGGGACAGCCCGAAGGGTAGGACTCTGTACTGATATGCCCGTCCCTCGAACGCAAAGCGTAGGAACGGTCTGTGTCGAGGGAGAATCGAGACATGAAAGTACGCATCCTTCAGGTCAATCGCTGCAAACCAATCTTGGGGACGGATGCACCTGAACATGCGTTTCTGCGTTAGCATTCTGAACGGCAGCCTGTGAAGGGACCGATTCAAGATTGGCTGTAACCTGCCGCCTTTCTTGGGTACAATGAAGAAGATATCGGCTGGAGGGACCGGCTCTATCGCGTCCTTCGCCAGTAGGACTGCGATCTCCGCCCGGAGCACGGGGGCGTTCTCTTTCGACACGGAGGTGAAGTGAATGCCCCTGAACTTGGGGGGACGCCGGGCGAACTGAATCGCATAGCCAAGTCTGATAGTACGGATGAGCCAGCGCGACGGGCTGGGGAGCGCTAACCAGGCTCCCAGCGACCGTGCAAGCAGGACTAACGGCACCACAGACGTACCCGCAGCGGGGCAGCGCAGCGGCGTGCAGGGACCCGACTCGGACGGCATAGCGGCCCGAAGTGGGGTCTGAGTGTGCAGTGCAACACTTACCTGCGTCCGCTGAGGGGGCGCACGGGTCTGAGGAGGCCTCTCGTGTGTGTCCTGATCACAGCCAGCACCACCTGCTGGAGACTGGAGAGGCGCCGGAGGGTGACAAGGCATAGGAGCGTCGTACACCGCCAAGCGCGCTCTCTTGGCACCCAGAGATTTTGGAAACTGCTCTTTTGGTGAAAATTTGGGTACCGCTGGCACGAAGGTCAGCGGAGGAACAGAAATTAAATGAAAACCAAGGATTCTCTCCCGGCCCTCCTCCGGGAGAAGGAGTGGTGCTGCTACCACCTCCTGAAGAGCAGTTCCCTCCATCTCTAGGCGGCCCGTCTCAGGGTCTCTTACGACGGCGCTTGCCACCTGGCTTGGCAGCGACCTGAGTGGGCTGGACGTCCTTCCCACGGCCGGCTCCACGCCGACACCCTGGTGTAGGCTGCTGCTGGGCTTTGGCGGGAGCGGGGGTGGCGGCGGGTGGACGCCCTCGGCGACGAGCAGGCGGAGGCGCTGCGACCGGCGGCTGGGTGGAGGCAGCAGCTGACCGCCGGGGCAGGATGTGCTTGATGGCCTCCGTCTGCTTCTGGGCGGCCGAGAACTGCTGGGCAAAGCTCTCGACCGCGTCGCCAAACAACCCAGCTGAGGAGATGGGGGAGTCCAGGAACCGATATTTATCGGTCTCCCTCATGTCGGCCAGGTTGAGCCAGAGGTGTCGCTCCTGGACCACGAGCGTGGACATCGCCTGACCGATGGAACGGGCGGTGACTTTCGTCGCCCGGAGGGAGAGGTCCGTCGCCGTCCGGAGCTCCCGGAGGAGCTCTGGGTCAGGCCTTCCCTCATGCATGTCCATGAGCGCCTGGGCCTGGTGCACCTGGAGCAACGCCATGGCATGCAGAGCGGACGGAGCCTGCCCACAGGCCTTGTAAGCCTTTCCAGTCAGACTGGAAGAGAACTTACAGGCCTTGGAGGGGTGGTGCGGGTCACCGCGCCAGTTGGAAGCGGACGCCGGACACAGTTGCATCGCGACAGTCCGATGCGACAGCTCAACCAGGAAGTGAGCACGCGGTCGCGCTGCAGTGTGCCTTTTCACCAGCACCTTCGATCGATCTCTCTCTCTCTCTCTCTCTCTCTCTCTCTCGTTCTCTTTCTCTCTCTCTGCTCTCTGGCAGGAACAGTCTATCTTCCTCAACGCCGTTCAGCTCCGAAGTGAATGACAAATGTGCGCGGCATCCGCTTCCGCTTTATACCCGCGATGTGGGTCGGAGCGCGAGATGCAAATCTCGCACGCCAATGGCCATTGGCCCGTTCTCTGTACACTCGAAGCTGATAGGGGCTCCCAGAAGTGATCCCAATTCGTCGGTGACGTCCGACGTACGTTGAACGTGACCGACTTAAAGGGAACTGATCACATTACCCCTTTGCTCTATAATCTACATTGGCTACCTGTTTCTGTTCGCATCCGGTATAAAATTCTATTGTTAATGTTTAAATGTCTTCATGGACTTGCTCCCCATTATTTATCTGAACTTCTGCACTGTTATTCTCCTCCTTGTTCTCTCCGGTCATCTGACTGAAAACTGCTTACTGTACCTCGTTTCTGTCTTTCTACTATGGGTGGTAGATCATTCAGTGCTGTGGCTCCAAACCTCTGGAATTCTCTCCCTCTTACTCTGTGTGACACTGCTACTATATCCTCATTCAAATCTCAACTAAAAACATATCTTTTCTTACAGTATTTCCAACCATCCTCTGCTTAGTGTTCTGCTGTTTTTTTTTTTGTTGTTGTTGTTTGTTTTTTTGTTTTTTTCTCACTGTATATTTGTATATCTATGTTCTATATTGATGCTGTGTATGTGTTATTTTCTTGTACAGCGACCTTGAGCTTGGGAAAGGCGCTATATGAATAAAACGTATTATTATTATTATTATTATTATTATTATCAATAATGAAAAAATAAATGTGCTGCATTATAGTTTTGTGAAAACCGTGATACTTATTTTTTCCATGATTTTTTTGATCAATGGAAAGTTCTAACAAACAGCATTTATTTGAAATAAAAATCTTTTGCAATATTATAAATGTCTTCTATGTCACTTTCTGATCAATTTAATCTGTCCTTGCTGAATAAATGTATTAATTTCTTTAAAAAAAAATCTTACTGGCCCCAAACCTTTGAACGGTTTTTGAACAGCCTATGAGATTTTTCATCTTATCACTTTGAAAAGAAATAGCACACCTCTCCTCAACAAGTCACATGATTTAAAGGAGTCAAAAAAGTCTATGTTCTTGAGTGAGTCAGAATATGATCTCCTGTAGTTAGTTCAGGCCTCAGGGAATTAGAAAAAAAAGATGGTTTCATGGATAGTTGAGTTAAGGAAAGTTTAGTACCATGCAAGTGTCCTGGCTTGACGTCGAAGACACCGTGGACCGATCTGCACAGCATCTAAAGTCAAATAGCGTCTAATGGAGCGGCGTAATGCAAAGAGGCAGCTATAACAGCACATCCCTTTCCCAACACACTTCACAGTTGGTTTCTATTACATCCAAAGCCAGTCTGATCACATTTATTGTTAATCTGTGGGATCAGACCTGGCTTTGATGACACAGCACTGTCTGAGGGTAAATTAAAACCCACAGCACACAGATATGAAAAGTTTGAGTTCTTCGGTCGGATATTTGCAGGTGTATTGCAAGAGCCGAGAACGGACGTGTTACCTGGTGAGCGTCTTCCCACTTCTCAAGGTTTTCAATGTCCAACATTAAGCTGACAATCTGGAAGAATTTCTGAAAAAGAATGAAGAATAAAGAGTGAAGATGAAAATTGTGTGATGAAAGAATGAAGAAAAATGGAGAAATGTGCTTTGATGTTTCTGTGTAAAAATAAAAAAAAAAATTATTTATTTAGTATTTTTTAATTTTTTTCCAAGTAAAAATAATAAATATATAAAAAAACATAAAATATATATCTTAACTCTTTCCCCGCAAGCGTATTTTTTATTTATTTTTTATTTTTTTGGCAGCCACCACCAGCATTTTTTTTTTATCATTTTCACAAAATCATTTTCTCAGTAAAAAGCTGAGAAAATCATGTTTTTTATCAAAGACTACATTCAGATCGGATTCAGAATGATGATCAAAACGTATATGGAGTAGACTGAGTCCACCACCTTGTCCTGGGTCGACATTTCGTTCGGTAACATTAGGCAGTTTTGATTTATATGCTGTTTAATGTTGATGATCGCATTATTTTACATATGCATCTAATTTCATATGTTATCACATGTTTCTGCTTCTTTTTCGCCTGTGTTTTGATCAGAAGATTCTGTTCTCTTTCAGAAGATGTGTAATAGTGCCCCCTACCGCATAACACTGAAAACACGGAAAGCCGGAAATTTCCATCAATGGCGGGGAAGCGTTGTCTCATAAATGATGGAAATTTCTGTCAATGGCGGGGAAGCGTTGTCTCATAAATGATGGAAATTTCCATCAATGGCGGGGAAGCGTTGTCTCATAAATGATGGAAATTTCCATCAATGGCGGGGAAGCGTTGTCTCATAAATGATGGAAATTTCCATCAATGGCGGGGAAGCGTTGTCTCATAAATGATGGAAATTTCTGTCAATGGCGGGGAAGCGTTGTCTCATAAATGATGGAAATTTCCATCAATGGCGGGGAAGCGTTGTCTCATAAATGATGGAAATTTCTGTCAATGGCGGGGAAAGTGTTAAAATCAATTGAAACAAGATACCTTTACTAAAAGTGTGTAAAATGCTTTCAGATAAAATTTTTAATTTTAATTTAAATCTCTAATTAATTTCTAAATAATTTTTAATAGATATATTTATTTTTCATATGTTCATACCCCGTTTTGCAAATAGTTTTTTTTCTTGTTTTATGCAAAATTCTCACTAAAATAGGTTATATTTATGCTTACAATTAGAATAAATAATGTCAATGGGGTAAGAAAAAAATTAAAATTCAAGATATATTCTTTGAAAAAAAAAAATATATATATTTTTGCTTTATCTATCTACAATGTATCTATATTTATATCATTTATATATTATTTACTGTAAAAAAAATGGTGTTTGCGTTCTAACATTTTGTAATTAAACATCAGGTAATATAGTTCAGCCATGAAACTTTATCTGTGTTCTGACTGGTTGTTTCAATGCAACTTCCACAGCCAACTGATTTCACATATTCATTACTACTTCCCTTTATAAACATAACGCATCCAAACGAATACACTAACTCTACACGCTATGCAAATTCTTATTCGAGCCCTCCACCTCCCCAGCACCACCTGCCTAGATCTGCTACAGGGGGTCTCCCTTTTTCTAGAGGGAGGGTTTCCCTTAAATTTATGTTCTGAATATTTAGCAGAAGTAAGTCGCATTTGCTATGCAGCAGCAGCGTAACAGATCTTGTCAGCCACGATCAAACCTACATTCCATTTACATTGAAAAAATGTTTTATAAACTAACCCGAGGAGTTGTCATGGCTGAAATGTAATTATGCAGTTGACATGTCAAGCATTGATCAAAATGTTTTATAATATTATACATGCCATTATATAGCCTCGGATTAAGCCTGCATGAAGTATATGTACTTTTCCTATATTTAAGCCAACGACAAAGGAGCTTAAAAAGCTTATTATAATTCTGTAAAACTTCAAAATAATTATTTCCCAATCACAGTTTTTGTCATCTCCCCATTTATAACTTTATACACACCCACAGGCAAATACACACCTGCACGTCGTCAGGAGCTGGGATGTAGGTTGCTCGCTTGAAGGTGTCCGTCACATTTCGGAGAATCTCCACGGAGAATAAGAGGTCGCCGCTGTAATAATTCTTACGGGACATTAACTCCAGGAGACTCCTCACGATCTGAGACATGCCCTCCCCTGCCAGGGTCCTCTGACCCTTCGCAAGATGTTCTCGCAACTATAGGGGAAGAAAAAAACATGGTTTTATGCACAGACACTGATAAATAAACCTCGATAATAACCACATGAGCGTGAAGTTACACCCTGGGTTTATAAATAAACACACACAGAGAGAGAGAGAGAGAGAAAGAGAAACTCAAGTCGAGATATCAAATTAAACCAACAGACCAATCTGAACCTTTCTATGCATTTTCTCCACTGACTTCTGAGGAATTATGTTCATTTAAATATGATAATAAACGGGTATTGTTAATACACTGTAAAAAAATATGATCAATAAGTTATGACAACATATGTTTTTACACTGCTTTAACTAATCAAAATAAGTTAAGCAATTTTCAACTTTTTTTATAAGTTATACAAGATTCAACTCATTTTTTGAAGTCAGCTTAATGTAATTCAAGTTGAAATGACTTAAATAATTACTTAAAATGAACAAGCATGCAGAAAACTAAAATTAAAACCATTTTAAAAAAATCTGTTAATTGAAATAAAGCTGACATAAAATAAAATATAAATAGTTGAAACACAAACTAAGTGAATATTAGAAATGTTGCTTTGGCAGAAAACCTAAATACGTTTAAGTTAAAGCACTAAAATTATTAACTGGAAATAAACAAAAACTAAAACTGAAAAACAAAACTAATAGCAAATAAAATGACAAAAGCACATGACAAAATAACAAAAAAAAAATAAATAAAATTAACACAGAAAAAAAAAAAAAAAGCTAATTCAAAATATTAATAAAACTTTAATAAAACTAAAACAACACTGCTTTCATTTTATACACTTAAAACAAACTTAATAAATAAACTAAGTTAAAAAGAGAATAAATAAGCACGTCGATTTAAAGGTAAGCCAGAAAAGGAAGTGCAGAAGTACATGTTGGCTTTGAAGCTGAAGCAACATTGATCCAGGTCTGGAGCAAAGTGAAAGCAGTTTGAAGGTATCGACAGCCGTCTTAATCTACTTCCTATCTACAGTCAACCAAGCTGTGAGCATAACAAAGTGAAAACAACTTCTCCCTCAGTGAATTAACCAGCAGAGTTGTTCTTTGCGGTTGAATGTCAGCAGACAAAGTGTTGACTGTCTAATGACGGTACTGTGAGTGCAGGACGTGGCAGACAATGGCAATCAAAGCTAATTAAGCATTGTCTGATTATAATGAGGGGTTAGTGGACAGGTTAACAGCGCAATCACCCCCGTCACATCATGCCTCGATCGAGGCGTAGAATTAAAACCCACTCGGCATTATGAACTCAAAGTCAAAGGTCGTGGCTGAGGAATTAGACAGAGCACATCAAGGCAGACTGTCGAATCTGTTAGAAAGTAATCAATCATCAAAACCCAGAGGTCTGAAACAAGGCGATAGAAAGTATATAATCAATATGAAAGCTGGGAGCTAGTGTTGTTTCTTTTTAAGCTTTTAAGCATTTAGGGTGGAGACGAGTTCAAAGGAAGCATCTCCAAGTAGTGGTTTTCATTTCACTTGCTGTGTGTTATAATGAGTGACGATCCAGCACTGGAATTGACTCGTTTTAATGTTTTGCTGAGTGCTCATTGCAGTTATTAGCATTTGTGGAAGGTGACAGTGGCAATGTTCTCTCCTGCACACATGGCCTTTTAAATACACTCCAATCTTTCGTTTTTCTGACCACCAGACAAAATGCAAACAAATGTGTCCTCGCTTCTGATATGCATCCAGTGATGCACAGCTACAATTCTGGTGTAATAAAATTTGTAATACTTAATATTCAGCTTCTCGTCCATATCTACTGAGCTACAAAATTCAGGCACTGACTATAGCAGATTGAAGTTATTAAATAAAACTGAACAATTGAATTAGTAGGCAAGTATGATTACTTTCAAAAGAAGAAAAATTGCTTATCTTTTCCATAAGATATATCTTGAATTGTCTAGCCACATTGTCAAACAGTTTATTATTATTATTATTAGTATTATTATTATTTATTCATTCATTTATTTATTCAGGAATAATAACAACAACGACGCCGCCGATAATAATAATAATAATAATAATAATAATTATTATTATTATTATTATTATTATTATTATTATTATTATTATTATTAATTTGTTCATATCACTCTTTATAATAATAATAATAATAATAATAATAATAATAATAATGTTTATTATTATTATTATTATTATTATTATTATTATTATTATTATTATTATTCCTAAATAAATAATTATTATTTATAATATTTTGTTTGTTCATATAACTCTTTATAATAATAATAACAATAATAATATGTTATTATGTTATTATTATGTAATAATAATGTTATTATTATTATTATTATTATTATTATTATTATTATTATTTCTAAATAAATCATATATTATTTGTTTATAATTAATGAATTGATTAATAATAATAATAATAATAATAATAATAATAATAATAATAATAATAATAATAATAATAATAATAAATTTTTAAAAAAGAGAGAGATTTTTAATGCTTAAAACGAGAATTTACCAATTGGATAACACAAATAAATTCAATTCAAAATATATTCTCTGATGTTAGTCTTATTATCTTGCGTAAATTTGCTTCTCAATTACTTTATGAGAAGATGGCGATACTCTACCACAAACCTGATTTAAAGATCTATATATAAACTCATTAAAACAGTAAAAGATTGTGATAAATAAAGTGCATAAACAAATTACTTTTCATAATCTAATCCTTCCCCATCTTGTGACATCACAGCACGTCATCCACATACTCACAGATAAATGTAAATATCTATATTCGAGTGAGACACATCGGGCGAAGCTCGGAGGACCCCAGTAAGCAACTCCATTAGCGTCCAGCAAACAACGACGACTAGCAGATCCTACAGGGAGAAATAAAAACAGATCATTATCACTGTTGGGCACAAGCAATAACAGCATGTCAAGGTTTGACAGACACGTACTCTATGATGTTCACACACTTCTTATAAAAGACTTCACTGCAGTGCAGCATATGATAATGTCTGGGATAATGTCTGTTTTGAGTATGTCATTTTGCAATGCTGTTTTGCAAACTCAGTTTTCTTTAAAGTTTCTGCCACTTGCATCATTCAGATCACAGCCAATAAGACTCGACAGTGGCCTCACCCCCGTACCCTCGCTGGGATAAAAATGGGCCTGAAAATCACATGGGAACAAAGGCAGACGTGGAAATGTAGCCCGGAAAAGTCAAACGAATCGTTCTCTGCAGGAATCGTTTTTTTTCTTTTGGGGGTTAGTGTGCATGACAGTCCGTGCTGGCCGGGATGTGGAGTTGATATAGATTACAGCTCGCCGTTGACCTCATTCAACACTCTGCTCTGCGCTCCCACTTCAAAGACATCATTTATTAGGTCTTTCTGTTTTTATTAGGTAAAAATCACTGAGCACCTTGGGTGTCTTTCTCCACTAGTATCTGAGAATTATTGCACACTGCACTCAGAGGGCATAAATAACCTCAGAAATCTCTCTTGGAATTTCGCTTGGAAGGTTTAGAAACTTAGAACCATCTGAGAAGTGCAGAATACTGAATATCGTTGCTGTATTTTTACAAGTAATTAGACACTATGATGCCAAATTTGATGTGTGGTTTTATACACAGTCAGACACTTGCATGTGTCATTTTATATATATATATATATATATATATATATACATACACACCGATCAGGCATAACATTATGACCACTGACAGGTGAAGTGAATAACACTGATTATCTCTTCATCACGGCACCTGTTAGTGGGTGGGATATATTAGGCAGCAAGTGGACATTTTGTCCTCAAAGTTGATGTGTTAGAAGCAGGAAAAATGGGCAAGCGTAAGGATTTGAGCGAGTTTGACAAAGGCCAAATTGTGATGGCTAGACGACTGGGTCAGAGCATCTCCAAAACTGCAGCTCTTGTGGGTGTTCCCAGTCTGCAGTGGTCAGTATCTATCAAAAGTCATCCAAGGAAGGAACAGTGGTGAACCGGCGACAGGGTCATGGGCGGCCAAGGCTCACTGATGCACGTGGGGAGCGAAGGCTGGCCTGTGTGGTCCGAACTAATGTAGCTCAAATTGCTCAAGAAGTTAATGCTGGTTCTGATAACAGAATACACAGTGCATCGCAGTTTGTTACGTATTGGGCATAGCCACAGATCAGTCAGGGTGCCCATGCTCACCGCCGAAAGCGCCAACAGTGGGCACGTGAGCATCAGAACTGGACCATGGATCAATGGAAAAAAGTGGCCAGGATGCACTATGGGAAGAAGGCAAGCCAGCGGAGGCAGTGTGATGCTTTGGGCAATGTTCTGCTGGGAAACTGCCATCCATGTGGATGTTACTTTGACACATACCAACTAAGCATTGTTGCAGACCATGTACACCCTTTCATGGAAACGGTATTCTCTGGTGGCTGTGGCCTCTTTCAGCAGGATAATGCCCTGCCATAAAGCAAAAATGGTTCAGGAGTGGTTTGAGGAGCACAACGACGAGTTTGAGGTCTTGACTTCGCTTCCAAATTCCCCAGATCTCAATCCAATCGAGTGTCTTAGGGATGTGCTGAACAAACAAGTCTGATCCATGGAGGCCCCACCTCGCAACTTACAGGACTTAAAGGATCTGCTGCTAACATCTTGGTGCCAGATACCACAGCACACCTTCAGGGGTCTAGTGGAATCCATGCCTCGACGGGTCAGGGCTGTTTCGGCAGCAAAAGGGGGACCAACACAATTGTAATGTTATAATTATAATGTATAAAAATAATATTATGCCTGATCGGTGTATATATAGTGATTCTTGATTAACCTTGCAGTGCAAACTAGCAGAGACAGTCCAAAATGTGTGTGGCACTTCATTCACGATAGAGGCGAGTGGAGTTATGAGGTTTGACCGATAGTTTGAGGATCCAATGGAGTTACAAATTTTAGTCACAACTCTTTTAGTCACACTCTTTTTAATACTTTCCATTGGTTGAATATTTGCAGAACCCACAGACAGACATAAAGGGTGACCAATAGTAATAATTTGTAGGGAGAAAAAACTAAATATGGAGGTTTCTGCCGGACAGTTACGTTATATAACATTCACAAAACACAGCAGAATGTCATGATGTACAAAACAACAACATGTCAGTGTTTGACATTAAATCTAAAGCATTGCAAAAAAACAAAAAAAAACAAAAAGTAAAGTGTTTTAGTTGGGTCCAATGTAAGCTCTGAGGCAATGTCTGACATTTCAATCCACCAAAAGTCTTGATATCATTGTTATATTAACTTTCTGTGGCGGCACATATTGGGCTGTAAACATCCTCATTAAGTTCCCTCTCATACACCACTAATTCATCTCAATGGATTTAAAAACTGAATGCTGATTAACTGTGTGGAAACCAACTTATTTCGAGCCTGTTGTGCGATGTTGGTTTTGGAAGCTGAGTGATTGCATCGCTGATGGAGTTTTATAATGTGGTTTAACTGATCATAAAATCTTTTAATAAAGCTGTATGTCATGGTAAGAGAAGAAACAAATGTATCAGAGATTGCATTAGATATGGCATTTTTGGCTGTGGCCAAAAAACATTAGATTGTACTTTCAGAGTTTTATGTGATGTAGGCGGTGGCGTACACTCTGAAGCTAATCAAGCTCGGATCATTAACTTTTCTTGAGCGGTTTTAATTTACTACTAATTTGTCACTTAGCTGACATTTTTATCCAAAGCAACGTACAATAAATTTTGAGGAACGGCCGTCCTTGAGCAAAGTGGGGTTAGGTGACCCGCTAAAGGGCAGAATGGTCATGGATTGCTCCTTACACAGACTGAACAGAACAGCTACACCACCACTTACTAGATCAAAGGGCAACTTATCAGTGAATAATGCCTTAAAGGGGTCATGAACTGCATTGTTTTATTGTTTTATGATGTTTCCTGGGGTGCACTTATAATGTTAGAATGCTTTTTACATCCAAAATTGTCATAATTTATAAATAAAAGGCACTTTTCCTATACCCTGATTTTAGCCCTCTGGTTTGAACGCTCTGTTTTAAGGGGCATGTCTGCTGTGAAACTTCAGTGTAAACGGCCACTGCTGCGATTGGCTAACGTCTTTCCATTTGAAATAGCTAAGTATTACTCTCTCTTTTAGCGCGTTTTTACTATTACAGCTCTCATAGTTAACAAATCGTAAAAAAAGTGTTGCATTACATTTAGATCTATGGCATTATATTCAGATCGTGGCATGAAAGGTTGCAGAGATGAGCACTGTAGCCGACATGCTGAGCGCATGAAAGCAGTGATCTCGTCATTGCAACTCAGTTTCTGCACACTAAGGAATGCGAGAGATTCGTTGAATAAAACGGGAGTCACTGATAAACGTGTCAATGATAAACTCTCGCCATTTGATTGACAGCTCCAGCGCGCGCTGCTCCAACGGTTGCAAAGGGAGCTTTCTTTGATCGCTTTCTTTATAGAATTTAATCACCGTTAAATAACAGATTATTTTCATCCTACTAAGAGAAACAACGCAAGTTGACGTTTAGTCACTGGTTTGATTTACTGACACACAGACAAAGAACATCTGACTGTACAGGAATAATTACATTTCAGATCAGGCATTAGAATTAACACAGTTACTTACATTTGCATTACTGTCGAGCCCAGGCACTGCACAATATTTTGTAATCCTCAACAGCATGTTTATTGCTTGGTAGCTCGATCTGGTTTAACACCACGTAGGCCTATGTTACTTTTAGGCTACCTATTCTATTGCATGTCATGCATGAATCGGTGGGGGGGGCTAAACAGGCAGTGATAAAGTAGGCGTTGATCTTCTTCTGCAGAGGCGGTGCTTGCCTCCCTTTGACGTCATAGATTCCCACTTTGAAAAACCAGTCTTTGCTGGGCCTGGTGTCAATAAAAGCTTTTATTGGACTAACAAGGAAGTTTTCAGTTCTGAAACTTACAGGATATTCTTATAGTACGGTGACCTCTTATATGTCAAAAGCTCAAGGAAAATTTGATTTCTCAGTTCATGACCCCTTTAAATTAATCAAATAAATTGGCATTATTAGCGAATGATGACTTAAATTTCTTCACATGCTATAGTGTGACTCCAGAACACTTGGGGTATAATGTACAGGTCAAATTGACTACTTTTACAATGCTTTTTTGGTTTTATTTGGTTATTTTGGGACAGCAATAGGAACTATGAACTTTCATTTAGAGCTACAGTAAGTAGCAGTTCCTCAGATTATTAAACATTTTGTTCCACCCAAGAAAAAGTCATACAGGTTTGGAACGGCATTATAATGACAGAGACAGCTTCTTTAGGGGAACTGTCATTTTAATATTTATTATTGGATAAAATGACTCAAACAGACTTCAAGAGATGAATTGAGAGAATGTTTGCAGTAACGTACCAGTGGCATTTGATGGACACTTGTTGTATACCGTCTCTCCAGCTGAGGCTCTCTTCCACGTCATGGCTACTTGGTACTCATCTTTACATATTTCATGAGGTGCTGCACACAGTATACATCAAAAGTAAGAGGTTAACCAGCAAAAACAAAAATATACAATAGGATACGCATACGAATTGGCACTTCATATAAAGTCCATTGTTGATTGTTGATTGACTGGTTGCACTAGATAGATAGATAGATAGATAGATAGATAGATAGATAGATAGATAGATAGATAGATAGATAGATAGATAGATAGATAGATAGATAGATAGATAGATAGATAGATAGATAGATAGATAGATAGATAGATCGTTTTTATCTAAAATCTATAATGCTAAATCTACATGAATTAATGAATGAAATACTGATTAAGAAACTGAGAACTCTGCGAGGATCACCGACTGCAACAACTCTCATTCAAAAGCTCCTTCAGAACAGAGAACAACCCAGGGGTGAGATACAGAAGAGGGCTGGGTTGAAAGAGATAGAGAAAAGAACCCTACTCTTTTTCATCTAAATATAATACACCGACAAAGCTATCGGACAGATTTTTGTTTTCAAGTTTCTGGCGCCCTCAAAGCCCTGTGCCCGATATAAGCTCTGCGGCAATGTCTGACATTTATTTAATCTATAGCCTTCCAAAGCTGCAGTCAACGGCATGCTTATTAAAATCTGCTTTTTGCTGCGCTGCTTGACATGCTGACAAATCACACATAGCAGCACTTCGAACAGTTCCCTTCTGTCAAGAATGACCCGTCTCAGTTGGAAGAGAGGAGAAATGGAAACAAAGGAGTAGAGAGAATGTTAAATATGGAAGAAGAGAGAGAAAATGAGTGAGAGAGGGAGTGAGAGAAAAGCAAAGGGCACTTTTTACAAATAGGGTACAAGATAGGGTTTGAAAGTTAAAAATTAAGCCAATTTTTATTTTCTTTCTTTTTAAACAAGCATTCTGTAAAAGCTTCAGAGTATATTGATAATCAACATTAGAAGATCAAACTTAACATTAAGTGAGCTATATTATTTTATTCCTATAATTTATTAGATATTTATTTATTTTATACAAGGTTTGCAATATTTTCAACCTTGTAACCAAATGTTTAAAAGTTTAAAACCCTGATTTGAGAGATCTTCCAGTAATAAAAAAATTATATATATAAAAATATATATTATTATTATTATTATTATTTATTTTTTGTAATGGGATAAAAGTAACACAGAGTAATCATGCAGGTTGTGTAAATAATGTGGGATGCAGCTAAATATTTCGTATTTGGCCATTAAAAAAAGTTTTCATTACATAAAATGAATGAAATGAATATCAATTCAAGAGATTAAGTCAACATGATATTGGATATTAACTAGATATTAGACATAATCAAGACTGTAGAGGTGGAACAGACCGAATTCCCAGTTTTAATGGGGGGATACAGACATGTGATGTTTTTAAAACTTTTTTGTATATTAGTTGATGTGTATTTTGTTGGATAATAGTTTCTCTGAAGTACACAACTGTTCAAAAGTTTGGGGTTAATAAAGAAATTAATAATTTTATACAGAAAGATGTTCTTTTGAACTTTCTATTTGTCAAAATATCCTGAAAAATTGTATCACAGTTTACAAACAGTTATTTTAAATTGTAATAATATTTCACAATATTACGTTTTTTACTGTATTTCAATCAAATAAATGCAGCCTTTCAAAATAAAAATAAAAAAATCTTACAGACCCCAAACATTGGAAGAAGGAATGAATGAATTTTAATAAACAAACAAACAAAAGAATGAACAAACACATAAATAAATAAATAAATAAATAAATAAATAAATAAATAAATAAATAAATAAATAAATAAATAAACAAACATTTTCTTCTCAAATGTAAAAAAATAAATAAAATCATGGAACACTAATTTGTCCCTTATTCATGGTGTCGGAGACCATCCCAAATGTGCAAGGCAGACTTATAAATGGCTTGGAGAGTCAGTTGCTCTGTACAGGAAATCAAAGAAAAAGAGAAGGAGATAAAGGGAAATAAAAAGAC